>VXAV01003011.1:6882-76460 GCA_013399715.1 Alectura lathami
CGAGCAGCCCTCGCGCCCCTGCCGGGGCTGTGCGGCGAGCAGCGCCCTCCCGAGGGCAGCCCCTGCTCCCTGGGCACCCCCTGCCTTGCCTCCTGAGCCCCGCGGGGCTGCGTGCGGCGTGCATGCCTCGCTCCTATGCGATACCACAAGTGAAATAACGGAATGCCCTGCCTTTAAAAGGCCATTCTGCAGCTTTTGGGGAGCTAGCGAGCGTCAGCATCCCCTGATGGGTGGCTGCTTGTGCAGAGATGGTTGGGTTGGGAGAGCTCCCGTGCTGCGCGCAATGGGCCCGCACTGCACGGCTTGTGATCAAAGTGTGCACGGGAAGAGAGGACAGGCAGCCGCGACAGGCAGGAGGTGCGGGGAGCTCCCCGCCAGCAGCTGCTCGTTAATGACGGTGTGCTGGGTTACATTCCTTGCATGCAGTGCTGCACAGATGAGACGTTAAGAGTTTCTGCTGCAGCACAGGAGGGGAAGGGCGAAGTGGGGTGTGTGGGGTGTGACCATGTGTGCTGTGTCTGTAGTAATGCCAACAGCTGCTAGACCTAGGAGAAGAGTTTAGAAATGAAGGTTTCCCCTTGTCCCTCCTTGCCCTTACAGCCCCTCCCCATGGTTTAGGACTCATTCCTCAATGTTCCTTCTGGAGTAGCAGCAGCAGCGTCTCTTCTCCCTGCATCTCGCAGGGCCTTGGTCCCCTGGGTAGTAGGGAGGCAGGTAGGCAGCGCTGGGAGTACCTCGAGGCAAAGTGTTTGCTTGGAGAGCTGCAGGGAGGGGAAGGACCTGCCCTTATCACCATTAAAACAGCATGTTCTGTTGTCTGTAATCAAAGAAATGCTTTCCCCTGCTGTTGTGGAGGTCAGCGAAATGTTTGCTCTGATTCCTGCATAATCTTGGAGCTGGTTTTTACAGGGCAAGGTGCAGGGGTGTCCAGCAGGTTTTTGACTTCTGGAATGCTGGGGCTGCTCCCCAGCTGCCCTGCTTTTTGGGAGGAGCAAGGAGCCCCCTGTTCTCTGCACAGCCTGTGGGCAGCTGGGGCCGGTGCTTCCAGTGAGTGCTTCAGCTTGTTGCAGTGATAAAGTTCCCACATATCAAAGCAAAGTGGGTTTTGCATTTGCCTAAGTACATAAACTTGATCATAATTAAGGCAATGACTGCTTGCTTATACCTTGGGTCTGGCCCATCTTACATGGCTCCGTGCAGTAATTACACTTCAGAGCAGTTGCTTCTCCTAGTAGCAGCTGTATAAATCTCAGTAATAGGGTAACATCACTCAAGGACTATTTTCCAGGCTTCTGTTTATTGCTTTATTCCTTTCATACATCTGTCAATTAAAAAAAAGTTCTGGAGATCCCAGTCACAAATTACCATGGAATCAGTTCTGAGAGCCTTTGCCTACAGATCATACCAGCCTGAAGAAACTGGGGATTTATACGATTTATTCAAAATGTGGGTTGGTTTGTTTTATTTTTGACACAAGCAGAAAACCATGACTTCTAAGATCCACATCTTGCATTATGTGCAGCTGTAGCTGAAGGCATAAGGAGAGGAAACATTGTGGAATTGCAGCACAGGCAGGAGAAATGTCACGGGGCTCTGTTTTACTGGATCAGTGGTGCAAGGGCTGGGGGGATGTTGGCACAGTGCTCCCACAGGGGACCCCGGCCATGCCAGCTTGATACTCCTAATTAAAATAATAAAATTTAAAAGAAACAACAACACACACACACACAAAAAAAAAAAACCCAAGCACCTCTGATAAATGCAAAGGAAGTGTCATGCTGTTTCATGACTTGTACTAATGCTATGGGAGTAATTCTAGCTGAAGGCATGCATTAACCAGCGAGCAGGAGATCGGTGTGCTCCGGCACTGCAGCTGCTGGCCCAGGTTGTGCAGCTCAGGGCCACGCTCTGCTGGGTGGGTGGGTGCATCTTGTGCCAGCCCCACGCAACGCCTCGTGCTGCAGGGGTGCTGGCAGGGTGCTTTGCAGGGGCTTTTCAGACTTGATGCCAGCAGGCTTTTTTTTTTTTCTTTTTTTTTTTTCTCCTCCTTTCTCTTTGCCATGCAGACTGCTTCATGTTCCTGGTGACACCCTGGATAACTAGGCTCGCGCCCTTAGGAGGATAACTTCCCCCTGCACACAGTGTGTGTGGAGCCCTCTTACCACTGTTTTCATTTTTATCCACCCCCTTGGTCCAAAATCTAATTTTTTTTTTTTTTTGACCTGTCCCTTGATTGCCCCCTGGCCTTGGGGTCTGGGAGCGCTCCTCCTGGGACAATCCCTGAAGGCTGGTGACCACCCCACGTGGGAGCACATGGAATGAGAGGGTTCTGGGTGGCTGCCACAAGGGATGCAGCTGCCCCAAGCTGTTTTTCTTCTGTTTTTGGGATAATGCTGGTTCCCTGCCCTCTGAAGGATGAGGAAGGGGCAAGCTATCACCTTGCGAGATGGGGAGAGGGGATGGACATCTCTGCCCCCGGTGGTGTGAATGCTGAGGAATGTCTCAGCAGAAATACCCATGAGTGGGTCTATGTTCCTCCTCCCACAGTGGAATTCGGTTTCCAGCTTTTTGTTCGTTCTCTTTGAAGAAAGCAAATATAGATCCGCCCCAAGAAAACAGAGGAGATTAACCTTTGCTTCTGGAGTTGGGATCTAAAGCAGTACAACTGACTGGCCCAGTGAGTCAAGCTTTCTTCCCTTTTACTTTTTTTTTTTTTTTCTTCTTCTTTTTGACAGCTGGTATGTGCCAAGGCACAATTTAAGGAATACTGATCCCAGTGGTCCCATCTGGATGCGGGATGCCTTTGCCTCCGAGCTGTCTCTCCTAGTGCCCCTCCTCTTCCACTCTGCTTCTCCTGCGTGGCACTAATGGTCTCCTCCCCACGCAGCCTTTCCGTTCAGCTTAGCATGCTGGTTTAAGATCTTAGTTTACTAGATAATTGAGTTTTCTGTTCTTAATTATTTCAGGCCTGCAAGTTGCTCTCTTGATAGTTAAGAGCAGGAGCAGAACCCTAAAATTTAGTAACCTCCTCAGGCAGTGCTTTTATAGCAAGATCATTAATTTTACTTTTTTCTTCCCTCCCCAGGGTTAATTTTAACAACATCCTGAACAGAGTCTTTGGAATGACTGTAGGGTGTGTGCATGTGCCTGTAACAAATGTGTATGGTGAGCGGGTATCCATGAGTGAACTCTGTATTTCTGATGACGGTGTTGTTCAGACATCTTTCCATCTGTTGGGAGGAAACTCTCACGTGGCAAAACATCTCTGTTCTGTCTGTAACCTCTCCTTTTAAAGGATGGGGTGTCACAGAGTGGTTATATTTGTGTGGAATTCATCTGGCCAACTTTGCAAGGCTTCAGGAAGAACCCAGTCAGATGGCCTTGTGAAAGGCGAGATGGAGCAGAAAATAAAGGATAATTAACTAGTAATAAATATCCCATGTAGTACCTGCACTGTTCCAACTTTAATCACCTATTGAGCGGGGCTGGTTTATAATTTATATCTCTTTAATTGGGTTTTAAAAAGATCAGCTCCTAACCTGGGTTCTAAACAGCCACATTTCCTTTTTTTCCCAATGCTGAGCATTAAAAACTGGTGACAGATGCTCTATTGGTCAATTAATTAAAAAAAAATTTAATAATAAAAAGAGTATTGAAGTAGCTGAGGGAAAATCCACTGTATTTAAGACTGAATCACTGCTTTCACCTGTTTAAAGCATGCTGCTAGTTGTGGAACAATTAGGAAAAGAAAATGAGCTAAAGCAGCAGCGTTCCTAGGGGCAGCACTAACGGAGCAGTGGGTGAAGCCCCCGATGCTTCCAGCCCGCAGAGCACGGTGGGTGCAGGGAGGCTGCGGTAATGTGACGTTAACCAGGGACAGGTTCTTATTTTGGCAGTGCCTGGGGTAAGTTTGGGGGAATGTTAATCTGATTTAAGCTGCTGTTGGATCTGGCAGGCTCATGCGCCCCAGGGAAGCGCACGGCTTGGTTGTATCTGGTGGCAGGGTTGGAGCTGTCCTGGGATGTTAAGAACAAACTACAATCCTTTAGCGTTGCTAAGGAGCTCACAGCTGCCTGCAGGTGATCTCAGTGCTTTTCTTTCTTTTTTTTTTTTTTTTTTTTTTTTTTTTTTGACATTTAATCCTCTGAAATTATTTTCACTGCTGCTGTACTAACCACCTATCTGTGGGAATAATTGTACATCAAAGTCAAATGTAATGCTCTGAATTCACTCTGGTAAAAATTTCCCATGTCAGAAGGAGGAGGAAGAGTCGAGGTGCTCCTGAAATTACCGCAGGTGTAGAGAGAGCAGTTCTGTCAGCTCGGAGCGTATCCAGAACTACTGGAGCATTTACACTGCTGCTCCCCAAGATGGCATGAATGGCACGGAGCTGGAGCGGGGCTCGCCTTGCGCTGCGCCTCGAGGGGCTGCATCCGGCTCCCTGTCACCAGGGGAGCTGGGTGTCAGCGCTGCATCGGTGATCTGGCAAAAGCTGGCACGTGGGCACCCGAATGCAATTCGATAAAAGCATTGGAGTAATCCGCGGGGCATTTTCTTTCTGAAAATGAAATTGTAATGATCTGTAGCAAGCGAGGAGGTTGTCCGCAAGGGCTGGCACTGGCATTATGAGGTGCAATGGCTTGAAGCTGAGAAAAAGGGGTGTGTGTAGGTTGGGAGATAAAAACAATCTTAACAGCAAGGGCCATTAAGCAATGGAATGGGCTCAGCTATCGCAAGGCAGAGCAATCGTGGGGGGGTGCTTGGGTTAGATAAAGCGCTGGGGGGGCGGGCTGGGAGGCAGGGGTAGGATTTGATGACTCGCAGGATCTTCTCCATTGCTTTTATGGAACCACTTTAATTCCCAGCCGTGTCTGCTCCTTGTGCTTGCACTGAGCTGCCAGGCTTTGGTGTCTCCACGTGGGGACCAGCACAGTGCTGTGGGATCTATGCGCGGCTTGCACAGCTCCCAGCGGGCAGGATGCGGGATTTGGGGTGCTTGGGCGCTGCTGCAGCCCCTGTGCAGAATAGGGCCCCTCAAGCTGTGCCGTGAGTGAAACCTGACCTTCCCTGAGGTCAAAAACTCTGTCCCCGTTCCACTGGTGGCTCTGCTGTGACTGGGGTAGGAGGGCTGTGCTGGCAGCTCCTGGGCACCAGAGATTCCCTTCGTGGCTACTGGGGCTTACCAATGGGACTCTCCAGCTGGGAAAGCCATGCAGAAAGAGCTGGTGGGTGGGAATCTGGCCCCTTCCTGGGCCTTCTGCACCAGAAGGGACCTTGTCCCTTGTGGCTGATAGCAGCCTGCATGACCTGTTGCATTTACCCTGATGTCTCTGGTCACTGGTGTTAGTTGGCTATCTCTGTAAAACGTTTTAAGCTGTCAGAGTTAATTCCCAGGCTCTTTCCTCCTCCTCCATGATTGCCCTGCTGCAGTGTATGTCTGTCATTTTACTTACTTCACAAAAATAAAAATCCATTTA
Organism: Alectura lathami; assembly: GCA_013399715.1. Classification (NCBI taxonomy): domain Eukaryota; kingdom Metazoa; phylum Chordata; class Aves; order Galliformes; family Megapodiidae; genus Alectura; species Alectura lathami. The sequence continues at coordinate 12,360 of VXAV01003011.1, forward strand.
AGGGGAGAAATTGGCTTAATTGCTAAAAAGAAGGATGGGAGGTGAGTAGGTGACCTTGCTGCTTCCTATCCCTGGCTCTCACTTGCAAGATCTCTTAATTGCCAACTCTCAGATCTTCTATATTGGTATTTCCATTAATCATGGAAAGCTTTTTTTTTCTTTTTAATTTGAAATGTGTCCTAATATAATAAATGTAGGAGGAAATCAGCTTTGTATTAACAAGAAATTCATGTCTGTTTTGTAGTGTTAAAGGGACCATGCTAAGCCTTCTTGCGGTGTAAATTGACTCAGATGGGGTTTTAAAATACCTCCTTAACTTGCTGTTATATAACCACTTCTTTCATTAATGCAGTGCTGTGCTGCTACGTGGTTTTATGGGCTCTGCTGTTTTTTCAAAGTGGGAAATACCTGTCACTGTGCACACCAACCACTGAGACTCCTCTCTGGATGCTGGCAGGGCTGGCCCTCTCCTAGGTCGTTATCAATAAATTCATGCTGCATGCCCCATTTTGCAGAAAGGGAAAGTGAGGCAGCAGTATTGGGGCTGCCAGTGTGGGTCCAGAGCCCCTCTGCCCGTCTGTCATGCATTGCTTTGCAGCAGCTGCAGGACTTGTGCTGCTTTAAGCTCCTTTCCACGTGTGAAATGCGTGTTGCAGATGAAGGGTTTCATGTCTTCATCCCCCCCAGGCTGTGTTATGGGAAGGGATGGGGGCTGCAGGGAGGAGGGTTTCTGCTGTGAACCCTGACAGCTGGTTTTTCCCTTGACAGTGTGCATGACTCTTCTTCAGGAGGTGCACGATTGAACTGACATTAATATTAATCCTGTTCTTCTAAAGTACACTGGAAAAGTGACTTTTGACACTTTCTAGTAATTAGTCGGAGAGAATGTGGCAAAAGACTTAAGGAAGGAGAAAAAAACCTGGAAGGATGCATAATCCTCCCAGAGCAAATATGTAAATTACCAAACTTACTTGACTTCCTTTTATTAAGGCAAAAAAATTTGTAGCAAAGGGGAGAGCACAGCAAGAGCTGAGGGGCACGTGGGGCATTCAGCCCCTCCTGGGCTGTCAGTCACTCGCTTTGGGGATGGCTTCCTAATCGTGATTTTGGGCAGTGCTGAGCCTAATGGGGAGCTGCCCCTGCTCTGGTGTGCCTGGAGCATGCTGCCATTGAGGTGGCAATGGCTGTGAAACGAAAGGCTGCCGCTGCTCTCTGGCCCTGGGCGGCTGTGTCTCAGTGGAGTTTTAGTGCAGGTGTTGCTTACAGAGTTCATAATGGCAGCATGAAATCAGACAGGTTTTGCATGATGAGGATTTTTTTCTCTGATATGAGCTTGTTGTCCTGTTTGTGTTTGCAGGATCACAGTTTGCTACTGAAATTTGATTGAGAATGGGGCTATTTATTACTGCCAATTCCAGCTCATCTCTCCCCCATTCTCCTGTTGTCTGAACCAAAAAGATGAATTTACTTTCTAGATTTTATTGATGACCTTTCAGGTAACAACACTTCTAAAATGTAAGCAAACAGTGCACAAACAGTGCATCCAGCCTCCAGTAGTGAGAGAACTAGGAAAGGTTTTGGGAATGTCAAAAAAAAAAAAAAAAAAGCAAGGTTTGGCATCACAGCCCAGCGCTGGTGCGAGGGAGGCGATGAGCCTTGGGCTTTGCTTTTGCGATGGAGGAAGGATTGGATGGGGAAACTGGTGAGAGGACTCAGGAGATAAATACACTTTAGAAGCTCGTATTTAAAAAAAAAAAAAAAAAAAAAAAAGGAATTCATTATTCTTGTGGCTTCCTATTGTTACAGCTATTGCTGTGGTTGCGAAAGCGTGGAGATCACAGGCAAATAACAGTTATTTGTCTTTAGCTAGTTGTTTTAACTCTCTATGCAAATTAGACTTGCAGCCTGTGTTGCTCTGTTCATTGTAAACCCGCAGCTTCAAACCCTGGCTCCTTTTCTGCCCTACCACTCCATCCCATCTCACTACCTGCAGCTCTTTACCAAGGCACTCACAGCAGGCAGGAGGCAGCAGGGTGATGCTCTGTGTTGCTCAGCACCTCAGTCCTCTGGATGGAGTGTGTGGGAGCTAAAGCAAGCATTGTGTTGGCATGTGTGCATAGCAAGCTCTCAGGGCTATTGCTCAGCAATCCTGGCTCTGCCTTATCACTCTTCTCCCTTGGCCAAGCTGCTTGCTCAGGACAAATTCCAGAAATGTCATCAATTTGCCCAAACAGTAATTGCAGCAACCCCACTGTATAGAGTTGGTTTCTTCTCTGCTTGCAGCAGTTCCACGTCCTAATGCAGGTTTTCTGCTCATGCCTATCTCCAGGGTCAGATCTGCAAGTATGCATCCCGAAGGGCTCCACGTGCTGCTCAAGGAAGATGGAGGAGAAGTACCAGGCAGCAGCCCGGCAGAACATGGAGCAGCTCCTGCAGTCGGCCAGCATGGAGCTCAAGTTCCTCGTCATCCAGAACGCGGCTGTGTTCCAAGGTGAGCGCTGGCGTGGTCTGGTCACGTAGCGGCAGCTCTGCTCCTCTTCCTTGCACCTGGCAGTCAGAAGTGCAGGTGGCTGAAAGTCTTCGCTTCTCTTTTTTATTTTATTTTGTGTGTATTTATTTTGTAGGTTTATACATTTTTTTAAAGATTAAATATTCTTCCCCATCTTCTGGGATATCTTGTATTTCTCATCCCAAAAGGAAAGGAGTTTGTGTTTTGGCTGTGCATTGCCTGAGGTTTGTTCCACTGCCCCTCCTGCTGGGACCCCCAGGCCCATAGCTGAGCACGACCCCAGAGCCACAGCTACTGCCGGCAAAATCCCTTGCTCTTGGTGGCTTTCCCGGGAGCGTGCCCTGTGCTCCTCTTCCCCCTGCCCTGAGGTCTGTGCGTGCTGCCTGTCCTCCCTGTCCTGTATCCTGGGCAGCATCCTCCAGGCAGGGTAAAGCCACTCACAGGGTGGTTTGGAGGGTTTCTGCCCTGAGAAGAGTGTCTGGGTTCCCCCTCTGCCAAGGGCTGACCCATGCAGATGTATCTGTCTTTAGCCTGCAGGCGTGCAAGCTCTTCCCCTCTGAGAAGCCAAAGCTGCGCTGTGGGCACGGCTGCTCGCCTTAATCCACCTGGTTTGGTACATGGCAGCTCTTCAGGGCGAGTCCTAAATACTCCTGTACCTGGAAGAGCGAGGGTAAAATTAAAGACCAAGCCTCTTCAAATGAGAATTTGAAAATAAATAGAAACCCACTTGTACAGTACAGAGCTTAATTATTGCAGAAGTACCATCTTGTACGATGATCTAAAACATGTATTTTGTATTGGTATCTGCCACAAAACAAAGCTGGTTTTTCCATGTGAAGGGGAGGAGGTTGCCATGTTCACAGGTGGGGTCTGTTGTGCTTGCCATGGGGTATTTAAACGCTTGGTGACCTCATGCCATTCTATGTGGTAGCAGCTCTCTTCTAACAGTAAGGTGATGTGTTGCCTTTTTAGCAAAACTGTTCTTCGAATATTTTCAATTCTGGATACATGCCTGTTTGTATTACTTAAATCTGCAATAATTTTTTTAGTCCCTTTATGCAAGCAAAACCTATTCCATCCATGGTTAATGTGCAGCGAAATGGCTGCTTGTTTGTTGAGCGCTCTTCTGTTGGGGTTCCATCATCACATACTAACAGCATTTTTGCCTGTATTTTAAAATAAGTCATGAGCAGCCGAGCACTTCCTCCTTCATGCTGTTATTTCTGTAGAACAGTCTGACTCGCTGTTAGTGAGGCATGAACAAAATAAGACCCGAAGCCTGCTGAAGTCTGTAGGAGCATGGCAAAGCTCTGTTCTGGCCCGTGACTGACTGATGCAGTCTGTGTTGTGCTTCTTTCAACATCAGATCAGATAAATTGCTAAGGAAGTACCAGCATCTTTTCTTCCAGTGCTTTTTAATACAATGACCGTTAAATTCAAATTCTGCTAAACAGAGTGGGGTAAAGCTAGTGTTCCCTGGGCACGGGAAATATGGTCCACCTTCAGAAATGGTGAATAAGGTGCCTGGAGTACAAAGTCTCTGCCTCTGCCCCTACCACTTGACCTACACTGCAAAGTTAGTTTCTATCCTGAGTGGGAATGGCACCCTGTGTTGTATGCGTGGTGCTGCAGCTCTGAACTTTCTGCTGCTTCTTGAGAGAGTCGAACTTCTTGCTCTGATTGTTATTATTTACTGCGATTTCCATCTTGGCCATGCAAGCCTCCTCCCTGTACAGGGGCTTTGGAGCTGCATTCATTAGACTTGAAAAACTGGAAACTTCTATTAGCTTTAAACTTAGAGGCTTAAAGTTTGTATAATGCTTTTTTTTTTTTTTTTTTTTTTGGCAGCTGTGCCAGAAGGCGTTTCAGCCTTAGAAACTGTCTGGACCCAACATATGTCAGTTAGATTCAGTGCTTCTTGGCATTGCTTATGGGATGGGGTAGGTCTCAGGACATCACTAAGGGAACTGTCACTGCAGTGGGGTTTGGTGTGAGACTTCCATCCACGTGCTCTTTGCTTTCTCTCACCTTGCCAGGTGGGTGCCCATGACAGCTGGCTGCAGGCCAGAGAACTTCCTTCTGTACTCGCACAGCAGGGATGTGCACAGTGTCCTGGGCTGTGCAGGGCCGTTTTCAGCACTGGGGGTATGCAGGAGCAGTCAGGGAAGAGGCACTTGTGAGCCCCTATGGCCCCTGAGCATCTCCTGCAGGTCCTGCTCTGGTCTGGTGGCTCTACTTGACGTTTGGGACAGATGCGTGCATGTCCTTTGCCTTCAGGATTTGGGACGGGGTAGCTCAAAGCAGTGCCAGCTCTTGCAACGAGGAGGAGGCTCTGGGTATGTCTGGCGGAGCATTGGGCCCAGTGTCCGTGGGGATGCTCCAGCACCGAGGATGGGTGATTCCAGCGTTGTCTGGAGCGAGGTAATGTGTTGGTATGGAAACACATCCCAACCGTTCATATTAAAAACGTGAACCTAGAGCCTGTCAGAGTTCATTCTAATATTTTCAGCCTAGCGTCCAAAGGGATTGCTGGTCTGACAAGCAAAACCTCACCCAGATGTTATTATTTTGCACTAAATGTAATTTCTTCCCGCTGAAGCTAGAGATGCATCTCTGCTGATAAAAATCAAGGGAAATTGTCTGGCATTTACTGAAAATCTCATCCAGGCCTATCTGTTACAATGTTCACTTAGCAAAGTTTATTAGATTATTAGTTTTAGACCCTTGGGCTTTCTCTTTATTGCAGTTAAGAAAGGAAAAAACCTGACTAAAAACCCCTTCCTTCACTAAATTTAAATGGTACAATTAGCGCCTGCTCTCATCGTACATGAGTTTTTTTTTAAATTATGAAGATGATTTAAGTAGTGATTTAATCCTTTGGAAACTTGCTGAGTTTGACAGTGTTAAAATTGATTATAGCTGCCTTGACTGCAGTTAAATCTTACTCTAAGGTTTCTCTGTGGGCAGTTTTTTTCCTTGCTTTCTTGCAGTGTGACTGTGCTGCTATCTGCCCGTGTGAACGCTTCCCAACTCAGGTTCTCAGCTGATGGCAGCCACAGCTGAGCTGCGTCAGCTCAGAACTTGCTCCTACATCTTCCTGACAGCGACATTTATTGTTGCTCTGGGCTTCTTGTCCCAGCTAACTGGTGAGGCAGTGCAACTAACTTGCTTTGGCAAGCAGCGAGAGCCAGGCCTGTAGGAGAATGAATGGGGGGAAATGCTCTTGACTTTCTAGTGGGGTGGCCTTAGGGCTCTGCCACCACCTAATCATTTTTGTCTAATAAAATGACAAAATAAAGCCCTCACTAAACACTACTGTTTTTTTTTTAATATTAATATTAATATTGCATCTGTGGCTATTACAGCTTTGTGAAAGGTAAGGGAAATACGAGGATTTGTTCTTGTTCTCTTCTTCCCCACACACTAAACTTCCCCATGCCCAGGGAAGTGGTGGGCTGTGTGCATGTTTGTGTTTGTCTCCTCCTCCCTAGGTTCAGGAGTAAGTGTTCACATACTGTTGATGTGCAGGATGAGAATTTGTTGCAGGGTGGATAACACAAAACTAAAGCTAGAGCAGCTGCTCAGATGTAACTTTTGTGATACATTCCTCCTAGTTCTTCATCTGAGGTAAAAAGTGCTTTTTAAAAAGAAGGTGAAGAATGCAGCACAATTAAGCACAGAAGGACCCCCTAGGGAAGAGGAGCAGCTGCACCCTTTGCATTGTGGTGATCTCTCCCACCCAGCAAGCGTGACGCACGGCAGTTAGTGCTGCTGTTCCTAGGGACTGCTTCTGTGGGAGTAATGCAGCGTGCTCATGGAGAACGAGGCTTTCAGTATTTTAAGTGATCGCTTAAAGAAGCTATCAGTGGGATCTTGGGTTGTCCTTCTGCAGCCTCTTCTGGTGGTGCTAGTCCAGGGCTGACCTGTGAGGTTGCTGGAGCCAGAGGGATAGCAGTGGTGCAATCCTGTTTCAGACTGAATCCAGCCCCTCTGCTGCTGTGGGGAGCAGGATGCTGCTGCTGAATCCCTCTTGGTGAAAGCCTGTGCTCTTGATTTAAGACCTGATCTGTTCCCTGTGAAAGGCACTGGCAAATAACTCTCTGCAAATGGGGACTGGAAGACAAACAGCCCTGTTGGGTAGCCAAGGTGAGCTTGCAGAGGCTACAGAGATCTGAGGGGCTTTTGGGATGCTTGTTTCAGGGCAGTTTCTGGGAAAACTGTCCAAGCTGATGCGGCTAAACCTGCTTGTGCTGGTACGGTGTATGGGAGAATCCTGTGCTCTCTCCTCTGGAGCTGAGCAGAGCAACTGGTGTGAGGACGGCCTCAGCTCATCTCCCTCTTGTGCTGCAGGAGAAGAAAGGCAGAGCTGTAATTCTTAGTCCTACCAGGCAGCTCTGAAGGCTGTAAATCCTCCACTGGGCGTAAATGCAGCCATTCTGGTTATTTATAGTTATTTACACTACTCATTCATACCTGTCAGGAGTGAAGGCGGCTTTGACATTGCAAGCTTCTATCAGGTTATCTTTAATCAGTTTAGAGGCACCTAAGCCACAAATATATCAAATAGCCAATCCTAATGTCGGAGTCCTCTAACGTATGACTGAATTATTTATTTTGTTATGATGAAAATGTCTGGGCTTTATTGGGTTTTCTTTGAAGAACTTGATTCTTCTTGAAGTCTGGAAGATAAAAGATCAGTGATTGTCTCTCCAAGTTTCTTATTCTGAATCCTTCAAGGCTTTTCATTTTTCACAAGCTGCTGTTACTACTTTGGAGTCAAGGTGAGGGAGCTGAAATTTCTTTTCTTCTGTTAAAGAGGTTTAAGTATATAAAACCTTTTTATCTTTACTAATTATGCCTTGTGTGTGTACATCCAGGATGCCTAAAGCATCAGGTAGGTGAGAAGGGACTGGTGCGTGGCGGGACCTATTGCATCTTAATTACCAAGAAAGGTCCACTGGTACCAGTGCCGCTGAGCAGAGCTCTTGTCTTAACGTTTGGAATAGCTTAATGCATTCTTAGGCCAATTAAATCTGAGAGTGCAGGAGGATCTTTGAGGTGTTGGCTGTAGGAAGAGCCTTGGATGGGCTTTAGCACTGTGCTGAAGGGGGAGGAGATGACAACGGATCAAGGGGAACAAGCTCTGGCCTGAAAAATTAATGACTTCTGAATGTGTAAGCAGCAGAGGTGAGGGGAGCTGGGAAGTCCTGGAGCTGAACCAGCCCTGTAGAGGGGGGAGATCTGCCCCAGGGACAGAGTGGCCACAGTCGTGGTGAGTGCGTGGGGTCAGATGTCCACCCGATAAGTAGGCTTGGGCCATTGGCCAGGCTTCGTGCCCTGCTTCTCTAGTGCAGGAGACAAGTGGCTATGGTAGGTGGAATAAGTGCAAAAGAGCTGCTTGATGTGGTGTGAGGAGGTGGTCAGCTCAATAGCTGCAGGTGTGTTGTGAAAATACTGACTGTTGCGTGTGGGCCTGTAAGATATTAAGCTGATGTTTTAGAAGGGGACTCAGAATCAATTCCTATTTTTTTGGGAGAGGCTATTAAAACTACAAGTGGACTTGAAGTAAATTAGCGTCACAAACAGGTCTCTGCACCATCTAATAATTGCTGTTCCTATTCAGTTCCCTGTTAGCTGAAGTCCTGGTGCATCCTTTTTGCATCTCTATGCTGACATTTCTCTTCTTTGAAAACTTTTTTTTTTTTTTTGTGTGCAGGGATTTAATTTCTTTTTATGTATGTTTAAAATAGGAATTGTCTCACGAGGTCTGCTCAGGTCAATATTCTGCCTTTGGTGGTGGTTCCTGCCAGATGCTTTGGAAGCCCAAAGTTTGTAGTGGAAAACCATGATGATATTTTTCCCAGGCTGATACCAGTGTTATAAACTAATGATTACAGGTAGGAGGAAAGAGCTGTCTGCATAATGAGAGATCTCCTGTTGTCAGTATTGGTCTATGGAGGTAATGTTTCCTTTCAGATAACCAGAACTTATTGTTCATAAATCACAGTTAATCTGTTTACTACACTAGCATATGAAGCTGGAAGTCTGAAGTGTGCTATAATGCTTAGCTTTAGGAGCAGAGCGGTAATAGTAACAGCAATTTCAAATGATTTGAAATTGGGGGATCAGCAAAAAGCAGAAGTTTGTGGAGGCACTGGGCATTAAAAATGACTGCTGAGGATTGATGAGTTTCTTTAACAAATTGTAAAATCCATCATGCAGGAGTTAGGGCATGAAACTGCCCTCCTGAGCTGCATAAACCACAGGTTTGGAAGTATTGCATGACAGGGCACACTACTGGGAAGGGTGACTTTTTGAAAGATGTTTGGTGTTGCTTTTGTTTCTTCCTCTGGCTGCCTGGAGTTTAAATGCCACCACAGCACTGGCATTCAGCTCCCAAGGCTCTAGGTGTGCTGGCTGGGGGCTGCTTCTAGGATGTGGCTGGAAGGGTGCAGCCCGTGGGGGACCTGGCAGTCGCATGTGGTGTGGCACCTTCCTGTGTCTGCCTCTCTTTAACTCCCCTGCAATTAAATATTGCTGACGCCCTTCCCCTCAGCAGTGAAATGAGGCTTGGAGGTTAATAGGGGGCTTTTCACAATTGCCCGCATGCTGCTTCAGCAGTTTTTAAACATCACGCTTGGTGCCTGGGTTCAGGGTCCCCAGTTCAGGGTGTGTGGGGGAATTCCTGGCTACCCGTGGGCCTCTCTTCTGCTGTGGGGTACTGTCCCCTGCCAGCTCTGCAGCTGCTATCTGGTGGCTGTGGTGCTCTGCTTCCGTAAGAGATGTGGCTCTCTTGCAAAATGTGAAATGTAGGGAGATTGAGTTGTTGTTTTACTCTTTTCCCCGTATCAGGACTGCGTTGAGGTTGGTGTTCTGCCCTTGCCGATGAACTGCAGCATGCCAGGAAGCCTGCCTTAGGAGAGGGCACCCTTGCCAAGGCACAGGGGGTGTCTGGACTGGGATCTTTGCAGGAGCAATGTGGCCTTGGCCAGATGCCTGCGGTGCCCTCTGCAACTCTGCAGCTGCATTGCTGCTGCCTTCATGCACATCTGCATTGTGCAGAGCCACGGTGCTGCCCCGTCTTGCCTCCCTCTGCAGCCCTGCTCAAAGCGTGGTGCTCTGATTGCACTGTGCTGGAGGAGTGCGAGCTGTGAGACAGCCAGGGAGGGCTCATGCTCCTCCCAGCCCTCTGCTGCTACAGGTGGGCTGTCATCTCTAATTGCACTCTGAGCTGGGAGTTACCACCTCCTGGCAGTTCAAGTGCCAGCATTCTCAAAGTGCCTCCTGATGATACGAAGTAGTCAAGTTACATCTCTCTGGTTTGCAGCAGGATGACACAGATGCTGTGTTACCCTGGAATGTGATGTTCATAGAACTGCTTGGTGCCGTTGTATTTATTCCTCTTTGTAATTTCAGCACAGAAATGGGCACACCAGTATCTTCCACCTCCTGGCCTGAAAGGATTAACAGAATTGTTCTCATTGCACAAAGTACTTAAAATGCAACCGAGCTGGTTTGCAAACGCTGGAGAGGGAAGGGAGGAAGAAGCCTGCCCACAACAACAAAGGCAGGACCTGTCTCTAAAGAAAACGTTTTTCTGGATTGTCGTCTGCTTTCCTTTCAAAGGAGCGGTAAGATGTAATGATAAAACAGCCAATGGCACATTTCATCTGATGGAAATGAACTCTCACTGAGCCAATTAAGCTGTCGATACGCTGCGGTTTCACGTTCCCTCCAGCAGAGTGGGTCACCTCAGGTGCGTTACTCACTTTGACTTCACAACTGATGTGAAATCAATTGTAGCGATTTATAATCTTTCATTTTACTATGAAAGTGTATTAATCTGCCTTTAAAAAAAGACAACACACTGCTTGAATAATGAAGGCAGGTGAGAGCTTTTTACACGAGCAGTCCGTAGAAGTCTGTAATTGTTGAATGTGCTGTGGGCACCAACAATCCAGTTTCCAAGGTTTGGGCTTTATCCTTCAGAAGTTCTAAAATGATAGGAGTGTTATAGTCTAATTTTCCACTACTCAGATGGCTTTATTTCATCAGCACAGAAGCAGCACACCTTTCTGTGCTCCTCCCAGTATCAAAGGGCAGCGAAGACGCATGACAGACTCATAGGATGTTCTGCTCCTTAGAAATGAAGCAGATGCCTCTAGCACACAGCAGGGAGATGCATACCCCTGAGCTTACATTGAGTTGACTGATGTGTCTGCGGCCAGTGTAACCTGGAAAACCCATAACCCTGGGGCTCTGCAGCTGGTGCTGTGTCTCCCTGCAGCGAGTGGAGGTGCTGCACTGCCAGCTGCAGCCCCATCGCCCTGGGTGACATCATTGCTTGGACATTGCCTCTCTTTTGAGGTAGGTTTTGTTTCAGCAGCTTGTTGGGTTTTCTGTTTTATGGGATGCTGATGGAGATCTGATGCTCCTTAGAGAGGTGTTGTCCCTGCACTGGCCCTTCCTCTGCCCCACCAAGCAGGGTGTGCCAAGAGCTCTCCAGTTCTCCCTTTTTTTTTTTTTTTTTTTTTTTTCCCCTCCCTGAAGGGTCTTGGAAATCTTACAGGTTCAGACAGCAAGGGTGAGTGATTACGTAGTGTTTGAGAGATAAGAGCCTGTGCAGCACGATTGCCTGACAAACGTGGCTAACTGAACTGTGTTAAAACATCTCATTTTCCTCTTAAAATTAAACCTGAGCTTCAGCTCTGTGGGTGTTGGGGGATGGCCATGTTGTCTTGTCCTCCGTGCAATTTGGTGCACCTCTCTGGGCACAGCAGGGGGGAGTCTGTGTGCTGTCAGCCTTTAGAAATGCTGTTTTGGAGTTGTGGAAGACCCTCCAGCCCCATTTTCACCATGCAGTGGGATTTCAGCATGTTTTCAGCTCTATCTTGCACTGTAGATCAGTTCAAAACTACTACAAAATAGAGACTTGTGGCAGTATGGTGAAATGACTTTTCTCCTCCCTTCCCTTGTTTGTCCTTACTCTTCCCCCAGCTGTAGTGCCAGTAAGTGATGTTGGTGCTGCACAAGGGACAAGAGACAACTGGCATGTGAAAGTAAGCACATTTCCATGAAGTGATGCAATCAATGCATATTTTCTGACAGACAAAATGTAGGAAGAACTGCATATTTAATGTAATACTTGTTTGTCCAATTAAGATTTTTTTTAAATGATCTTAATTCATGCTTGGAAGAAAAAAATTAAGTCAAGTTGGAGAGTGAGTATTAAAAAACTCAACCTTCTGAGACCAGGCAAAACAAACAGCAGTATAGATCAATTGTAAATGAATTCTGTTGCTGATTATCTCTTCCCAAATTTGTCATCTTTGAGTCAGAAAATCTATGACTGAGTGTCATAAAGAAGCAATTTAAAAAGTGCTAGAGAACACTAAGGCTGCATCTTGGATTACAGCTCATGGCTTTGGAATTCACTTTTTGTTTTTTTGGAAGGAAATTGGTGAGTAACAGATTGTAGTAATGCAGAATATTTGTATTGGTCAAATTCCTATTATGACTGCTGTGAAAAATGGTGTTCCTTTTTAAGGAAAGGAAATTAAATAGGCCTAGTAATCCATGTGAGGAGATTGGCTTACACTAAAAGAAGAGGAAAGAATGTGAAAACTAATCAGATCAGCACATTCTTTTGAATCTACCTCATAGAAGAAGAAAATCAAATTGCTACTGAATTTCCAAGGAATTATATTGAAATGGCATGCATACTTTTACTGCCTTTTAATTATAAAATTATTTCAGTCTGCTTCAATCTCCCATGTAAGTGTAGACAGTCTATCAACTGTTTTTAAATATTGGCTCATAAATTCCAAATACTTCTTTAAATGGAAGAAAATAGCATCCCATGGCAGGGTAAGAATTACTGTTTATGCCATTAAAGTCTTCACTGGCTAATTACGGTGCTCAGCCTCCCTCTGGATGAGGCTTTTAGGGTTGTTATTTATGCCCCTGCTGTGCTGGGTCTCTGATGTCTGGCTGCACAGCTGGGATCAACCTTCTTATGGACCCTTCGGGAGTTGTTGGGTACTTACTGAGAACTGGATGGAGGTCTTCGGCCTGAGAAGGATCTTTTTCTTGTGGTGTGATGCATGGTCTCCCTCAGCCCTTCAGAAGGGGGGCTAGGCTGTACAGTTGTGAATGGTCCTGCAGTTAAGCATCTTCTTGTGATTAAACATAAAGTCTTTTCTAAAGAGACAAATGTCCAGGAAAAAACCTGGATCCCCTGCATGGTGGTACTTATAACTGAAATGCTTGCCGTAAGGAGGAGTTGGCTCCCCTGTTAGTGCATCAGTGACAAATGTTGAAGGTGCTAGCATTTCGGAGGAAGAAAAGATAGCATGCAAGAGCCCAGTGCTGGGTGGTGGCCTTGGGAATGAGCTGTGTGATTTCTGCAGAAAGGTCAAAGGTGCGTTTCCATACACAGTGGCTCTCCTCATAGACTGCTCTTTGGCAAGGAGCCCTGGGTGTCTGCAGAGAGGTGGCACTTGTGCATTGGGATTTGCCGCAGATCTAAAGCTGGGGGTGATAAACAAACTGTGTGGTTTTCTTTTTTCTTTCTTTCTTGCCTTGCCTGTAGGCTGTTTGTTTAGATAATGGGCTGGAAAAGATATTAGTAACCCTGCATGTCGTGTTCTGCTACCAGCAAGGAATAAGCAGTGCATTTGACATTTTGGAAAAGGGTTCATTTTCTAGGGGATGTGGTTTAGAATCTACTTCTTGAACTAATGGGCAGTGTAAGATTGTTTTTACCAGATTGCGTATTTTTTTTTACTGTGAGGCTGCGCTGTGAAGTGCACTGTGTTACTAGTATTATATGAAAGCAAACGCGTCACATCAAATGAGAAGGCAGTCTTTGAACTGGTGAGAGGGTGAAAACCATTTATTTCTCTTCCTTGTGGTGCTTCACTGTGACATAAGCATGAAAAATAATTAGACTCACTGGTAAGTAAATATTTGATCCTGAAACACATCTTGAAGTTACAGAGCTGGCAGACACTAACCTCTTCAGATGCACATTGATCGTCCTGGATTTGTCTCAGCCAACAGCAAGATCGTGAAATTGCGTTCAGAAAGCTACATCAGAAGGACGTTATTAAGGCTGAAGAGTTTATGAAGGTTGTGAACAAACCAGGAAATCTGTGTGCGACCTCCATCTGGTTTCTTCTGTCCTGTGCAGTAGAATACAGCCCGTAACTATAGGATCATGTGCATTTTTCCACAAGCTTTCTCTCCTTGTTTAAGAGCACTGAACAAATGCTGCCCCTTAATGAGCCGTTTTCTTTCTCCTCATTGTTTAATATCTTGTTCCTAATACTTTCAAATTTCAAATTTGAATAATTTCAATTACTCAAATTTTGGTTGTGTGAATATTTTCCATTGTTTTTGTGCTGTTTCATGATGATCAGCACAGAGTAGGTGTGTGTTTGTTCCACAGATGGAAGAACTGAAATTCTGAAGGAGAGACCACTTGTGGCCTTTCCTTGACTGCACTCACCACAGTGTGGCAATGTGTGTTCTGGAGGCAGGTCTTGGCTCTGGGTGCAGGCTCCTTCTCTAATGCTGCCTTTGTGTAGTCCGCGCCTGCGATTTTCTGGAGCTGGCAAGGCAAGGATCTGGAGGAGCTGCACCCAGCCTCCAGGTACTTGAACTTTACTGAAATTAGCGAAAAGGAGCAGCAATGCACCAAAATCTAGGCCCTCTTTTAAAATGCAGGAGATCTCAAGTTGAAAACAACAACAACAATAAATTTAAACTCTGATTCCTTCCCTCTCCCCTCAAAGCACAGTGAAGTGGATCTGGGTACATTTCTGCACATACAGCAGAAAAAAAAAAAAAGAACCAAAAAAACCTCAACCACATCCCTAAACTGTGAAAGAAGGGTTCATATTTGTAGACTCTCACACATTCCTGTCAAAATTCAAGTTCTTTTCTAAGCTTGGGAAATGCTTCAGCTAATTAAGGAAAAGGTCACCAGGATTTTGTACTGTGGGGCAAAAAAAAAAAAGTCTCTGCCTTGTTCTCGGAAGCAGCTGAACGATTTTGGCTGAAATTAAAATTTGCCTGAGGCAGACAAGAGTCATGCAAAGCTGCAGTACAGATGGTTAGAGCTTGGGAAAATTACAGGTAAGTAGGAATGGGGTCTAAAGATCAGAACCATTAGGCAACTCTGATATGCAGGGCTACCCGCTCTGCCTACAGTCGGTTACCATATTTAATCTAGATGTCTGCTGCAGAGAGCTATTGTGCTCTTCTGAAGTGTGATCATTCATTCCGAGATTTGGAGGAGACTCAAAAGCTGCAGTTAAAGTGAGTTTGCTTGCAGAATGTTGGATGGCTTTTTATCCTCTGTCTATATAACATCAGGAACGTGTTGGTTCCTAACAGCTGGGTCCGTGTGAGCAGTATCTGCTGCGTTCATTCGAACCTTCTCAGGTGTCCACGTAGCTGTTATGCTCTTCCTGTAATCAGTCTGTGTAATGGATGGCTGTAACAAATCTTGCTAATAAACAAATCTTTCATAAATCTGAATTTAGTACTGTTTGCTGATGCATGCATAATGCAAATTTTTTGTTCTGATCTGTACATTTTACTCATGTTTGCAAGTCAGTGTGAGCAAACTGAAAGCATGTGTGGATTTTCTTGTATGAAAGGCATTTCAATACCAGTGCTTAAAGTCTTTGGGGACTAATCCAGCGAGACAACTTAGTCTAGAGTTGAGAGAGATCACTTGTACGAGGTCTTGACTCTAAACACTATGAATGTGCTGAAAATATTCCATGTTACTTAGCGTGCTTGGGGAGAAATGGAATAAGAAAAGAAGGAAGAAGGATGCAATTTTATCTGAAACAAGAGCTGAGCCTGTTTCAGGTCTTGAGCTACAGAGAGGATGCTGCAGCAGCCCAAGTTGAGCCCAATGTCTTCATCTTGTTGGTGAAGCATCACTCAAATCTGCGAGTAACACTGCTGGTCGTGATAGCTTCTTATGAGTTGTACTGAAACCATGCTTTTGAGTTACTCCAGGTTGGAATGGGGAGAGTGAGTGCCAGGGGGATGTATTAATACTAGTTTTCAGTACTAAGCCCAGCCATTAGCTGCACAGAATGAGGGGGTCGGGTGGTGACCTGAGTCCTTAGAGCCTTATTGCTGTAAAACTCCCGTGGAAGTGGCAGCAGTGCCCTCCTGAGGCCAATGCCCCTTGTTTCTGAGCCTTTCTGCAAGTGCTGTCCTGGGAAAGTGGAGATATGTCTCCTCCTCCCAGCGTATAAGTGTTTTTGTAGATGCCTGAAAGTGCACATAAGTCACCGTGATGTACTTGGAGGCTCCAGGAGAGTTTGTGCTCCTACTGGAGCTGAGGTTGCAGTGCAGCAGCAGCCAAGCTCAGGTGTAAAAGGGGCAGAAACAGGACTCCTACGTGTTAGTCCTGGCAGTGACCTCTGCCTTGTTGTGGGCAGTGCACTGAAGGGAGGATCCCAGCAGGGTCCCCATGTGAGATGGGTCTTCCTACAGACAATTAAAACTTTGGGTTGCCACGGCTGCACGTGCCAAGATGTGGAGAATGAACTGAAGACTGTGAACTGGGGATCGAGCCTTGCTTCCCTGCTGGCCTTCAGGCTGTGTGCCCCTTTTCCCCACAGAGCCACCAGCTCTTCAGCCAGTTCCCAAGGCAGAAGGACTTGGTTCTTGGCTCTCTATGTTTTTAATGTTTTCCTTTATGACCTGCTGGTGCCACCCAGCTCGCTGCCTCCTCTGCTCTCTGTGCAGTGCCCGGTCTCCCTCTCCCAGGGTGAGATGGCTGAAGAGGTCATGCAGCATTAATAGGGAAGCAGATCTCTGATTCTGTTCCTGCTTATGTACTCTGACATTTCTGGTGTTTTGTGAAGTGTAAAATGTTTCAGAGAAAACAACCTGGCTTTCACTGAAAAATTAATTACCGTGGCACTTTCCCCTTTAGTGGTGGGCTTTTGTCAGAGGACAAAGGCACTCGTGTTATGGGGAACGGGTGAGATGGTAAAAGGACAACAGTAACATTAAAGAGAGGAATTCTGCATTAAGGTAAAAAGATCTAATTAAGTGTTGATTATCAGGGAACAATGTAAACTCCTCAGAAAGCATTACCTTCTGTGCACTTACACTGTAGAGCTTATTTATATACCTAAGTTTATCTGCTTCATAAATTAGTCTTTCCTATAATTACAGTTAACGGACTATGACTTTCTCTGCTATTCAGTAGCATTCTGTTCCTCATCTCCTTAATGCTCAAATGCACCTGGTACAGCATAGCATGCACTGCTCCTTGCAAGCAGGAGTTACAGGTAGGGGAGAAGCAGATGGGTTTTGTGCCTTAAAAGCTTTTGGAGATCTGGTTTAGTAAAAACTACGAGGGGAAGTAGAGTACCTCCCCTGTTGTGTTGATCCTTTCTGACCTTCTTAATTTTGATTTTCTTTTAGTCCTTCTAAAGGAACTGCTCATCAAAGAGCCCCAGCTCAAAGATGAGGAAAAGTTGATGTAGGTTCTTGCTGAAGTCCAGGATTAGGGGCTTCTTGTCCACCTGGGTGACAGTGATGTAGCATTGGGTTATAAATACGCACACAAGTGTTTGTACCCAGCCAGGGCACAATGATGAGCATATGGGGAGCTGTGGTTTCAACACTACAACAGGAAAAAAAGGTGAAAAGAAAAAAAAATTGAGTGCATAGACATAAGGAGCTTTTCCCACGCTTCTAGTCGCCCTTCAGACATGGAGCATGGGAGAAGATTAAGTAGTCAGGCAGTACATTCAAATGTCTGTCTTATTTCTCCAAACAGTCTTCAAGAAGTGCAACTAGAACATGGACTGATAACGTGAAATGAGAAAGGGAGTGCTTACCGTAACTTGGAGCTTGCCTGGCCGTTAGTATTCTGTGAAAATTTCCCCTATTTCTAATGGCACAAGGAATACTGGATGCAGTTAAAAGGATGCATGCCATTAAAATGGTATCTGACATCAGCTCTTCCACTGCCTGTGATGCTTTTGATATGAATATAGATAAAATGTAAAAGATCAGAATATAAAAACTCCCTTTATGTCTTTCTAATGTTTTAATCTGCCTATTAAGCAAATTATATGGGAAAGTGAGTGATCCGTTTCTTAGGATGGCGGTGTGTCACCCAGACACTTTGAAATGCTTGATAGCATAAAATGAAGTGTTCATGGTTTGTTTATTTTCCTGCTAACAATGTAATTTTAGGCTGAATCACAGTTGCTCCTTCAAAGTGCAGTTGCCTTGTCCTTACTACGTAATTGTATTTCTTACACAGTCTTGCAGAGTATTAAGTCAGGATTTTAATAAAGCTTGTAAACTCCCATGGCATAGGGATGACTGCTCTGTTGGGCTGAGCTCTCATTTACAGGTAAAACTATTTGACTTATGCAAAACTACATAAATGTGTCCATTTATTACTTTGTGTATGTTCTTCTGTCTAAAAGCAGGCAGAGAATGCTGTGCTGGGATGGAGGTGTGAACTGCTGTTGTGTGACTGATTTTGAAGCCCCTCTGCAGCCACCTTGACTGCTCTCCTGCCCATTGTGCAGTCCTTCTGCATAACTTCAAGGCATCCTGTACGAGCCCATCCTCTCTTCTGTCACCATGTGTAGCTGCTGGGCGGTGCCATGTCTTCCTGTGAGCCGTTTAGCATACTTCACCAATTCAGACATAACATTATTACTAGAGGCCTGCTAATTACTTAAAACCAAAGGTTAATGAATGATTACAGTAAGGGTTGTGTAAGATGATTGCAAGAGCTAAATAATGAAAAATTCAGATAGCAGTTAACATGTCTTTGATATGGTGCCTGGGGAGCAGGCAAGAATCTTGTTTGAATCACTTAATAGCAATTTAACAAGCAAGGCAGTGCAGGAGATTGGGGGGTGTTAGGAATTGCAGTGCGGTGTCATGGATCATTCAGATGAAGAAAGCAGCTCGGTAATGAGGAGCTGCTGGAGGCTGAGGAGCAGGGAGCTGGGAACCCAAAGGTCAGCACACCTGAGCTGCACGGGGCTTGCTGCAAGCTGCCTGCTGGCCATCTGCGAAGAGAGCACAAATCACCGCTGTGGGCACTGGGGGTGTCTGAAACGGGCTGCTGGGGAGCCTGAGCAGAACCAGCCCCTGGAGGATGGGGCTGGTTTGGTGCCTCGCCTTGGAGGGTGGGCATGGCAGGAGAAATGAACTGTGGCAGTGTTTGGAAGCTGTTTGCATTCCAGAGCAGCATGGGTTATCTGTCTGCTGGCAATGTGCTCCTGCAGCAGGATATTTTGCGGGTGCTTGTGGCTGCCCTGGGGGCACTACCCAGGCTTGCAGGGAGATGGTTGTGCTGTGGCCACCAGGGCAAGTGGTGAATAGCATGGTACAGTGAACAGTGAGGCAGCAGTTATGAGGCTTCCTTGCACAGAAAAGGCCAGATTTTGCCAAACTTGAAAACTCCCTGTTTCTCCTGATGCTGGGTTTGCCCTTCTTGATACAGTGCTTTTGCATGCAGCTCCCTGAAGCATGGACCTTTTCTCTTAGGAAAGAGAAACACCATCTGTTCTTGCATCGTAGGGTCTTGGGCAGATGTAATTGGTAGCTGTAAGGTCACACGCTGGCACTTTCTTTTGCTTTCATTTTGGTTGCCTCTTTGAAAAACTGCAGTGTTGTCCCTGGGTGCATGGGGCAGCTTGTTGGTATTCTGTTTCCATTTTAATAAGGGTCGCATCCAAATGGAGCGAAGCGTTCGCCGTCCACCCTCGGCTGGCATTAACATTTCACACTTCCAAGCAGAAGTCGTCCTCTGAGAGCTGTGTGCTGGCCTAGATAAACATGAGCTGTGAGGATTCTCTCTCCCTTTGACATTTAGGGTGCGCTGAGCCTGTGAGACCCTGCTTTGCATGCACAGTTGCAGATCCTCAGAGGACGAGGCTGGCTGTCAGCTACAGGGACGTGCCGGTTGCTGTTTTGCTGTGGTGGAAGGCTTAGGGTGGTCTCTGGCTTCTGGCTCAGCAGCTCCCAGCCCTCTGGTGCTGATCCAGAAGCCAGCTGGGTAAGTTTCCCTGACTGGTCAGTGATGGACACGAGCTCCTGATTGCCAATGTGAAAAAAGCAACTTTGCACAGAGTTCTGCGCAGCAAAGCGCCTTGCGCTCTGGTGCTTAGCCACTCCTGGTGTCTTTGCAAGTCTTAGTGTTTTTTTTTTTTCCCCTTGTAAAATGAATTAAGCGATTGTTCTGTATTGACAGCTGGCTTGTAAATCAGCCACCCAGTTGCCAGACTAGGAGAACATGGAAATGCCTTATAAGCACTTTCATGTTTTGTGATCGTTTTAATTCACGAATATTTAGAGCCTCTTTACGTTGGTGCAAAGTAAAATAAAACATTGTCTCTGACAGGTGCCAAGACAGGCTCAGAAGGAATTGCTTCAGCGAGGGTCTGAAAAAGGGGTTTGTTGGGAAACTGCTGCAGCCTCTGGGGAAGCTGGAGCACTGGCTTTTGGCTGATAATTTTGTTGTTTAAGGTCAGATGATGTTGATTGAAATCATGCAGCTAATTCCACCAGCAAGCAGGGTTATTTACATAGTGGATGGAATTTTATTTGGGTGCTGCTTCTCCTGCATCTCTCCTTGGTTTGGTATTTGGGTTGCAC
Organism: Alectura lathami; assembly: GCA_013399715.1. Taxonomy (NCBI): domain Eukaryota; kingdom Metazoa; phylum Chordata; class Aves; order Galliformes; family Megapodiidae; genus Alectura; species Alectura lathami. The sequence goes on from VXAV01003011.1 coordinate 32,539, forward strand.
CTGAAAAAATACTCTGATGTCCATGTTAGGAGTGAGTTTGTTATGCTTATCTTGCTGGAGAGGTGTTAAGTCAGGGATGTCCCTTATGGCAACTTACTTTTTACTGGTGTTTTTATGGCCCTGCTGTAGTTGCCATTCATCTTACTTGACTTCCAGTTGCCGTGTTTCTTTGGTTAGTGAGATGAGGATCCCTCTCCTCCCAATATATGAGGAACAAAATTGCGTTCCTTATACCCCTCTTCCTCTCTCCTTGCCAAAGTCCTACCCGACTGAATTTTGATGCCTTTGTAAATATTTTCAGTGTGCAACACAGCAACAGTGCCACTCTGTAAAGAAGCCAGGAAAAAAAAAAAAAAATCAATTTCTGAGAGTTCTATAGAGCTAGACAGAAAAATGCCTTTTAGCTAGAAACAGATGTTTCAGCAAAAACCTCAAATGTCACAGCCCCTATTTTTCATGAAAACCAGGCTGTTGTCTTCCAGCTAGTGTGACTGAGGATGTCTGTGGAGCTGCCCTTGGCCAGGGCTGGCTTTATCTGTTTTATGGCTGGAGCTTCCCATGAGGCATGCAGCGGGAGGCTGCCGTGGAGGGCTGAGCTCTGTGCACATCTCTCATGTTCTCTTCTTGCTCTGTTGTGTGATGCCCTCCCTCTGAAAGCAACGTGAGTGGTGTGGTACCTGCACAGTCAAGGGAACAAATGGCACAGAAATGTGTTCCCTCTCTCTAGTCATGGTTTCCTTTGGGGGCCAAAGCACATGTCACCTTCATGTTACTGCTAATGAGTGGAAGTGAGGCAAAGGCAATGGAGAAGGTCAGTATTACAAATCTGTTTCACTGTCTGTGATAATTTATTTTTGTTTTCCTTCGAGTGAGATTGTAGCTTTCATGTTGGACAAATTTCTGTGCCCTTATGGGGAAAGCTTGAAAAATATGGCTTGCACCCTTGGAATATTGCTCTGACTGTGCACAGCATAAGCATCCTTCCATTCTTTGACTGTTGTGTCTACTGGAAAGGACTGCATCCCTTTCACTGCCCTGCGAAGTTTTAAGTGAAGAATTTCAGAAGTTCTGATGTCTTTCAAAAACCTGTGCTGTGGTAGGATTGGGGTCTGTGGGGTTCTTTGTTCATCTCCTAGTGAAAGCTTACCTGAGATAACAAGTGTCCTGATAGGATTTGATCTTTCAGTAAAGCAATGATTAAAAATGATTAAAGCAAGCAATTTTTTTTTTTTTGTATTAGTAGAACTCTCCATCTTCCTCTGCATTTGTGTTTTCTAGCTAGAACAGCAGAACATCTTGTTTTCTTGGAGAGGGGTGGGAAGCAGTGACCAATAAATAAAACCAAACAAAACCAACCAAAGAAAATCCCACATTTGCAGTAGTATCAGCTTCTTGGATGAAGATGCTCCAGTCTCTTTGGGCCTTCATTCCGTGACTGCCAACGGAAAGCATCAGCCTTGGAGCAGAGACACTGGGCAGGAGAACGGGCGCGAGGGGAGTGGTTTCCCCATGACAAACTGGTGGCTTGCCCTGCAGGAGCCGTGTGGGATTAGAGAATTGCTGCTCTGTCCCTTGCAGGACTGGTGTGATGACATTTCCTTGCCTGTTTGGATTTCCAGGCAGATAAGATGCTAAATGGAACTAAACCAGCATTCTGCTCCTGAGAGCAAGACTGAGGTTTTTATCTCGCCTGGGACTGTTGTCTCTGGTATTGTCTTTCTGCTGGAGCCCTGCTAAGTATTTAATAGGTGCACTGGCTTCTGAGATTACAAGCACTTTGCCGGAAACCCCATTTTGTGTACTGATATCCCCTGAGGGAAAGCAATGCTGGAGTGTTAAGAGACTGGGTTCTGTTTCACCCACCTTATATTATTATTACAAATCATATTATCTTAATGAAACAGGGAACCATATAATAAAGAATCCGTTGTGTTAGCAAAAATTAAAGATGCATAGGAATTGTGATCATGTTACAGTAATTGCCTTGGTACTAACATTAATGCTTTTTCACTTCAGTTGCTCCTTGTTGATTGAACAACCTTTTCCGTAGGCTATAAATCTCAATGGCTCTACTAATAAAGAACTAAATAGCCTAATAATGCTTCCAAATGTAGCATTGCTTCACTGTTTTAAGAAAAAAACAATTTCTCATCCAAGCCAAAGTCCAAGCTACAAAGTATGGCAGTATAGTATCTATATTGTGCCTTACAACATTGTCTCCAGTATTTAACTACTACTTCTAACATGGGACAGGGTCAAAATTAAAATATATATGTATATAGTTCCAAGTAGCAAAAAAACTGATTATTCATTTAAAGCGGGAGATCAGAACCCCAGTTAACTGAATTTGGAGATGATGCTCTTTTAGCCAAACACCGAATGCAAATAATGAAGTGCTTCAGCATATACATGGCAGGGGCTTGAAACTTGCATTCTACGTTGCGAGTGCAGTGCTGTTTTGCATCCCCTGTTTGCACATATGCTGCAGGCAAAGGTGTCTGGTTTGGATGCTGGAAAACCAGGGAAGGTGGGTTTGGGGCAGGAGAGCTCTGGTTATGCAGAGATGAGTGCTTTCCTCGTAGTCTTGTGCCTTTCTTTGATGTACAGAAACAAAAGTCATCTCCTGAGCAGGCTTGCCATCTGCCCGAGCACTCGCTGGAGAGGCTGTAAGGATGTTTTTCTCCCTGAAATGTCAGTTATTCCAACTGGTGGATAGAAACATTGAGGCTGTTATTTGTTTCATAGCTGGAGTTGAAGATCTTATGATTTATTTTTTCTTTTCCCCTTGTAATTGTGCCTGAAGTAAACCCACCAAAGTGTTCAGTGCTGCGTTTTAGTTGTCACATGAAGGGATCAAGAAGCGTTTAGTCACTTGTAATTGCTGAGTTTGTCAGGTTGTTAAAGGACAGCTTCCTGGGGAATCAGAGAAATAAGATACTCGTGCACATAGCTGCTGGTACCATTTACTTTTAAATCCCATTGACAACATCACCTAGTAGCACTAAATGAAACTGTTTGTTGGTGTAAATGGCATGGCTGGTCCTAAGGTTAAGTCTTCAGCTGCTTACTAGGAGTGCAACAGTTCAGTAGGTCGGCAGCAAGTTGCAGCACTGCTGTTTGAGCTCAGCATTTGTGTGGTGACGGGCATGTTTGTCCTGCAGTACTCATTCTTTTGCAGAGTCAGCGAGACATTTCTGTTGATGAAGTCACTTTGCTGTCTGAAGTTTAGACTACCGTAAATTACTGTTAGTTGCTGAATTGAGAATGTGGTGAACCAAAAGCATAACCCTCCTGCAGGAAGCACCCTCATCTTGTAGCCCTGTGGAAAATGTCTCTTTTGCAGGCAGCTGCTGTCTTTCCTCAGACTTCTCTGTTCTGCAGCTTTTCTTGCAGGAAAGGGATTCGAGTCTGCAGCCTGTGCAAGTCCTCTCTTACCATAACCACTCCTATAGCCTCCTACCATAACCACTCCTATATATAGGAGCAGAGGTCCTAGGAACGGAGAAACCTGTGTTATGCAGGGACTCTAGTAAACTGAGTTATTTTCACTATTTTTCATACTATTTTTCGATTGAGGTTAGAGGGGGGAAAAAAGTCAGGAGTTCAGAGGGAGGGAAGATTTTACCACCTGCTAAAAGATGAGCTCAAGTGGCAAAGGTGTTGTGATAATTGCGCTGTCTGACAGCATGGTGTGGTTCCCTTCAGGCAAGCAGTACTGCAGCTAGTTAGCACTGCTCCTCTCTCCTTGGAGATGGGCCCCAGCTGCACTCCTTGAACTCGGGTTAATCTGCAGGGTTCCCAGCTCGTTAATGGACTGTGAAGCCCGGCTCCTGAAATCCCTCAAAAGTCTGGCTGTGACCTTTTGTGGCTTTTTCTTTCTGCCTCTCGGATGTAGCAGGTTTCTGCAGACTAGAAGAGAGCTGATGTTTTTCCAGGAAGCTTCTCTGAAGGTTCGTAGACTGCAAAACACGGGCAGTGCTGAGATCCAGAACTGGGCTGACAGCTTCGGTGGGCTTAGGGGGATTTTACACGCTCTGAAACACGTTTGTGTTAAAAACACAAAGCACTGGGAATGGACTTAACACCCCCCCAAGCACAGAGTAATGGGAGAAACAGGAGACACTGCCTGCCAGGCAAGCCTCCCTTTGGAGTGTTTTCTTTGCCAGAGTAGTTAGTAGGATGCAATAGATGATAAACAAACGGGGCTTAACTGAAGAGATAATGCTAAGCTTCCACAAATGGGCATTGTGTTGTGAGCAGCTAAGCAGAGGGGGCTGTCATGCCTGCATAGTAAGGTTTTCACTCTGCCGAGGTTCACCATTGCCCTGGCACGGTTCAGCACGGGCTAGCAAGGAGAAAGGGATCGGGTGCAGGGATGCGATCGGAGCCCACTGCTTTTACCGGGCTCTGCTGGAGGCTTGAGCTCAGATGAGATTTTTGTGCCCAGTGCCTTTTTTCATAGCTAAGTAAGCTTCTGCTGCGGTATCCCTGAAGGCACATTCATGCTGATTGTATTCTGTTTGATTCAGAACCTTTATGGGTAAAGGGTGCATTAATGTTAGAGACCAAACGCTTCCTCTCACAGCCCTTCTCCCCAGGCTGCCTGCGGAAAGTAGGGTAACCCTTCGCAAAGTTAATTTCCATTCCTTTTCAGTGATATTACAATCAGCCTTGGAAGCTGAAAACCCATGTGCTGATAGAACTTGGTGAAGAGATGGGGAGGAAGGCTGGCTGCTGTAGCAGGGGCTGTTTACAAAGTGTTGTGACCGGCTCTGCCTTATGAGCAGTGCAAAATGCTGAGACAGCTTTGTTAGCCGAAAGGCTTTGGGTTCTTTTAGTGTTTTCATTGCTTAAAATGTGGTCTTTTTTTTTTTTTTTTCCCCTTTGAGAGGGAATTGATAAAGTGCTCAGGGAAATAAATTACTTGTATGCACTTGAAAATCCTTATTTTGTCTGCATTCCTCTTATATCTTAGCTTTACTGTCAATTTATATACTTTCTGATAAATGCTTTCTTCGGGTGTAAAGCAACTTGAATATTTAAAACATGCCATTTTGATTAGCTAAACTATAGATTTGCTTTGACGTGCCATTTCTTTTGTTCTGCTATGTCTTGACAATTCATATCCGTGGCAGCCAAACAAGAAAATTTATGTATGAAGCTATTGTTCATTCCTCAAGTGTCACTGCTAAATGAGGTAGAGTTTAAGCATCTGATTTCCCCCCCCTTCCTTTGCATGATGGGAGGTCCACTTTACAATAATGAAAACAGTTTTCTTGCAAAATTCAATTAAATGAAATATCAACCATAAATCAGAACCGAGCTCTCATTGAGTTCCCATATGTGCCTATTGCTGCAGTGACAACACTGGAAAAAAAAAACACACGCACATTAATTCTTCAAACTGTTCTTTTAGTCTCTTGATTTATTTATTTATTCTTTTTTTTCCAGAGGGGAAGAAAAAACCCACAAAAATAACAGTATCAACAACAAAAACATTTAGAGGAGATCACTGGGCTCAAAGCCCATCTTGATCATGCTCCCTGGCTAGCATCATAACCAGCACTGTGGAGCAACCTCAACAAGCATCATGGACCCCTTCTACCTAATGGCAAGGTTAAATTTGCCTCCATCATTACTTTGGCTCTGAGAAACTTGGAGGAGTGGCAACCTCCTGCAGAGCATGGTGGGGCTCCTGTAAGCAGAACAGGTTGTTGGAAGATGCTGCTTTCCTGTTGTAAAGCCTGGCCTAATCCACAATTGTGTGTTGGAAGCTCGTGCTGCAGTGTCATGTCCATACCTTTCTAGGCTCTTTAAAACCACTTTTTTTTTTTTTTTTTTGAGATGTAATTTCAGAGAAGTGTTAATATCTTTTGAGACTGATCCATTTGGAAAATCTGGCAACGTGTTGGGACTCTAATGTTCTCCCTCGAGTCCTAGTTTCTGAAAATCTTCTTTGCTAGAAACAAAGTTTTTGAAACAAAAACATCATTACATTTTTCTTTTAAAATTTAAAAGGCTGCCAGTGAACCTTTTAGTGGGAAAATACTTTTTCCTATGTTAGAATAAGATAATATGAATTGCTAACAAGGAAAGGTAGGTTAAAATAATCCAGATATATCTTGGAAAATCTATTTCAATTATGTTCTGTGTGCTTTTAGTGGAGACTATAAATTCTAAAGAATTAAGAGAGCCATAAAGATAAGTGTTATAGGAGAGTATGCCTCACATTTCACCTTCAGAAATTAAAATATTCGCTGTGAAATCAGATGTTATAAGGGTCACTGCACTGCTTGTGGTCATTAATAGCAGGAGGTGACTGTTGGAAGAACTAAGGGAAACCATTTCCCATAACATGGAAATCAAATGTGCAATTTACTGAAAATTCCCTTCCTACGAAAAGGCTTGCTAATGTCAGATTGTGTGCTAAGGGAACTTTGCTTTATATTTCAAATTTGCATGTGGACAGACCATCTACACTTGCATCTGTCTTGCATGAAATAGTGATTAAACTAACATAGCATGAGGTCATTTTTTTTGTCCAGTGTGGCTGGCTGGAAAGGAGGACAAATGAGTTGTAACCAAGATGTTGATGGTGGGAAGTGAGAGTACATGGTAGCTCAGGTAATGGGTTCCACTTTACCACACTTTGTACTTGTGTGTTTGTGCATCTCTAGGGCTATATGCATGCCTGTTAAATGCTAGTCTGCTGTTTGGATAAAGTTTGTGTGACAAGTAACAATTCATTTAGACAACTGCTTGCCTTGCACTCAGAGCCACTCCCAGACTTTGATGTAACAACATTTTTCACCAGAAAGACAGTAAAACCAATGAGGCAGAACATGCCTGGCCTCCTCCTTGTGCCTATGAATGGGGGGTGTTGTTGTAATGTAGTAAATTGCATAATATTTGTAATTGTGAGAGTTAACGCTGTAGCTGACTTGTCTGGGCTTTTGGATGCTCCCTTTGGCACTCATTTTATTCACTTGCTAACAGATTTCTGTGGGTTCCCCTCCTGTACAACATAGCTGTGGGCGCTCCTGTGCTGTCAGTTAATTCCCTCCCCCCCCCCGCTCTATATTGCTTTTGCGTGACAATATACCTTCATTTGCTCCCAGTCCCTGGATTTAAACAGATCAGATCCCTTCTGGAGGCAGGAAGCAGTGGGCACTTGGTCTGGGGTGGGTGTGCAAGCCAGCCTGCACCTCTGAGCACAAGGACCAGGGCTGGTTCCTTCACCCAGGTCACCCAGCAGTGTAGATGGACCACCTGTGTTTTGAGAAGCTGCCCAGAATTCAGCTCTGTAATGGTTTTTCTTCCTGTCTTACAAGATTAGAAACAAACAAACAAACAAACAAAAAAAACCCAAACCACCGATCCCAGAAAGAAACCTTCAGTGTACAAAGACAATGCAAACATTTGTGCGCTGCTCATATGACAGCTTCCTGATAACACAGTTGTGAGGCCCCAAGGCTGTGCGGAGGTGGATTTTTACACCTCGACTTAAGAGGAACAATATCCAGGAACGCAGTCAGCATGCTCTGGTGACATCATGCCCTGAATGATGTGGTCCTTGGGGGCCACATGGCAGAGGCTGGGTTGACAGATGAGCATCAGCCCCAGGGGCTGTACAACTGCTGAGCACTGTGCTCGTGTCCCCAGGCACCTGGGAGCACACCAGCTCCAGGCTGCCCCATCCGCAGCTTTCCAGGGTGGAGAGGAAGGGAGACATGCAGCAGGAATCAAGTTTTTCACTTGAACTGTCTTTTCCTTTTCTTCTCCTTCGGGTGTTTTGGAATCGTTCCATGTAGGTCTTTGCTCATAGCTGAATTCCTCGCAGGCTGCTCTGTGAGTAGAAGCTGAAATTGTTTTGGCTGGTGGGGCATTTTGTTTTCAGAGGTGAAACTTCGGAGTGGCTAGCCTCTGGATTCTCTGTTCCTTGCACCAACAGACCCATCAGATATCTTTTTGTTCAATGAGTGAGTCCAGAGAAGAGGTAATGTCACTTATTTTTTCTCCCCTAATGTCTGTTAGAAACAAAGCTGTTAGCGATGAGTTGTTCAGAGAAGGAAATAAGCATGTGCTGCTGATCTGGGGCAGAGCCATCTGTTTCATCTGGTCTAAACACACATCTCAATGGAAAGTGGTGCAGGATACGGGGTGAACATCTTCAATAGAGACTTCAAACCAGCTTCACGTTAGCCAGACTGGAGCCTTGTGTGAACCTTCCTTAATGCCTCCGTGTCCAAAGTTGCTGGGTTTATATGAAGAGGTGGTTTCCTGTTGATTTAACTGGTGCCATTCGTGTGCGCGGGGTTTTCTCCTATTTATTGAGTGAGTTTGGGTCAGTAAGTTTGCAGGGGATACCAGACAGACCAACAGAAACAGCCTGAAGAGATTACCAATTGCCATGTGCAAAATGCTTAAGTTAACAAAAATGATTTAGGGCATGGGGCTCACAGGGTATAGTAATGTCCAACAACACATAACAGTGAAATATTAGCTTCATCCTGACATCATTAAATGTGATGAATCTCTGCCTCTGACACCATCCTCCAGCTAGCAGTTCTGCAAAATGCGTGACTAATGCAGAGGTGTTTGATATTCGGGGTGACGTGAAAACTTCAAACACTTCTGCTTTGTGCAGAGTGCTTCCTACCTTGGGGCTGCCCGCACTTTGCTCCTCGTGTTTGTTCTGAGCATTGGGATGTTTGTGTGCTCGGCTTCTCATTCTTCGTTAATGATGCACACAAGTGTCGGCAGAGCCTCCCTCTGCATTTGTCGTTTCTTAATCATTGACATAGAGGCATGTGAGATAAAGGCTCATCAAAGTTATCATTACTGTATACTTAGCTGCACTGAACTGTCTGGTTTGTCGGAAAGCCTCTTTTTGATCTGTCTGTTTCTGGTTACATGACTCATTATTTACTTTCCAATAGCACTACCTTCTGAAGAGCACACTTGTCTTCCCCTCTTGTGTTTAATTCATGATCAAAATACATTAGTGTTCGTATTTGTCTTGCTTTTCAGTGCAGTATGCATAATGGTAACTTTAAAAAAAAAAAAAAATCCAAAATAACAGACAAATCAATACTGCCTGCTTGTCTTCATCTCAGACTCAAATGCCTCACGGATTGTCTCCCCTCAAAGCCCCCAGGTTGGCTGATGAGGAATGACTGTTGGTTGTGGGTCTGCCTTGGCTTGTCACCGGGTAGACTTTGATCACAGCCAGCAGAGAAACCGGGATTTGTAGCTGCCTCCTGACACAGCACAGAAGCCAGATTTTTATTTCATGCATGGTTGTGTTCTGCTGGGAAAAAAATTAACAAAGAAGCCAAAAGCAGATTTTATTTGTCTCTTTTGTATTGCAAAGAATAATAAAGAAAAAGTGTGTTCTGTGGGTGAAAGGAAGCAGCGTGGTGCACATAAATCATGTGCAGTCCACCTCCTTGTTCAGGCAGGTGTCCTGTATCTGTCTTAGGTGAGATCCTTGGTGCCCCATAGCAAGGAGCATCCACCTGGATCGCAGCCCTGCCCGTGATGCTGGAGCACTGTCCCTGGGCAGCTCTCCCTCTGGCCTTTGGGGGTTTTGTTGGGCTTGAGGAGGTGACCCCTGGAATGGGTGTCCATAAATATCACTGAAACCTAATTACGTGCAACAATTGCTTGGTGCTGGATGGAGAGAGTGGTGGCCCAAAGGTGTGCCTCTGAGCTCCCAAAAATCAGTTTGCCTGCTGCTTAGTGCATCTCCTCATCCTGCTATTGAGGCTCCAGTCGGCACTTCGGGGTTTCCATGTGCTTTGTGCCCTTGGGGAAGGAGGCAGCTGCAGACAACTGGGAGGCAAGAGAAGATGAGGTTGAAGGTCTCTGCGTGGTGACCATGGCACTGTTTCCAGCTGCAGTTTGGAACACCAGAGTGAGTTGGCTGCACAAGATTATGAGTTTTCATTGTGACTTTCTGCAATGAAAGTAAAGGTGTTTAAGGGATTTACACAAGACAGAAATACACCTGGTTTTGGTGGTCTGAAGGCATGTTTGTTGGTATTTCCATCTCCTTTTTTTTTATCATGGTCTGCAGGTAAGTGGAGATATGGTTGTCCTTAACCATTTTCTTTGATTAAAACATGCATACATATATACACATACATATATATCTTTCTATATCTGTACGTATTCTCTAATAACTAACTATTGTAGGCTTTAAGTAAACCCAGCAACTAGTTGTGTTGCTGAATGCTGTGATAACCACAGAGTATTAAATGACATTGAGATAAAACCCTTCATGAATGCACAACTGCTGTCAAGGTTGGAGTTTAACAAAGCTTGTCACTCCCACGGTTTAAAATGCAGATTGCATACAAGGTCCCCACTGGTCCCCTAGCAGTGCTGAAGCTTTTTGCAGCACAGAAGTTTGAGCATTTCTCCTGGAATTAGTGAACTGTTCATGAAGTCAGGTGCTTTTGAGAATTTAGCCATTGAAAGGATCGTTTAATTCCATCTGGACACTTTAAAGCTTATTGGTTAAGAGCATTGGTAACGTTCTTACAGCACGTGGAGCACTGTTAAAAGAAAGTCCTTGCTCCCAGTTTTATGCAATTAATGAAGGCAGGTTTCTTTTCCCCCCATATAAAAGCTTAGCCTGTGAAACTGTGGGGAGAGTCTTGAAAACCCAACCCAATCTTGCCTTACAGTCTAAGATGTCAGGAGACAAATAAAAAGGGTCTGCCTTGTTTTTATTAATGGTCTTGATTTTTAGCCTAATGGCTTTTTTTACTGCTTTTGGTGGGCACACGGGGAGCAACGGCTTCAGTAACCATAAACCCTCCCAAGCAGAACAATATGCCTGCCTGGCTGCCTGCCTGGCCCTGAATCCTGCTCTCCTCAGAACCGCCTTGCCTCCCTTTCCAGGCATCAATCTCGCCACGGCTGAGCGAGGTCCCAGTGTGCTGTGCTTGTACCTTTGCTGCCTTGGGAGCACCTGCTGGGAGTTTTGGGATGTGGGAATCCCAGCGCCAGCAGCTAACCCCCCCCCCCTTACCCATCAGGGCTCTTCGTTTCATAGCTTTCTGAACTCGTGGCCAGATTCCTTGTGCGATGGGATGTGACTGCATTGGAGAGCAGGGGGTGCCAGATGTGTGCCACATGTGTGCTGCTCTCCTGGCAGCAGCTCAAGGACTTATGCTGAGTAGAGCCACGAGGTGCTGCGGGCTAGTGTGGCTTTAGGGATGACTTTAAAGAGCTACTATAGCATGCAGTAGCATGTGGGTGCTTTGCCATCCTGTCTCCAGCTCTGCTGCATGGGAAACTCTGGCTTGTTGCTTGCACATTGGAGCCCTTTGTGGCTGGGAGGTTTATAGCTTGGTATATCCCAGCAGAAGGGGATTATGCTGCTTCTGCTGACACTTTGACAGATGCTTGCACTTTAACATGCTGAAGGGACTTGCTGTGGTTATGTTTCAACTGAGGCATCACATGTATAGATTTTATTTTTTTTTATTTTTATTTTTTAAATCACAGCAGCACAGCCTGCAAGCGACCATGGGGCTGGTACAGGTGGGGGAAGGAATCAGCAGTCCTAGACAGCATTTGCTTTGGATGGCTGCCGCTCATTTTAACAGGGACTGCAGGCACTCACTTTGCTGCTTGTGCTAGCAAAGTCATGCTTCCTGAGAAGGCTGCTTAATTACAGTAGTTTTGCTCAATTCTGTTTGAAATTTTTTGACTAGCGGGTATGAAATGGAATTGAATCTCTGTGGAACACTGAAGTTGTTCAGAGTAGAAAGTGTAACAGGAGAAAGTTTCTACATGATGGAATAATTCCTGGAAAACTTGCATCAAACTTTATGTGGATTTATACCCAAGTACCACTTGTGCTGACATTCATGTGGCTGGTGTAAGAGAGCAGAATGCAGCCTGGAGTTTGGGCTGCAGGCAGCTGTTACATGCTGAGCTGCTGGCCAGATGTCAGGTAAATCAGATGATATCCTTCTGTTCCTCCCCTTATTTTTTTTCAGGCATCAGAATTGTCTGTATAGGACTTGTTTGCATAATAGCTATAGAAAGGGAGAACCTGCCCAGCTAGAATGGTGTAAAATAGAATGCTTGTCCAAATGTTGTTGCTTACTCCTTACATTTAATAGCTTCTGCATGCTGCCCTGTGCTGCTCAGCGGTTATGGGGCTGCGTTGTGTGAAAATATATTGTTTCACTTGTAGGAGGAACAAAGCTTTTGGAATCAAAGCACGTGTTGGCTGTCTTCAAAGCGTTAGCAAAAATCGGTGTAAGAGGGGAAATTATAAAATGACCCGTTTTCTTTTCTGAGTGCAATTAAAATATTGTCTTGCTGCAGATGGCTGACGGCAGTGGAATGCCCCGTGTGCGTGCGTGCAATTACACATTTCATCTTGATGAGTTGGATGCGTCTATGTAGTTGGCTGTTTGTTTGTCAGTCATCAGCTCCAGCCCCCCTTGAAAAAAACAGGGTTGTTTGTTCTTCATAAGGTTTTAGATCAAATTCCTTATGACAGATACTAGCACATTCCTTAGGAAATGTGGCTTGGGTGTTTGTATACGGCGAAGAGCAGATGATAAGGCACCGGCAATCAGGGCTCGTCTGTTAGTCATTGAGCTCAGCAAGAACAAATGTGTCTGAATGACGGAGAACGTGGCGGCAATGCTGGCAATGAGACCTCTCCTGTAGTCTGAAATTCTTTGTGTCCTAGTAAGGCCTCAGATCTGAAGGGTGGAAATACCTTGGGGAGTATCTGCCTTTGGGAACTTGGTACCAATGTAGCACAGCGCATAAGGTTTATTGGACTGAATGATCTGTGCTCCTCTTTGGTGCATTTTTTTTTTAAAGTGGAGAAAATGTATGTTTTCTTTCTGTCTGGGACAGCTACGCTATCTCACATTGCTCACTTGTCATTATCAGAGGTGGATTCTGGAGGTCTGCTGAAAGAATGCTTGCAGAGGATGGGGTGGATTTTTGGGCTGGAATGCAGCACATCCAGGTGGCCAAGAGTCCAGTAGACCCATCCATCTGGGATGCAGAGGAACTATAGGGAAAAGCAGCAGAATGTGTGCTCTGCCTGTAGCATAGCATTAGAGCACACAGTGGGAACAGTTCTAGTCCATCAGCTGCGAAAATGATCTTCTTAAGTAAATACCACTTTTCTGTGCACAGTATCTATTTCACTCTTCATGCTTGTGCCTGCATTGAGAATTATGCTATTAAAAGATCTGTAAGCAGCAGCGTGTGTGGACCAGGAGCAAAGGCTCCTGTGAGCAAACCAAGCCTGCTCTGCCCAGGCACAGCCAGGTACACCCTGCAGAGCCTGTGCCTGTTGCTTTGCAGGCTGCTGGGGTTCGCTGTCAGTTGGGACTACAAGCCAGAAACTAACAGGCCTCATAGCAGAGTTTCTGGCACCCCTCCTGCTTGAAGCAGAGGAAACAATTATCGATTGTAACTGCAGGTCCCAGTTAGCAGCACCGTAAGGAGCATGGTGCAGATGAAGGTGGCAGTGGGATTGTGCCTGTTTTCCTCGAAGAGGCGCAGGATGAACAAGAAGCACAGAGTCCTTTCTTTCTCTTTTCTCTCTTCTGCCCCATACCCAGCTGTATGCACTGCTCCCTTCCTCTCCTTTTGTCCTCACCTCTTTGCTGTAGGCACCTCAACCCACTGCTGTTGTCCTTGTTTCTGGACCCTTGCTAATATGTCTGTGTCCTGGGGCTGGGGACAGCATGGCACTGCAGTGGGACAGGCATGCTCCAGAGCACGCATCTCCTTCTGACCTTCAGACAGAGAGAACAGCAGGAGCTTTAATTCAGGATTGTTAATTCACCTTGTTCAGCATTTCCTTGGGTGTCTTCCAAGAAATAGAGCTCAGAATTTTTTTTTTTTAATGTATTTTTTAAAATATCACCCCAGTAACAACAATAGCTGATAGCTGGCTTGCTGCTTTTACCCCACTGTGATCAGCCTCTTGGGCTGCTTTGGCCTTGCTTTGGTGGTGCTGTGCCTTCCTCCTGTTGTCCTCTTGCAGGACCTGAGTGCAGCAGCAGCTTCAGGGATAACCCCTGCTGGGGTGGGTGCTGCATCCCTGCGGCAGTTCTGTGCTGCATAGGGAGCTATTAGCCTATCTGCTGTGAGGTCCCCTTTACAGAGAGACCTTCAATATCCTTCTGGCTGCATGGTGCTGCTGGGCTCCCATTTGATCCATGAGCCTTTTTTGTGGAGAGATGAGGAAGAGATTCCTGCTGTGGCAAGTTTCCAGTAATTCTCTTAGTAGCTTATTAGCCCTGGGCATTCTTCAGCATGTCGGTGATAAAATCACCCTGGCATCCTTCTGCAAGACTGCAAAACACTTATTTTTTAAACACAGTGGGTCTGCAGTTACCATGCTGCAGTGTTACATCCCAGAAAGTTCTGGTGATGGTACAGCCAAACGAACTGGGTGGATGATGCCTCAGACCTGTGGCAACACAGGGAAAAGGTCTCACTCCTCCTTTTATTTTTGCCAGAGCGCATAAGCACATTGTCTCTTGATTCCACTTGGTTGTCTTCTGCCTTGCTTCTGAGCTGAGCCCCTGGGGGAGAGGTGCAGAAAGAGCAAGGGGCAGGGAAGGGCTCAGAGTTGAGGTTGAGTGGCCGCATCCTGCACCAGCAGGGGAGAAGCAGGATGCAGAAGAGAGAAGGAAGATGTTGCAAGGCACGGAGCAGATCTGCTCAGAGGAGTGATGATTTCTGGTTGTCTCCTGCACTCATGTTGGCAGCCACAGCTGCCCTGCGATCGATGCAGTTGCTGCAGGGGTTAGGAATTGGGCTCCAGGTGTAATGGGCTGATATCCTCTGCTAGGAGTGAGTAATGACGTATCAGAGCCCTGGCTCTGCCCCATGCGGCTGTCCCGACTTGCACTTTGTGGCATTGTTTTGCAGCCATCCACACTTTTTTTTTTTTAAATTGTTATCAGGCAGCTAGGATTCTTGCAAAATGCTGTTAGTTGTTTCAATGCTGTTTTATTAGTCAATAAATCATTTTAGCTGTAAATTTTATCTTTAATACTTTTGTATTGAGGGTGCCTGGGGAGGAAAGGAAGAATCTGGAGATCATATGAAAGCTTTTAATAAACAACCAGCCCTCCTGCAGTTCAGCCCCGTGGGACCTAACTGCTCTGCACACAACAGAGCGCACTCTCCCCTCAGTTTCCCCAAAGAGCGTGCAAGCACACAGCTCCTAGCTCCCCCTCCTCACCCCAGCCAGCTCCCCCTGTAGCTGGTGCCGTTTGTGACCCCGGTGCTGATGCTGGGGTCTGGATCTACTCTGGGCAAAAACTGAGGCTCTGTGGGATGCAGCACCAAGGTGGCATGCAGCCCACGTGTATGGGTGGGCAGCAGTACCCCAGACCCAGGACAGGGCCGGACACCCTGACACCGCATCGTGCTGGTGGGCGAGTGGGGAACTGGCTGCAGTGCAGAGCGTGCATCTCTGTTGCTGTGCTCATGGGATGTGCTTTGCCGTTTGCCAGGGACAGCTTTTATTAGAGGTTGACGTCTTATTTTCTCGTGAGGGGGGAGAAATTAATTACCACCCTCGTTTCTGTTGCTGCCCTGCAGATCTGAAATAACCAGGAACTTCTTAATGTTAGAGTGGCTTTCAAAAACAATATTTCGAAATGTCAAGTTAATGTGCTCTGGGAACAATGAGATTCAAGGACCCAGTATGAGCATCAGATTACATCTGCTGCCACAAGGACTTCTGGGATTCTCTGAGGCAAACACAGTGGGGAGACTTGGAGTTTGTTTCAGTTTTCTTCAGTCTTGCTTCTAAAAGTGAAGTTTTATTTTTCTCATGCCTGTCCTCACCACAAATGCAGACCAAACCTGTCTGAGATGGCAGATTAAAAATGAAACCCTCATGAATGAGAAATGTAGCCTGCATTTTTTATGACAGAGGAGCAGCAAACCGATTTTAAAATATGCATTTTTTTTTTTTTTTTAGAAAGAGAGAAGTAAATGACTAGATAGGCAAGGTATAGGTATCAATAAATTTTATTCCAAAGAAATAATCTCCAAACAGAATTCAAAATTGTCTTGTGCTTTTAGGCAATTAAAAACCAGTATTTGTTTTTCAGAGAGAAAGTAACATTTTCCAGTGGCTTTTGGAACATGGCCACTGTCAGATGAAAAGTTCCACCACTGCACTGTGTTTTTTTCAGAGTAATTGCACTAAAAGGACACACTGATTTATGGGAGGGACTGTAATGATCTTGAAATGAAGGGGATGAAAAAATCGAGCATTAGCCCGAATGCTGTGTATGTTATAGTGAAATTGTTCTCTGAAAATGTTCCCCCAAAAGCTGGCCACCTCCAGGCTTTGCTGCTTGCCCTGGGACACTGTGGCAGGTGGCTCCTGGCATGCAAGGAAGGTGCATCAAAGTGCATTTCTCCTGGAAATTGGTGCAAAGTGCAAGCAAGCAGGCCTGGCAGCTTCCTTCACCTTTTTTTATTCCTTGCTGCTGCAGCCTGCACTCAGTGCTGTAAATGTGTAGTCCTCATCCCACTAAGCCTGCCCTGTGGGACCTGCAGGATTCTGCCAGGCCGGCCCCAGAGCACCTGCTGCCACGTGCTGTGCAAACCCGCCTGGGGCGGGGGCTGCTGCTGCATAGCCAGGAGCTGCTCCCTGCTCCTGCACTGTTCAGCGCTGGGTAAACCCACAGCACTGGGAGGGTGGCATCAGTTGGCAGAGAGGAGTGTTTAGTTTTACCGGAGTCATCAACAAGTTGCTTCATTTCCTTCTCGCTCCCCCTTCTTAATGTTTTCTTGTTAACCCTGTTTGTAGGCATGCACACCTTGGTTGAACGTGCTTTTACACCAGCAGTCGTAATTGTATTTTAAACAGCTGTGAGGAATGCATACACACCAAGGTTATATAAATTAGTAATTATCTAAGTGCTTTTGCCCTCTTCTGCCTCCAGAAAAGAAGCGAGGTAAACTTTAATCTACTTTTCTTAAACCTCCCAAACTGGCTTTTGCAGAGAAATTCAGGGACCATTGTTTTGACGGCAGTCGTGAGCTGGTTTGGACTTTGTCTCCCATTCCACCATCGCATTGCCTGTGCATGTGAACTTTCATTTGCAAGTGTGTTTGGTCTTATACTTCACACAGCGCAGATAGATTAACCATGAGCCGTGCAGAACCTGTAATTATCAAAACTTGGTGTACAGGAGGTATGTAAATCATGACAGCCCTGCTTTCCTGCCACCAGCTAAGAATGAGATCTTAGGCTGCCTAACGCAGAGGTTTTAGGCTGGGAAGTTTCTGTTACAGTGCATCACCAAGGTGCTAATGAAGAAAGGGCTCAGGCATAACTTCTCATTAAGTAACAAGTGATTTTATGAAACATTGGCACTGCTGGAGTAGCGGGCTTTTGTGTTATTGATGAGCTGGACCTTAAAAGAGAGATGTGTTATCTCTGAGAGCCCAGATCCCAAAAGCTGTGCTAGTGCTTTGTGCTGCCTGCAGGGTGGTGGGGAGCAGGAGAACCCAACCTGTCCATCCCGATGCCTGCCCTGGTGGGGATGTCAGGCAGCCTTGTATAAGCCTCTTGTAATTTTAAACCGTTTTGATAATGTTCCCCTCAGCTTTAATGTTACATATCCCTGTGAATGTACCTCAGTAACTGAAAGGGATATCGGGCAAATTTGATCCGTCTGGCTTTGACTTATGCTGTCCTTATCTTGGCCTTCATGTCATTAAGAAAAAAATTGGTATTGATCTCAGACTATGCCACTACATTGTGCTGCAATTTTTCTTCCTTGCTAGTAGAATATAAATCGATAAGAGGCAGCTGCTTGAGACGCAGGCCAGATACAGTGCTGTCATTTATATATTGTAAATCCAATGATAGCTGATCAAATCAGTGCGTCTGCTGTTCCAAACCTGACATGATTGAATTGTCAATAAAAAAGATTTTACAGTAAGGGAAGGAGAGCTGGCAGTGTAAATGCCTGGAAGCCCCACAAAGTTTGATACAAAACGAACCGATAAGCTGGGCTATTATTATATAACTCCAGCAACCAAAATGTTTGGATGCTTGTGCTCTCACTCGGAAACGGAGTTACGTATGGGGGAAGCCTTTCATTACAGCTTGTTTGAAAAATAATTATTCCCAGGCTGTGAAATCGGATGGCTTCTTCTGAAATGAAGCTAGCCTGTACATTGGGAAGGGCTAACAGGAACAGTGTAGGACTTGTCTGAACTAACCATTGGCAGTTCCAGGGTCTTAGGAGGAAGGTTATTGGTGATTCTGTTTGCTCAGAAACAAATGGTGCAGCAAGGAGTGTGATTGATAGGTTGCTGGGAAGAGGCTGGCTCCGCTCCTGTGTAGGGTGAACATTTCATGTGAACATGAAATCAGAATATGGAGCAATTTTTTTCCTGGTTTGCCTAAAGGGTAGTTTATGACAAACCTTCTCATAAGCCTTTCCTTGGGAATTGGGCTGGAAAAATGCTTTTTCTCTGTTTCCTGGCGTGTCACGCCGCTGCTGGGCGGAGGTGGGCCCAGGTCTCCCCTCCTGGCATATCAGTGGCCTTTCTGCTCCTCTTGTTCCCTCCTCAGCTGTTCCTCCTGGACCTTGCCTGTGGCTGGCAGCCTCTTAAGGATGTGCTAACTCAATCACTTGTGATTGACCACCTCTTAATCTCTTTATTGTGTTGCACCAATTTAGCTAAATCCTAAATCCATTAGGTGCTCTCAGATTGCTTTACAAGTGTCCAGAGGAGGTGTTTGCAATAAATCCAGTCTAATTCTCCCTGCAGACAGGGTTTTTAAACCTCAGGCCTGGGCTATTAGGAAAGCAGCGTATTGCTGGAGTGAGTTTGTACAGGAACCTGAAGGGTGAGAAGCAGTTTAGCCTTTTTGTTTGCTTTTTTTTTGCTGCCTTCCAGTTGATGTTACTGCCCAGTGCGCTTTCCTGATGGAGAGAAATGCTGAGAGTGGAAGCATGTGCTAAGAAACCAGCTCTGGTGCTCAGTGTGAGGAATGGAAGTGATGTTCTGTTTTCATGGTTGGAAAAACACCAAAGTTAAAACAAAGTCAAATACTTTCAGATTTCCCCCTTCACCCTCTTTTATCCACCGTAACAAAACTCTCCAATTAGCTCTTTCCCTGTCTGCATCTTGCACGGGACACTGCAATGGGAGCACCAAGGCAGAGCTGAGCTAAGAGCCCATTGCATGAGCCTTGGGCTGGCTGCAGCAAACTGCACCCACTCTGAGCCATGGTTATCGCAAGGCTGGTTATTTGTGCCAGACCCCCTTTTTTTTTTTTTTTTTTTGAACCCCCCTTGTGTTTGCTTTGGAGGAGGAGTGTGCACAGTCAAATCCATGTCAAAGTACCTTTTGAAATGATCACCTTCTACACTGGGTGTCACTGACACCTCTGTTTATTAAATCAATTATTTTGATTTTTGATGTAGAAGAGTAGATTGTGAGTGGGAAAAAAAGAGAATTGTATGTGAGGCCTGGCCTCGCCCTGCTTAGGGCTGCAGATAGACCTCTCTGCTCAGGGTGTTGGCCGGGTGGCAGAGTGGTGTAAAAGCCTGTTGCTGTTGGAGTAACTGTACCCACGTATGAGAGATTTCCAGCTTTAATTTCAGATTTGACAGCAGAAAATGTGAATTAGCACAGTGCAGGGAGGAGCCCTTGGCATTTTTTCCTGTAATTCTCTTTTTTTTTTTTTTTTCCCTGCTGCATGCAATTCTAAATACCAACCTGCAATTGTTTCTGCCACTTGCTAACTCTCCTTTTTTCTGTCCAGTTGGCGTTGCTTTAATGCTGCTTAGGCCAGCAGAAATGTTTTGTTTAGGACACGAACTATAGATAATAATTCACTCAAGGAAGGGAAAAATAGCGCTTTTTTTTTTTTTTTTTTTTAACTTAATTTGCCTTTCCTAGGTCTAATTACCCCAGTAAGAAGTGCTCCATCTGGTAGGAATCATTTGTGGTTTGGGGCCTTTTGAAATCACGTCTTGTGCTCGCACTTGTGAAGCCCGTGGTATAAAATGCACAGCAGCCTGGGAAATGGGGAAGGGTAAGCCCCCTGTGCTTTAAAACTGGTCAGTTTTGTTCATTTTTAAGGGCAAAGTCTGGGATTCCCTCAAACCAGACCAGGGTTACCCTGATATACTTGAGAAATAAAAAAGCAGAGGTTTTTGTGGCAGTTCTCCATTAGCTTAAGCTAGTAAGTCTCAGTGAGGCTTTGGTAAATTTTTGCCATAGTGGGGAGGTAAGGATTAGGGTGAAACATGAGCATTCTTCATGTGAAAGATGAATTTGCAGAATGTTTTGCTGTCTCATTTCAGTGCAAGCATGTGGTTTTCGGTTCCCATAACCTCGGGGCATTACAAAATCATGATTAAAGTCCTGAGAACAATGTGATCAGCATTAAAATTGGCAATTTTGAAAAATGATACGTTGTGAGGTTTTGCTTAATTTGCCATTCTTGTCTTCCAGCGCTACGGGTCACATTCTCCAGCTTTTTCCCACAGCAGAGAGGACCCAGTTTGTTTTGTTTTTTAATTCTGAGCAGAGATCCTTGCATTAGTCTCTCTGTGCAAAGCTGAGGTTTCAGAACAACAGATTCTGCAAGAAGTGAGAGCAGTTCCAGCTGCTGGCAATAGGTTCAGCGTTTGTCGAGGGTGAAGCTTCCCTACAGGTCTCTTTACCGCAGCAAGGAATGCTCTGGTGTGAATCCTGACCGTGGTATGGAAACATTTGCCATGCAAAGAGCAAACTTCCTCATTAAAGGCCTGTTTAATACACATCTCTGTTTGAGCTTTCTAGTGAGAGAAACGGTTTATCTGCTACGTACATGAATTGGGCAGTAACTAGATGACACTTTGTGATGGGAAATCAGAAACAGCAGTTAACTCTGGGCAGCAGATGTAGATGACACTTGAAGCTTTTTATGTTACCACCTGTATTTTTTTTCAGCTGTACTCTCTTTACCTGGATGGTTACTTTATTCATGTGCAGTTGAAAATAAATAAATAAATCGCTGTGCAGACTTGATGGAGACTGCACATAAAACGCAGAGGCTTAGCAGGGCATTAGAGATTCACGTGGGTGCCTGAAATACAGAGGATCCTTGGTTTGGTTTGTGTCTAAGTGCTCTTTGTTTAACTGATAGCTGCTAACTTTGTTTAACCGATAACACATGTTGTGCTCTTGCTGGTCTTGACCTTTCCCAGTTAAACTGGCTTAAAGTGGAAGTGTTTATGGGGAGGTTCTGCAGCCCTGGCGTCCATGGGCTCTTTGTCTGGCCCGAGGTGGGGGCTTGGCGTCTGCCAGGAGTTTGCACAGAGCTGTGTGTTTGCAAACTTTAATGGCCCTTGCTCCAGATGGCTTTTAACATACTCCCCACGCTGCCACTCTGAGCAGGAACTGCTTTTTCCATAGCCGGTTTTATTTTTGTCACTGTGGTTTCATTGCAGTTTAGATTTCTTGGGTATATAAAATGCCATCCAATTGGCAGCAGAAAAAGGAGAGAGGTTTTCAGCACAAACTCTGGGTTAACAATAGCAAAGCAGGCTGGGAGTGCAGAGGGGAACTGACAGAGGCATGTTGTGCCCTGTCTATGGGTTCTGTGCAGAAGGGTGCATGTGTGCCTGGACCTGCTCTGAGCTGCTGCTCCTGTTCTGGGGGATGCTCAGGGCTCTCCTGCGGAAAGGTGGAGACTTCCAGAAAAAGCAAGGAATGTAGAAGAATGCTGTTTACTTTAAATTGGAAAATGTGTTTTGATATAAAAACAAGATGTTGCCTGCAAGGAGGATGCTCACCCCTCTTTGTACATGGTGAGAGGCAGGTTTGTTCTTGGTGCTGGTCACAGGCAGGTCTCTCAGTTGAGAGCTTTCGACTCGAGGAAGTGAAGCTGTATGGGCATACAGAGACACGGCAGGGATGTGGGCATAGCTCGGGGCTGCCGGGTTTTAATTTCTTTCCTTCCCCCCAGCCTCTTTCACATTGGTGGTGTGGGATGCTCAGCTGCAGTGGATGCTGGCAGGAATCTGTGAGCTCCCCTTTGCTGGTGCTATCAGAGGAGGAGCAGAGAGCTATCAGTTCAGATAGCAGAAAACGGGCTGGCTCCCCTCGCTATCTCCAGAGGCCGTAAAAACTCCCATTACTCTGTTATCAAGAAGGATCTGTCTCTGACATGCCTGAGCCAGTGAGTTAAGTGCAGACCTCACAGGAAATGAATTTTTTTTGATTCTTGACAAGAAGGCAGCAAAGAATAGCTTTTCAGGGGGAAGTGCTCTTCCTGGCAAGAACAGGTGGGCTTGAGGTGGGGAATGTGCTTACATGTGAGCCAGGAATATCTGAATTTGAACCTGAGCTCTTCCCCTTTGAATTTTCTGCTCTCTGTGAAAATAAAATAGAAGTAAAACCAAGTGCTGGTTCCTAAAGTAACTGAATTGTACGTACAGTGTTGTTACCTCCCAGAGATCTCAGTGCTTCCACAGGAAGTGGAGACTTTGGAAGGTTTTGGAAGGGAGGAGACGCAACATGAAGGTCTAGAAAAAAGAAAATAGTTTTTTTTTTTTTATTTGCACTTGCTCAAAGATTCACTAACGCATTCAATGCCTGCTTGCCTGAATTGGGGCCTCTTTGGACAGGTCCTGGTGCTGTGCGTCTTTGTAACGACCCTTGTGGGCTCACGCGCTCCCTGTCCAGCAACAAACTGATTCCCAGGACTAATGGTAAAATTCTGCAAGGTGTGAACTCCCAACTTAAATAGATTTACAGTAAGTTAATAGATTTTTCAGCGTATCTCTTGCAACCTATTTGTGGTAGCATCGTTTTAACATGCACAGTAATTGAAAAAATTGTCAGGGGATGGGATTTATTATCCTCTCCAGCCTCTGTTTTTCATGCCTAGGAAAGGCTCCATAATAAACACAATGCTCACAGTAAGGAAATATCTTGTGTGGAAGTGTTCAGAAGGGAAGTGACTCTGGTAGTTTTTCTTCAGAGAAACAGATTCCATAGTTATGGGAGGTGAATGCTTGGCAAACGCTACCAAGGGGGTCATCTCTTGAAGGAAGAAACTACTTCTTCCATCTCTTCGCTGGCCACTGTCACGGCTCATGATGGTAAATGCCATTGCCTGCTTATTGCATTGCCCCTGTCTGTCTGTCCGTCCATGCAGGACATGAGCCTGTGCCTTCTGGAGGCGCACGCTGCACTCAGAAGTGCTGCACGAGATCATTACTTCTGCACTGAGCTGCAGAACGCACGCATCTGAACATGGGAGTGATGGGGATGAATATTTAATTTTGTGAGACAATGTATTCTGTGTCGGTTCCACGCACAGCCTTTGAAATATGCAGTCTTTATTTTGAGAGGATTAGGCTGGGAGCATCCTTTGGAGAAAGTGTTTGCTTTTTGCAAGCGTGTTTGTCCTTGCAACTTTTGTTATCGTTATTTATAAATCAAAAGTTATATTGATCTGGAGATTATGCGTTAAACCATGTCTGAGAGGGGCTGCTCTATTACTGGGAGAACCAGCTGCCATGGAACTTTTGGTAAATTTATTGATCAATACTCTGTGTTTCTCTTTAGAAAAAGAACAAGCTGAATTTTAATTTACTGGGAAGGCGGCTGAACACGTGGCCCCTTCTTCAGCAAGGGATTTACGCCTGTGAGGAGCTTTGGAGAGACGAATAGTGCCATTACTTTGCAGGGGATTATTCATGTTCGGGAAGGGAAGACCGTCCGGAGCGGGAGGTGCAGCCTCGGATCGATCCCTGGCAGCAGCGTTTGTTAGCCTTGTTCTTGAAAGCCAAATTCTAATCCTGTGCTCCAGGTACAATGGCTGCCTTGCTCTTTCAAAAGAGAGTAAGGAGACAACAAAACATTTCCCTTCAGAAAGCAGCGTTAATCAAAATGGGGCTTTGAGCCAGAGTGGTGGGATGCAGGAACTTGCTGGGATGTGGGATGCTGGGGTGTGATGTCTCACCTGCAGCTGCTCCCCGGGGCAGGGACTTGCCTGTGCATCACTTCAAAAAATAAATATATAAATAAAAAATTAAAAAATTGAGAGGTCAACTCAAGTTACTTCAGGGGTAGGAAGGAGAGAAGTGAGTGCAGTTTTTGGAAAGTGCTAAGTCTGGAAACTCAGGCCACAGGTAGGTGGTGGTATCTGGGATTTGTGTGTCTGGGGCATGTTGGGGGTCAATGACACTTGAGCTGCTGAAATGATCCATGCTCTGATCTCCACGTAGGAAATCCCTGTCCTTCTGAAAAGGACACAATCAGCCTAAAATTACGGAATTGCTTTTGAGAACCTGGGCATTGCTCTGTCTTGGGAAGAGCCGCTCTTCAGGGGAAGAAAATTACGCTGATGTTCATGCTTTGACTCTGTCACTGAGCAAACGCCTTTCTTGAGTTCTGCGGGCACAGGTAGGAAGCAGGAAGCAGAAATAAAGGGTTTGAGGCTGAAGTGGTTTAAAAACAGCCAACAGGTGCCCTGAAATAAGTGCAAACCCTTCATGTTACTATAGGGATCAAGAACTGATTTTCTGCCATTTACTTTTCATCAGACTGTTGAGATAACTTTAAAGAGAATTTGGCCAGGAGAGATTATAAAGGAAGGAATTTGCTTCTTAAATAAATAGTCTGCTCTCCATTGTTGGAGACTTAACAGGCCGATAAAAGCCTGCTGAAATGAAAGGGATCCTGGAAAACCGGTCTCAGATCTGCCTTGCTCTAAAGTGACTGAGACCAATGCACTGCCAAAGACTTTTTCATATATTTCAAACTCAACTTCACCTAGTGGCTTGACTTACCTTCATTTCTTAAGATGAATAAAGGAATTTGCTAGATAAGCATTTTTTAGAAATTGCTTATAAATTTTAGTTTAAAATAAATGGAGGAAGTGCACTGGTTTTTAGAAACAGTTGGCTGCTAGATACTTGTCTTGTAAATTTGAGAGAGAATATATGGAATCACTTCTCCTCTCCTTCAGACACACTTGGTCAGTTTAAGAGGCATGCTTCTTACTCACTGTCTTAACATCATTATTTTGGATGTTGGAGCATCCAATTAGTAAAAATGTGGCTATGGGTTGACTGAGAGCTGGTTTCTGTGTCGCTTTACCTTTTTTTTTCCAGTTGTGGATGGAGATTGTTGTCTCTGCAGCAAACTGGAGAGAGAACAATGATGTGAGTTGGAGTGTGTAAATATTTGCGGTAAAAGTGGTGAAGGTGAGAGTTCCCCAGTGACATGACATCAGTTCTGAGCATGTTATTGATAAAATTACAACCTAACAAAAGCTTGGTGGTGCTGTTTTCAGTGATTTATTTTGTCCTGTTGGATTGGTTTAATTAACTTTTCCCCTTTGGAGGGAAAGAAGGAGATCTGAAATATTTGGAGTGTGCACATTTCTGAGTACAGCTGGAAGAGAAATGCTCGTCCTCGACCCCAAGCCCTGACAGCTCAGCGCTCCCGCTGCCTCTCTGCCTGCGGCATGTTCCCATGAGGCTGCATTCAGGCAAGAGCATGCTGACCCCAGTAATCCTTGCCACGTGGGTCAGTGGCTTGTTTCCTGCAAACTCCTGGCCATTTTGCTGGTTGAGGATAAAAATTACTATTTCCTTTGCAGTAAGGCACTTCTGCAGGAGCAATGATCACCCCATGCAAATGGTGGGTGTAGATCTAGATGTTTTCCAGATGAGAATGTTTCCAAATAGTCACATCCCGGTACAAACTAGAGCTCTGCAGGCTCCCTCCATCCTTGGGCTTTCCTGCACCCCTCACTGAGCTCTGCTGTGCCTCTTTGCAGCTGTCCTGGTGCCTCGCTGATCCAGTGCCTAGGGGTGGGCAGGAGCCTGGACACTCAAACCCCAGCTCTTTACCCTTCTTTTGGGTTGTTGCACTGGGTTGTAGACATGGGGTACGTGGGGACAAGATTACTTTTTGTTGGTCTGACGGACTGCCAGCACAACAGGCAAAGCTGGCTTCAGAACCGTGTTTTCTCTGGGTTGGCCTCCACGGCTTCGGCTGAGCCTGTCCTTATTCCTCCTGCTCCCCTTGGTTTGATAAAGGATTGTTCTCATCCACCACTTGTGCCAGCCTTGACTGTTTGCATTTTTCACTTTGTCTTTATTAAATTTTCAAGAATCTCTTAAGCATTCACACATCTGTCAAGGCACAAAAGCGGAATATTACTTGATGCTCGGAAAAACAAATTATACAATAGATGTGCAACCCATATTTAATCAAAAGCACCTCGGATGTGTGTTCAAGCACAAAGCCCCCAGGAAAAACTCTTACTGCAAGGAGTCATTTTTTGAGAGGCCTTTCCTGGGAGTTTTTGTTGGAAAGTCCACACAGAGTGTGGCACCTTGGAGCCCTGACATCAGCTTCCTCCTGCCCAATCACAGGTGTGCTGTGGGAAATGATGATGGACCTTAGCAAAAATGCAGCAAAAATACGTGCACAAACGTGGAGGCAGGGAAATGTCACTTGTGACTGGTCTATTATAGAGCTTGGGAGGAGTTTCTGTGCTTTGCTGGCTCCCTGCAGCAGGGTCAGTCCAGGCTGGTCACTGTGAGGTCTGGAGACAGATGGCTGCAGGCACAAGTTTTCCTAGTCCCCTGGCCTCTGGGCACGTAGCTCATGTTGGTGGGGTCTGCTGTCTGCGTTAACAGGGTTTGTGTGCCGGCTATAAATAGTAACCGGGAGAGCCACGGATTGACTAATTGCTTAGCAGTCGGACAGCTGCCTAGAATGTAATGGGAGCATTTTCGAGGTGTTTGGAGTGGGTATAATGAGGAGTTAGCATGCAGTATTTTTATTAGAAACTTCAGGGGAGTGTGTTTCAAAGTGCCAAGGCACTGGATAAGCCAAACAATTAAAATAAATGGTTTTTGAGCTTGGCATTTTGATAGGCACAGATAATTAGGAGAAGATGCTTTCTGACGAGCAAGATGGTTTGCGCTGGCGGGTAAGCAGCACTGCCTTTGGAAACTTCTAGCTTGGCTCCCACGGGAAGGTGGTGGGCATGGTGGTGGAAGGAACCCACCTTGGGTTTGGAGCCTGGGCAGAGACCTTTCCTCTCTTGGTGTAATGGTGATGGAGCAAAGGGAGAAAACGTGAACCCTTATGGCTTAAAAGTCAGAAGACAGAATAATTGTTCTAATTTTTATTGCTAATGCTTTGAAGCTAATATCATAATCCTTGGGAGCTTGAGTCCATAAATTTTATCATGACATTATTGTAAATGTAATCCAAAAAGCTGCCTCATAGTTGAGGGGGGGCAGGAAAGCAATTCCTAAGCTCTGAATGTGTTCAGAGAAACAAACCTTGTGAGAGCAGCAGTGGCACCATCTGATGGGTTTTGTAATGCTACAGACAAAAGTAATTATGCTGCCTAAAAGAGCTTTTGTCTCCAGATAATGTTGTTAAAAACTTGCACTGTAGTGTAAATCATAAAGGAACAAATCTGGAGTCTGCTCTTATTGCTGCCAGGGGAAAAACTCTTGGATTTTGTTTCCTTTCTGCTCAATATATTGCAAACCTTTTCCAAGTTTGTAAATAAATATTACCTGCTGTTTGAAAAATGACTTGCAGTTCATCTCACCAGTAGTGCCTGTGGCAGCCAGGCCATTATTGCAAACAGTTGTTTCTCTCTTGGTGAGCTCTTTTGTGTGTCTTTCAGGAATACAGGCAGTTGCAGTGAGTCTGAAGTTGTGTGATTCATTGGAGGTATTAAAGAAGTATTTCCTTCTCAAGAGCTCACTCACATGTATGCCTGTGGCTGCTTTCTCAGCTTCCTAGCAGTGCCACAGCAATTGCCATGACAGAAAACGTTTTGGCAAGCTTACAAAAAGCAAAACTTCTGGTGTTTTCTTGATGAAAATTGGAATTTTCATCTGTGAACACCAAAGTGTGTGTGGTATGTTTTTTGGAGGCTAAGCATTTCTTTTAGATGTATGGGACTTAAAAAGAATTGAAACTCTGGACCTGAAGGGTGTGGAATGATTGCATTAGGAACATCTTAATTCATTGGCAATTTTTTCCCCAGCCTTCCTGGAGACCAAAGGGTTTGCCTTAGGATGGAAACAATTCCCATGGGCTGACAGATTCTGGTGCCTGATGTCATCTATGCCCTGAGGAGTGAGGGGAGAGGGAATGCATCAATAAGTAATTTTACAGGCAGTAAACTGGCTTTACTGTTGGCAGGGAAGAGCCAGAGGGCAGGAGGAGCTGGTGCAGCTTAGCAGGTGAAGTCCAGGCAGGCTGAGGGCTCTCTGATCCCAGCGGTTATTGCCATGCCCTGCACGGAGCTTGGTGCCAGATCCTACGGCCAGGGCATGACATGGGAATGGGCCTGGGGGAGCAAACCCCGGGGCAGGAGGGAGAGCACAGAGCTCAGGATTTGGTTCCTTGCTGCCCTGGAGCAGCCACATCCACAGGTGAGACTTATTGGAGGAGAAGTGGCACATTCACACCTACCAACCTTTGTCTTTGTGTGTAGAGCTGGTAGGATCTGAGAGTGCCACTCACAATGCTGCCCTGTCCTGCAAATGGGGGAGGCACAGGGAGTCACCAAACCCCTGCATCTGCAGAGTCATCTGCAGAGAGAAACTCCACTGGTTGCCAGTGTTGATCTCAGGGGAGGCTTCTGCTGTATAAATGTTGGTTTCTCTTTGTTTTACAGTTGGGATAGTCTGCAAGGATTTGATTTTCTGTCACAAAATTCTGGTGGAGATGGCACTGGAGCTTTTATGGGCAGGTAGAAGTATGATGGAGATGGTGCAACCCTGGTTACGGTTACTTTCCCGGCTGTCTCCCAGGAATAATGCTGGGCCTTGTCTTTATTAGCTCTTGGCAGTGGAACAACAAACATGGTGTAGTTCCTGTACTGCGAAGACTTCTCTTTATGTGGTCAAGGTAAGGCATTAAATGCAGGGGGACAATTGCACAGTTTATAAGAAAACCTTGTGTGTGCAGCTTTAGCCCCTTGGTGTCCATGTGCAGGGGGTGCTGTGCAGCTCCCTCGTCTTCAATGTACCCTTTACATGGAGGACTTCTGTGGAATGCAGCATGCTGCACAGAGAAGGGCATGCAGCTGTCCCTGCAGGTAGCTTACGTTTGCAGCCGGATACCAGCCGCACAGTCAAGGAGACGCATGGCAGGCACGGAGCCCACAGCACATCCCAATGCCTGACCTCTGTGGTGGATGCTGCCTCCCCCCCCTCCACGCTGCACATCTGCTCCATGTGGCTGCACGGCTGGTTTCAGTGGTGCTAGTTTTTGGTGAGCTGTTGCAGAGGGGCAAAGGAAGGACAAAAAGGCTTGTGCGGGCTCCTTGATGCTCAGAAAACTGCATCACATAGTATCCTAAACAAACCCATTGACTCCCAAACTGGGCTGGAGCCTGCAGCCCCAGGCAGATTGCAGGTGGGAGCCTGAAGCTGCTCTGGCCCTGGCCCTTTGAAGCAGCTGCAGCTCAGGAGCCAACTTTTATTATTTGAGTCACTGACCACTGCAATTCCTCTCCAGGCGCTGGAGGGGAGTCCTGCTGAAAAAATAAGAAGTAATAGCCCATGCTTTTCAATTGTTGCCTAAGTGTGCTCTGGAGTAAAAATTTAGCTATTTCACGCATGCTTTGTGAGCCCTAGTCCTGCCCTGGACAGCCCTAGTCAACAGATGTTCAGCACAGGTATGAAGCTTTGCAGCTGGCGGTGCACTGGCTCATGTCCTGCATCGCTTTGCTTGGTTTCACCCGGCAGTGAGCTGTTCTTCCCTCGTGTCCTGGGGTAGAGCCCTGTGGAGCTGTGTGTTGTTCAGTTGCTCCCAGGTATTGTCCGTGTGCTGAAATGGCTTCAGAGTATAATTTGTGTGCGTGCATTTAGTCCATTTAGGTACCTGTGGGTGAAACGAGCTCAAGAGCTACCCAGGCAGGACTGGCTTTTCAGCATGGTGGCTTGCAGCATCTCAGGCTGTCACCTCCATAAGCCAGATGTGTGGATCAAGGCTCTTTAGATTTTAGTGCATACAATTTTTAAAGTTTATTTTTCTTCTTTATCACAGAAGAAAATAGTACAAGAGCAGATAAATAACCATGCAGAATGATCGAGTTCTACACTGATGGAGACAGTAAAATGCGATGTCTGTGCTGCCTTGCGGTATATTTGTGTGCTAGAAGATGGGTGCAAGTCTGACACTATGCCCTATCAGTGCTGTTAAGATATTTGTTCTGCTTCAGCTAGACCTGCAGACCAGCTGCCTTAAATTGCAGGTTTTGAGAATATCATTGAAATGAAAAAAAAAAAAAAAAAAAAGGAAGAAAAGATTCAATTGTCCTCCAGCAATAGGGGTTGCGGTATTGTTGCGTTACGAGCAGGGCAGATTCTCCCAGTAGCAAACCCTGTGAGTGCAGGGGCTGACCCGCAAACCTTCCTCCTCTTTGAAGCGCTCGCAGCCTGGCCGTGGATCACTTCTGGTGGCTGGGGTTTAACATTCTGGTAGCCAGACCTTTGTGGGGAATTATTCAGAGTAAGCAAATGCTAGGGGAGTTGGGTGTAAGATATTTAGGATCTGGGAGACTTTTTCTGACCAAGTTTTATTATTTTTGCATCTATTAATGGGGCAGCAGGAGGCTCCATATGCTTTTATAGTCCCCATTGTGCTCTCTAATGGGTATATGCAAAGGCTCTGAGGTGCATGAAACAGGCACTCTTAGGCAGCTATTATGATAAAAACTTATGTGCATGTCATGACCCTTGAAGCAGTGGGACCGTGTGTGCATGCTCTTCTGATGTGCTGCTGTTCTCAGTTCCTTTCTGAGGCATTTCTCACTGTAGGAGGTTTGCATTGGAACTTGGAATATTTTTCTAATCAGCGAAGGGTCTCTTGGCTCTGGTGATAGCTTGCAAGGCACACAGGAGCGGGAAGAGGGAAGGGAGGATAACTTCTTGTAAGGGAACTAACAGAGAGGAGGTTAAAGGCGAGCAGTGAGGCACAGCATGAAAATCCTGGCACCGTCTGCAGTGCTGTCAAAAACGCTGGCCCAAAAAGTGCTTTGTGCTCTTTGTTGAGGCAAAAGCTATTCTGCTGTTCTGGAGGATAAAGGAGAAAAAAAGTTTCATAATCCCTGTGCCCTATTTAAAGAAACTTTTTTTTTTTTTTTCCTTTAAAACTTTTTATAGCAGAGCAACCAGGATTTGCTCTTCAGTCAGAACCCAGACATTCACCCGGTTGGTGCCAGCCATGCTGCTCCACCTGGCAATGCTCCGCATGGGCATGCACAAGGATGAGCTGCCTGCTGTCATGGGGAGGGAGGCGCGAGGAGCAGGCTCAGTGTCCCTGCACCACTGCATCCTGCAATCTGTGCTGCAATCTGTGCTGTGCTGCACTTGCTTGGGTGTCCAGGGTGCCTGGGGCTTGCTTTGGTGTGCCCGGGGTCTGCGGGTGCAATGTGCTTTCAGGAGCTGGGCAGGAACCAGGTGGGATGGAGATGCAGTTTGTAAGGCTGCGTTTGGTGATTTCTGCTCCAGTCGCTGCTTACAGTGTAGCTTTCTGCATGGGAGACAGCGGAGAGCATCAGGTCCCTGTCTGCAAGGTGTGTGCCTAGGGAGAAGCAGCTTGGAGACCAGCAGATGGGACAGTCTGGAAGCTCTTGGTTAACGCAGGAGCCACGCAGGGCAGGCAGCAGGGCCAGGCACCGCCTGTGATCGTGCTGATCCCCTGGACCCCTGTGGAGAGGCCACGCTCAGCTGCATCTCCAACTTGACAAATGGGAAAAATAACACTTACGGCTTTAAAAATTAAACATTCCCTTTAATTATTGAACATGAATAATTTCCATGCAAATTGAGCCTGGATGCATGTTTCCGGAGTGGCACAGATGAGAGTGGCCACATCGCAGGGTGTCAGGGACCTGTGAGTTCAGAGGCTGTTCGTTATTTCTAGCATTTTTTGAGCAGTACCCTGGAGGATGGGATGCAGGCTAGTGGCTGGATTTGTCCGAAGAAAAGGGATTTGGTTTGCAGTCATGTTCCCCCTTCTAATGCTTTTACTCACAAACAGGGGCAGGAGGGGGGAAGGTGTGGGCATGTTGTCTTCGCACATCTGGGCATAAGTATTTTGGAAGCATCCTGGTTAGGACTACAAGGGCATAACCATGGGGTGTTCTGACTGGGGGCCTCTCCTGCTTGCTGTGTGAGGGAGATGTGAGAAGGGCCTGGCTGTGCACCCACAGGAAGACGCTGCATTACTGGCTTAGCATTCCTTGTGGCCATGGAGCTGCTCGTGCCCAGGGCAGATAAAGTGTTGATCTGCAGCTGGAGTGAACCTGGTGGATTCGGGACTGATATGGAGCTGCAGAGGCTTTTCAAGCAGCATTGAGGACTCTTGGTGCTGTGGGTTGGGTCCAAGTATCCTCTGTGATTAAACCCCTACATAGGTTTCTTTTCATAACAGAATGTCAGCACTTGCTGCTTCCTGATTTTCAGCACGCATAGTTTGTCAAACATTTATCTCTGTCTTAAATTGTCTTGAGATAGAATTCCTGTTAATTTCAAATCAATATGGAAGAGGGGGAGAATGAAATTGCAGTCTAGCCCTTTTCTTTAATCAATATTTTCTTTAAAAACTGAAATGTTAACTAGATCATAGGTTTTGCCAGTTTGAAATGTGGCTTTTCCTTAAAGGCTATGTGCATTCCCCTGCAAATGGCTGATGAGGGTCAGTCTCGCAGAAAGCGTGGCTGCAGTGTGCAGGATGGGAGCAGCCTCCGCAGCCGCAATGTGGTCTCACCTTATCCTCCCTGCTTCTGAGCCCATCACCTCCTAATCACTTGTTTCATTTTGTTTTGCAGAAGCCTTTGAGATTGTAGTACGGCATGCGAGGAACTTCACCAACAGCATGTTTAGGAGCCACTACCAGAGCATGGGGCCCAGAGCTCTAAAGTTCGTTGGAGAACTTTTTACTGATGTCTCGCTGTACATACTGGGCTCTGACATCAGTGTTAATGACATGATAAATGAATTTTTTGACAGCTTATTCCCTTTGGTCTACTCTCACTTGATCAATCCCGGCTTCCCCGATCCCTCCGTAGAAATGACTGAATGCCTGCGAGCAGCCAGGAGAGACCTCAAGGCCTTTGGCAACTACCCGAAGACGATGATGACGCAGGTGTCCAAGTCGCTGCAGGCCACGCGGGTCTTCTTGCAGGCGCTCAACCTGGGGATCGAGGTGATAAACACCACCGACCACCTGCGGCTCAGCAAGGACTGCGGGCGGGCGCTGCTCAGGATGTGGTACTGCTCGCACTGCCAGGGGCTGCTGCTGGCCAAGCCCTGCGCCGGCTACTGCGGGGTGGTGACGCACGGCTGCCTGGCGGGCGTCAGGGAGATTGACCGCCACTGGCGAGAGTACATCAGCTCCCTGGAGGGGCTGACCAAAGGCATACATGGTGTCTACGACATGGAGCACGTCCTCCTGAACCTCTTCTCCCTGGTGCGGGATGCGGTCGTCTACGTGCAGAAGAACGAAGGAAAGCTCTCGGCAGCCGTGAGTTGGTTTTCTGCAGTTCCCCGCACTCTTGGTCATAGCAGGGCTCAGTTGTGCAGCACAAGGATTGAAACCAACCTACCTCTTTCCTACAGCCAGCAATCCCCAAGTGCTCTGATTTCTAGCTCCTCTCTCCTTCCTTCTCAATTCTCTGATTTTTAAAACTTTCAGAAGCATTTTAAACTGGTGTTTGTGGGGACTGGGCTTCAGTTCAGGGTTTTGCTTCTTTTTAGATGGTTAGAGCTGAAAGATCTGGATTAATTCTGGCATCAGCCTTGTAGGTGGGATGGGAGATCAGGAGCTGAGATGTCCCATCATCTTTAATTGTTCCGGAGTGTTTTGCTTGCTTTGGGTAGATCTTAAACAATGGACTTGCTCTCAGGTGTCCCCTGTATCCCTGCAACTCTGGGGACTGCACTGAAAACTGATGGGGGAAAGGAAAATCCTCACTCGTTCTGGTAAACCTCATAATTTTCACTTGAGTATTTGTAGCAGCAAGGGCCAGACTTGCACTGCCCATCAGTCACTTTGTCTTGGTGTGTTGAGCATCCTGGGAGACGGACTGAGGTCTTTAGGAGACCATCTATGGTTCAGCGGTCATGGAGCAGAGCAGGGGAAAAAACTGCTTCTTTCTCTTAACATTACTAATGTGTACCTCCAAGTAAATGCCAAGGGGAGACATATACCTGTACTTCCTGATTTACTGAAGAAAGTCTGGTTTTACCTGTTTTGGTAACTCATTCTTGTTTTGGGCTCCGTCTAATCCCAGGAGTAAGGTTATTTATTATTTATTAGGACGGACCTGGCATTTTAAAAGCACATTGTGTGAATTTCTGAGCCTCCTGAGAAACTGAGGCTTTATGTTCAGCAAGTGCTGTCGCTCTGTTTGAGCACTGAGGACGAATGGAATGCAGTAACCTAACGCTTGTTTCACAGAGGAGATTTTCTTGAGACACAGCTGATTGCTCCCTGCAGGTAGGGTAGAGCTGGAGATGGGGGCAAAGGTGTCATGCTTTGCTTAAAGCCAGCGATGATTAAAATCGGCCACAGTTTCCCTGTTAGCTGCTTGTTCCTGTCGTTCTTGACTCCAGTTCACGAAAGATGTGTGTTTATGTAGGTCACTGTAGTGCTTGCACTGTAAGCAATTCTTATCTTTTTGGGGGCCATAGAAATGTATCGGATTATGGATTTGGAGCTCTGTGGCATTCAGCCAACAGCACTCTTCTGTGCCGCTTTTGCTCTGTGATTGCCTGAGATGTGCCACCACGTTATTTCACAGCCCGCATGTGTGCGGTGGCACCCGGGTGGTTTCGCAGCCTCAGGGCAGTTTGGCGCACGTGGTGCAGGCTCTCCTTGTAGCTTGGGAGAGACTTAGGGACCAAATGCCCAGGAAGCTGGATTGCACTCATGTTGTGGTGACCAAGAGGTGGCTGTGGCTGAGGCTCTGGGGTGCAGGGCAGGACACCAGTTTTCAACCTGTTTATGAGACTCCATGCCATAGCCCCTCACAGCAGAACAGCAGTCTAATGGCAGCTGCCAAGCATTTCTTGTGTTCCTGGGGACAGCAGGGAGGTTTCATCTCACAGGGTTCCAAGGTGGCAGCTCTGCCAGGCACAGCTTTTGCTATTGTGGAGCCAAGGAATTAACTGTAGGGAGCAGCTGTGCTAGAGGATGGAGGTGCTGCCCTGCAGGTCGCCTGCCCTAGAGTTTCCACATCCTTGATGCTAAAGAGGACAAAGTGTATAAATTCACAGCAGACACTCTGAAATTTACTTTATTTTGTATTTTGTTTCTACTATGTTTTCCTTTACTGTTGCACCATTGAGAAATGAAGCTCCTTTCAGTCAACCTTTCAACCCTCTCAGGAAGAGCAAAGGGGCAGAGGTGTAATAGTAGGTTTAGCTTGGGGGCAGGTGACATGGAGAGTGCATGTTACAGGTGATAAGAATGAATATAAGGAAAAACTCAGCTCAGCAGTGAGCCCAGCTGGCGCTTCGTGTGCAGCAAGAGACAAAACTTACTTCTGCACATAACGTGAGACTGTTTGGTAGTGTGAGACTACAGGTTGGAAGCCATGTTCGGCTGTGACCAAAAGCATCCAAGATGTTCTGCACCAGCAAACCTGTTGTAGGTGCTAAGGCAGGATGGAAATATTGCCCCTATGGGCTGCATGCCAAGTTTTGCATGCACAGGCAGTAAACATCGCTGTGCGGTCCAGAAATGATAAGTTTTTCCTCCCATATTCTTTTTTTTTTGGCACAAAATTAATAATGTATCTTTTTTCCTTGAAGACTTCCATGTATACAGTAAAGAAACATGACTGTCAATTACATTGGCAAATATTGAGACCTTGATCTGTCTATTGAGAACGTGTTTGTGGGGGGACAAGCAGACCAGAGTGCTGCTGAGTTCAACACCAGCCATGGCAGTAGGGCCAATATCTGCCCATCCCTTGCCAAAACAGAATATAGGAAAAAATTTCAAGGCAAGCAAGACAAATGTTCGGCAATTGTCACTTTAAAAACCCAGTGGTCATTCTCTTTAAGTTTGTTCTCAAAATACTGTCGTTGCTCAGCTAAGAGTCTCATGTCAGCCTGAGCCCAGAGCAACGTTCTACAAATCGAGCTATGAGCTAGTTGTTCAGGGGAGGAATGGGGCAGTTACAGCTACAGCACTGCAGATGGCCCAGCTCTGTTGGTCTGTATGAATCTGGGATCTGGGGTAAACATCTCTGCCCGTAAGTGACAGAATGCAATTTTTCTAGCTGTGCAGAATGAAATTTTTTCTGTTAAACTTATCAGCACATATTGAGTTTCAAAGATATACCTGGAAGCAAACAGTTGTATTTTCTGATATCCTATAAATATGATTGCTTTTGGACACCATTGTCATATCAAAGTCTGAAATGCCACAGGAGTTTTCTTTGGAAATGTGTGGCTTTGCTCTCATTCATGCTGACTTTTCATATCAGCCTGGCTTTTTTTTTTTTTTTTTTTTTTTTTTTTTTTTTTTCTTACATCTTTGTCTTTTTTTTTTTTTTTTTTTTTTTTTTAGTTTGTTTGTACTGACCTTGGCCATGAGATTTTCTGTAGGCAAAGTTCAATTCACCTTTATGTTATTAAGCATAATGTCAGGTTATTTAATTGTCATTAAAATCCTCTGGAATTATGGAAAACCTATCTTCCATGCCCATAGTGATTATAGCCTGAATCACTGTCACTGCCCTTGTCTGCCCTTTGGGCTTTTGTTATTATTTTAATGGGATTTTTGTGACGGTGCAGTTTCTTCCTGGTGTTTTGGGTCTCTGCACGCATTACCTGGCTGAGCTCCATGGCCCCCTTGCTGCCTGTAGGCTGGATGCAGGCGTTTGCGCAAAGACCTGCCCCCATCTTATAGCTTGCAGCAGACCTGGCTGCAAAGGGAAACAGATCCTGAGCTCCAGAGGTGCTGCAGAGCCTCCAAGGAGGTTTCAGAGGAGCTCTGCAGACCGTCTGCTACTTTGTTCCTGGTTGAAAATGTGCCTGGTGCTTCCACCTCTTGTAGATATTTTGATCACTAACGTAGGAAGCAGTGATTACAGTCAGTCCATGCTTCCTGCCACAAACAAAGGCAATCAGAGAGATGCTGTACAAATAAACTTCATAAAATATTCAGCCCCCACACCTCCTGAAGTTAGGGCTTTCTTTCTTGTTGAAAGCACATGAGAGACAATAAGTCTGGGTGTCCTACACAGCTGATTACTGATATCCTCTGGGATTCCCTACCTTAAGCCAGCACTGCAGTTTTATTTTGAAAGGTTGCAGAGTTGAGGTGAAGACTATTGTCTTGACACAGAAAGGCTGTTGTCTATGTAAATATCTTTTCCTACATGAAGAAACCTCAGATCTTTGTCTCATGGTACAAATGCAAAGCAATGGGCTGATAGTGCTGTGGAGCCTCTGCTGCTCCCCTTGCAGTCAGTGCTGCAGAGTATTGCCCAGAAAGAAAACAGCGGGGAGCTCACCAGAACATTTTTCTTCACTCAGAACTGATGGCAGAGCTTCTAGAAAGTCTAGAGCCAGTTCAACCAGTTGTGGTTGGAGGGGAGCAGGTTGGAGGAAGGGAACCAGTGCTATGTAGGAACAGGGTGCTGTTCTTGATGCGCTTGCACTGTGGCTGTGCTGAGTCGCACCACTGAGAGAGGCATTGCTGTCAGGAATTGGTGTTGAAGTCTGTGGCACCAGCAGCTGAGTGGGAATGACATTCAAGAATATTTAAGTAAAGGATCTTAAGTAAAGGGATGAAAGCGTCTGCTGTCTCCATACATGATGATTCAGTTTACATCTGGAGCAGCCGGCGATGGGGCTGGTGCAGTTTTCCCTGCTTTGGGAGGCAGCTCCCCGGCACCTCGCTGGGCACTGCTTTGCTCTCTGGATTGCACTGCCCGGGTGGCAGCAGGGAGCCCTGCCGATTTTCCTATCTGCTAATGGATTTCTTTCTGTGCTGGGCCTGGCAAGAGGCTTCTGAGGAAAGCTTTGAAATTACAGCGCTGTTCGAGGAGTCACTCCCTTTGAGATGCTGAGATCGGTTTCTTTGTACTTTTAATGCGGGCTGCTTTCTGTTGGCACAGCTCACGGGGTAGGCAGCTGGGTGTACTGCCTCTGTATTTCCAGTTTCTTTATCAGAAAAGTTTAATCCTCTGGCTGCTCTCTAATGCTGGTAGCTCCATTTTCACTTAAGCTGGAAATACGGGCGAGGTTTTGGTTTCAGTAAGCTCAGACCCACTCAGCTATCCCAAGGTGCATTTATCGCGTACTTCTGTTAACCATTTTATGATACTCGGTGTAATGTGCCCAATAAGGCGTGTTAAAGCGAGCATCTGTTCCTGCTGCAGGATGGAAATAAACCTGATCACTGAGGACAGCAGCAGCAAAGTTCCTGCTCCTGTGAAAATTCCTTGGGAGCATTATGATGAGTTGTCTGAAGAGGTTCAGCTATTGAAGATCTGATAGCTGGCAAAGCATATGGCAAAGCGCTGAACTGTAAGGCATAGATTTTGATCTACAAATCCCCACGTTGGTGCTAAAAGAACAAGGGCAAAAACTATTCCTGCCTGCAGTTTTGCAACCCAGCATCAACAATTCTGATCAAGCAGCTCTGGCACACTGCTTCTGGCCTCAGACTGTAGGTTTGGTGCTCAAATGCATATTGGTGAGTTAAGGGCCTGCAGCTTGCTTTTGGAAGCAACTTTGGTGTGGGTGCTCACGGCCATCTCCTGCCCCTTGACAAGAGTGAAGCTCAGGTTACTCACAGCCTACTGAAAGTTGCACCCCATGTCCGGCATAGGGAGGAAACTCGTTGCTGTTGCACTGGTAATTAACTCACTGCTCGTGAAAGCTGTACCTCTAGACGTCACAGCGCATGTTGGTCAGCCTTGCCTGTTTTATCCTAGGGTTCAACATGGGCATGGTGGTCTGTTGCCCTCACTTCCAGCTTGCACTGAGGGCATGGTGAGGCTCTGGGTGGATTTGTCACCGAATTGGGTCTGGCCAAGGCAGGAGGAACATGCGGGGCTGTGCGGAGCCGCTAGGTGGAAGCAGTGGATGTGGCCAGTGATGCTCAAACCTGCACAGGGGGATGCTACTGAATATCAACATGCCTTAATTTAAAATAGCATTTGACTTTGCTTCTATTTGTAAACTTTTCTATTTTCCTCTTTTTTTTTTTTTCTCTTCCTCCATTCTTTTAACTGGATGTGTTCTAGCCTCTGGCGTATTGTGGCATTTCAGTGGAATTTCCAGTGATGCTTTTTTTAATTAAAAGTAGAAGGTAGCTGCTGACGGTGCCTCCTCCTCCCTGCGTGCACACACAGCAGCACAGGAAGCATCCTTTGGCAACACATTTGATGCCAAACCCAGCTTTGTACTGAAGCTCACACGAATCTTTTCATCGACTTCAGTCAGAAGCAGATCACACAGCTGGTGGCAACTTTATCCCTGATAGTCTGCACCATAAAAAGAGCTTTTTAAGGCTGCTGCATTTTATGGGCAGGAATATCATATGGCACCCACTGAGCCTGGCTTGACTTCATTTCAGATCCTGTGTTGGGCACGGCGTGAGCAAGATGCACGCAGACTGCGCGCGATGGGATGCCTTGCATCTTAACTCAGCTGAAGTCAGAAGTCCACAGCTCTTGTGCAGATTAATTACCACTTCTGTGTACCTGTTTGTGCATACTGTGACTTGGCCTGCTCCTTGCTTTAGTGGAGGAGCTAGTTTCTTGCTGCGCAACTGGCTCCCAAGCATTGAAAAAGATATTTGGTGCTGTGATGCTCTGATGTTAGTGCTAACAGCTGGCAGAGGTAGTGGCAGAGGAACTGTCCTGCTGTTGGAAATGATGGGACACAGCAGTGCAGCGTTATACAACTTTCCATCCTGCACAGAGACCAGTTTCTGCTCTCCTCTCCTCCCTCTTCTCTCCTCCTTTCCTGGCTCCTGTCACAGCTGTGTTTGACAGCTGGACGTGAGATGCTTGGGGTGTAGAAAAGGAGAGAGCTGCTGACCATGTCACCCAAACCAGACTGTATTGCAGGAGGGGATGTAAGTTTGTCTCTGCTCTTTTGGTTCTGGGCTTTAGGCTTTGAAGTTTCAAACTGTCTCATTTTATAATAAGCTGTAATGGTCAAGGACATAAGGCAAGGACTTGAAGTAACAGGATTTGAGACGGGGAAAAATGAGTTTCAGTCTGAACCGAAGATCACAGTGTCAGAAAAACCCCTCCAGGTGTCCTGAAGTTTCTGCCACTTGGGAAGTTGTGGGAGATGTGCTGGCTGCAGGAGCTGCCCTTCCCAATGGTCTGGGGCACTGGGGATGTATTTGCACCTGAAAGTCCTCATTACCCCTCTGAAGTTAAGCCAGCTTTGTGCTCAGGCTCCTTGCTGAGATCCAGATTCAGGTTACCAGAGGGATGCTTTGCTGTGTTAAAACACAGCAAAACCAGGAGACTTTTGGGCAGTGGCTGTGATTGGAGGCATTTCTGCATCTGGGGTGAGTCTGAGCGTGCATGGGAGGAAACAGGGGCTGGCAATCCCAGCGTGGGTGTCTGGAGCTCCTGCCTGCTCTTGGGGAGAAGTGAAGATCTGTATGTAGAAAACTGGAGAGGAGCTGCTGCTAAGAGTTGGTGTCAGGTTCTTATGCAGAGCACAGTCTTGTACTGTTAGTGGAAAGGGATGCAATAGCTTTCTTACTGTCATGGTAAGTCCTGCCCCCCATGTCCTTCCCTGTGAGCAGTTCTTATTGTGTCCCCTGGCTTCTGGTCCCGGGGCAGTGCACGTCCAGGTGCCCCAGGGAAGTTACTTCTGTAGCATGGGCTGCCTTACTTTGTATTTAGCTCCATCCAGACCTTCCCATCAGACATTGCCCTCTGTGCTTAATGGGGAATCAGGGAGCTGTCTGAGGCTTTCTCAAAACTGGCTGGATATCTTTGTTTTAACAGAGAAATAAAGTACTCAAGTATCACCCCTGCAGATGCAGCTTCTTTTCCTGTCATCCAGATTGCCACAGCCTTGGGCATGCTCTGTGATTCCTTATTTGCAGCATGTATTCTGCTCCATTTCCTTGCCAAAGATTGTATCCTCAGCCTTGCAACGCCAGGCTCACACTCACAAATACTCATCTATTTATGCTTTTTATTTATTCTTTTTTTTTTCTTTTCTTGTGCTAAACCCTGTTTTGGCCTCATTATCTATGACTGCGATTTCCACCAAGAACTCTATCTGAGGTCATTCCCAGGGCATTCTTCGTGCTAACTGCTCTGAGTTTACTTCCAGTGACAGTAACCCCCGTGAGTGCTGCTGCCTTAAGACCATAACCAACTCTCCCATTAGCAATGCTGATGAATGCGCCAAGAACAAAACAGAAACTTAAAAGTGGCCCTCTGCAAAGCAGAAATAGTGCCCAGAGCCGTGCAGGCAGAGCAGCAGCATTTTGTTTTGCAATGCAGAAAACGAGGTACTGGGCTGCAATGAGTGCTCTGCTTCATTTTGAATTCTCTGCCAGCATGTGGTATGCGCTCAGAGCTGTGCGTTGTATCATTTTTACATCTTATTATAAAGTAGCTTTGGGTTACTGGGCATGAAAGATACCATCCACAAATACATTTAACTGGAAAAAAGTGCAAAAAAAAAAAAAGAGCTGAGGCAGATTTTTCAGCTGTCCACTGCAGCCTGTGCACCCTCACTGCTGGCAGCCCGAGCAGCCCTTTTGGCCTCTTTGGACTGCTTCAGAGCAAACTGGCCTTTTGTATCTCAACCTGTTGAGTTCCCCACTAATAAACCCCTCAGGGCACAGGGCCTGCTCTCAGATGGACACAGGAGGGTGAAGTTTGCTGCTAACTGAATTATTCCCTGAAAGGCTCATTTGAGAGAGAGCGGGCTGGCAGCAGAAAGCTGGCTCCATAGCCTACGGCGACTTTGGCACAGTTATTTCTGTTTAAAGAGGGGAAAAAAAAAAATCAAACCAGCAGTTAGTGAATTTAGCAATTCTTTATGCAGGTATATCTTTCTAACCTAATCAATTTTTACACCTAATTCTCTTCTGTGCTATCTGCTGTGGTAGCGATTACGCTCTTAGGCACTGACCTGGAGAGGGGTAGAGTGAGTGAGCCCAGTGGTTACTGATGATAATTGGGGGACGACTGAGTTACTTCCTTCTGAAGCTTATTAACTCTTGGATAGCAGGTATTGATCCGTGCCACTGTACAAATCAACCTCATGCAGCTGCCCTCCAGGGCGCCAGAAAGCAGCAGTTTCTTTTGATATCACAATGGCCTGCGCTGTCATTTGGATCATCCTTCCTCTGTGTCCTCTCTGAGGAACAGCCCAGGAAGCAGGGAGCTCCTTGAGGACAGTGGGGACCGAGGGAGGTGGCCCTAGGGTGGCTCTGACCAGCAGCAAAACGGCACCAGGAGCTAAGAGTGGGTGGGACCAAAAGAGTTTGTCTGGCAGCTGCTGAAAAGCATCCAGCACAGCTCTGAGACCCACTTCATGCTCTTCCTGTTGCTGGCTGTTTCTCACTGCTTAGGAGCCAGAAGGTATGACAGGAGCCCTTTCTACCTGGAGGATTTGGTGCAAGATTTTTTTTTTTTTTTGATCAGTTGTGGAAACTTGCAATGTGAGTAAAAAGTAAAGATGACATGAAAAAATACTTTAAAAATACTTCATCTGTTTCAATGCAGTGCTTTCTCCCCTTGGTTTGGAATCATTGAATATAAAGTTATTGGAATTCACTTCTAATAATCAAATTCTAGCCATCAGTTTGTCAACGTCAGTAAAGGCGTAATGATAAAATCAAATTCATTTCAGTTGTCTGCAAACAGCCCATTGTGGAAGGAGTCACTTTAATATATTAATCAGACGTATAAAGTAGCATTGTAACAAGGTTAAAAGTGCACACCGATTTCCATTATAAAGATATTCTCAATCAAGCAGAACCTAATCTACTGCTGTAAGTCACTCTGTAATTCAATTGTACTAACCGCAGTACATGTAAGAGCAAGATGTGTAACAACAAAGTCTACAAAAAAGCCCTGAAGTTATAAACATCTTTATAGAAAATAGTGATTTACATTCTCAATAAGCCTGATTTGTCTTTGGGAAGAGTGTAATTCCTTTATCACAAGCAAAAATCTAATACGAGTCTTTTTACCTTGTCTGCCATGTTTTGGGTAAATTATCTTGGTGCTGACCTCTAATTGGATTAGGATAGAACTTACTGTCAGGAAAAAAAGAAAAGATTTAATATGGATCTAGTAGCTTCAAAACTAAGACAAATCAAAAGATGAATAAAAAGATCTTCATAAAGAAAGAAAGAACAGAGGGCCTTCCTGAGCCCTTTGTTGGCCTTGGATGGATTAATTTTACTGGCAGCTAATCCCTGCTGTGCTGAGTGATTTTTACCGCTTTCCGTCATTAACAGTTATTGCACTCC
The DNA here is from genome assembly GCA_013399715.1 of Alectura lathami. Taxonomy (NCBI): domain Eukaryota; kingdom Metazoa; phylum Chordata; class Aves; order Galliformes; family Megapodiidae; genus Alectura; species Alectura lathami. Next base: position 76,081 of record VXAV01003011.1, read on the forward strand.
TGCTTCAGGCTTTGCCCCAGGAGGCTGCAGCATCGCCATGGGCAGAGCCTCGTGCACCCCTTAGCAAGGAGGTGCTCCTGGGAGGGCGCCTGCGCCTGAGGGCTGCTCAGTGCTGCCCGGCGGGGCTGGGGAACGTGTCCTGGGGGTGCCCCGGGCTTCCCTGAAAACAAACTATTGCTGCTACTCTGAAAGATATTGAGCAGCTTAAAAGCCACTGAAATGATCTGGTGGGCTTTGGTGCCTCCAGCCTTGTTGTTTCAGCAGAAACTGGCCTTGAGAATGAGAGAAGAGGCAGGAGGTGGCTGCTGGGGTCCTTTGTATGGGAAGACTGAAATCAGCAGCGTTATGGTCCTCTGTTAGGGACGGGTGGATGGGGAGGG
>VXAV01003011.1:76891-121025 GCA_013399715.1 Alectura lathami
GTTTAAAAAAAAAAAAAAAAAAAAAAAAAAAAAGTTGTGCAGTAACTTTTTAATTATTTAACGATGTATTTCTCAAAGAATAATTGAATCTCTGCTCAAGGCTGTGGGGAGCAAGCTGGACCAGTGGATATTGACCACATTTGCAACCCAGCTGACACTGCTGCTCTTAAATAATCTCTTACAGGCTGTCTCCAGGTTGCTGCCTTATGTTCCAGACTGATGGCAGATATCTGCTTTTCCTCTCTGAATTAAGCTGCTAGGAATTTATTTCTCTGATTGTTCCTTTCTGTAGTGCCATAGGCAAAAAATGCAGTGTGATATTAAAATCCACAGAAATGTGCAAAGGAAACCAATTAACTGCGGGAAGGAAAATGGCAAATGCACCTCGCTTGCCTCGAGCCCTCGTCATTCCCAAGTGTGCCCTGTGCTGTTCCTTAGTGCCACAGCCCCTCGGTGTTGGCGGCTGTGCAACAGGTGGAGATGCAGAAAGGAGATTTATACGTTCTTGGTAGAAACAGCTCATCCCTCAAAGCAATTCTTTGCTTTGCTTCTCAGTCTGTTGAGTTGGAGTAGATAAAACCCTCTGCAACAGGAGGGTCTTCCCGAGACCTGCAGCAGCAGTGCTGTAGGTGTAACAGTATGCACTGTCGAGTTTCGCTCCTCAGTGTGGCTTTAGTTGGTCTGGCTCACTTCTGTTGTTCTCTGGATTTTCTCCTAGTGTGTTGTCATCTTTCAGGCAAGGCTGCCTCCTCTTTCCAGGAATAAAGCCATGCCTTGGTTGTCTAAGAAACATCATATTGCATAGATCTAACTTCAAAACATAATGGGTACGTTAGCATGCTGTGGGGCCCAGTTCCAGGAAATGTCTCCATTTGGGAAAACTGTAAGCGTGTGCTGAGAGTTAAGGCCATGATTTTTTTTTTTTTTTTTTTTCCCCCCAACTGATCCTGGCAGTTGGCTGTGCTGGGGCACAGCCGGTGCCCTGCAGCCTGCTGGCCAGTTCTGCCCATAAGAAATGGAATACCATGTTTTGTGTTAAATATGGAATGAACAAAACACTGGAGGGAAACACTGACTTCAAAAGTTGTGCTGTAATTGTGTGTCATAGGTTATAAATGTGGAGGAAACAACTGCGATCATTTAGTCCAACTTCCTCTCTACCTATAAATAACAATAAACAGCCTTTTTCTTAAACACAAAGCAGCTTTCTCTGGTGGATTAAAGCCGCAAACTGGCGACAGGAGAGAGAAGAAACATCTTGTTTGCGTTATTGTATGCACATTTGAGAGGGCTCGGCTCCAACTGAGATCACGGCTCCTTTGAGCAAAAGGGCATGGGTGCAGTGAAGGAGCTGGGTCGGTGAGGATGGGAGCTGGGTGGAATGCCTTGATACACGTGCGTGCGAGGTGTGCTGGGCTTTGGGTCCTGCTGGGGATGGGGTGCCATGCTGTAATGGAAATGCCATGGCATGGCAGCTGTTTGAGCCCTGACGCAGCAAGGGGGGTGCAGATGGGTCCTCCCAAGCCCCCACATTCCTGCTGCAGCACTGAGCCTCTGCAGAGCGTCCTGTGGCACTCCACTCTGTGTGGAGGACGTGATGAAAAATGAAGTGCACGGTTGTGTTTCCTTCTTAGAACTGCCTCCTTAATGCCCTGAGGTCTGCAGGGGTTTGGAGGTGATGGCCCCCAACGTAACCTGGTCGGGGAGCTGCAGGAGTCCCCCAGCACTGGCAGTGTGTGTTGGGCGTCACCACGGGCACCGGTGTGACAGGCACTCTGTTATTCTAAGCATTAGTGTTTGTGTGCATTTTACACATTATAGCACTGCATTATTTAAAAGTAATGCATTATTTAACACCTTTCTCCTCGGCGTGGAAAGCGGGTCACTTCCTGCAATTCCTGCTGCTCTGTGAGCTTGTTTAGGATGCTGTCTCTTACGTAATCCTTGCAAGGTGATGTCTGAATAATGGGTCGTAACACGAGAGAGTTGATTAATAACCTTGCTCCATTAATGAGGAATTTTAGAGAAATGTGCTTAGAAGACATCTATGTTATCACACTGTGTTCCTGCTCAAGTGCTTGGAACCAGAACAATCATTGCTTACTTCTTAATGATGTGCTTCCTAAAATAAAAGGCTGTAAATTCATTTTTAAGGCCATAATCGTATTTTCTGTTGTGAGAAGGGTGAGGGAGCGGGGAATTGTCTCTTTCACTCTTCCTGACAAAATGTATATAATGATTACAAGCATATAATAAGAATGTTTGTCCTAGCTAAATGTTTATTCACTTCTATTAATCAGTATTCGTTTGAGAGTGTGCCACGAAGTCTGTGGAAAGCAGTGCAATCACTTGAGTAGTGTGGCAGATTTAAATCAGTAATAAAAGCCCTGGGGAAATTAACAAGACAAAACATTAACCACAGACTAAACATTAACATATATTAGCATTTTTATTGCACCTGTAGAAATGGTAAATGTGCTTGGTTACTACTATTAAAAAGTTTATGTTCTATCCCACATCATCACAGTGTATATTTTGTTTTAAGCCCTTTAGAATTTAATTAAGCTGATTTCTATAGCAGCATTTGAGTAATAGACTTCAGGTTCGTTTTTATGGTGACTTTGAAGATAAAGAATGCATTCGTCCCCTGTTTATAATGCTAATGATACGTGTGACATCTAGCAGAGTGGGCTGTGAAAAAGAAATGGGGAAAGGGGAGGAAGCACCAGGGCAGGGAGCTGCATTGCTGTTTTCAGAGTTAGTGGCCGAACTGGGTGCCTAAGTGGGGTGAACGATGCTCAGGAGTTTGCGGGCACCAATTGGTTCCTCTAAAGGCAGCACGTTTTCTTAAGGTCTTTGATGGTCTGCTCCGTGTGAAGCTGCACACTGCAGCAAATTGCACTTTCAGAGGCTGTGTTCAACTCAATTATAATAGTTAATCGCTTCTCAGTTTAACGTGTGGCTTCTCTCAAAGGAAACTCAGAAATAGGTATAAAATGACATATGTGAACTCCAGAGAGTGGAGAAGATTGCAGGAGGAAATCTTTTAAAATGAGGCCATCCCCTTGAGGGGAAAAAAAAAAAAAAAAAAAGTACTGTCTTCCTGGAGAATGAATCTATAAGCAGAAGAGTTCACAGAGAAGACAAATGGAAACTCCGTGTAAAGTTTAAACAAAGGTCAAATACAGCAAGCTGTCCTTTAAAGCAAAGCAGAGCTTGTGGTCTGGATGAGAAGCCACTGCAGCAGGTATCCAGAAATGTCTGATGCACTCTCTTATCTTCCAAGGGAGAGGAGCTGATTAGCCTTTTTTTTTTTTTTTTTAACTTCTAGGAAATTACCTTCAGAATGCTCGTACTCTTATACAGAAAGGCGATGCTCAGATTTGCACTAGGCATCACGTGTGCTCCTTCCCATTTTTTCCCCAGCTGCTGTTACTTGATGAGGTACAAGAGGTTTCCTCTTGTGCAGCATCTATCCTGCTGGGGGTTTTTTCCAGGGGTTGCTCTCCATCACAGCCTTTTCTCCATCAAGCTGTACCAAGGCTGTGATGCTTCATGCAGAACCCAGTGCTGTGGTCATCATCCTTTTGTAATATGATTTAATTGTAGCTCACTGGTCCCAGTTTCATACCTGCTTTGTATCCTTGAGTTGACCCAACTTTTTACATAGGGCTGGTGGAAATGGTTTTAAACTAAAAGAGGGGAGATTTAGGTTAGATGTTAGGAGGAAATTCTTTTCTCAGAGGGTGGTGAGGCACTGGCACAGGCTGCCCAGAGCAGCTGTGGGTGCCCTGTTCCTGGGGGTGCTCAAGGCCAGGCTGGATGGGCCCTGAGCAGCCAGATCGAGTTGGTGGGTAGGTGGCAGGGGGTTGGAACTGTATGGTCTTTAAGGTCCCCTCCAGCTCAAGCCATCCTGTGATTCTATAATTTCCATGTGGCTGCAAGCAGGTTCAGCTCAGTCCTCTGGCACCTCTTACTCTAAATTAATGAGGAAGTGCTGAAATGGGCTGACAGTGCTGCTCCATTAGAGTGTTCCTTGCTCTCCTCTCCGATCAATGCTCCCAGGCAGGGCCATTACACGGCTCCCAGGGGCACTGGGATCCAGCTGCCTCCTGCCCTGCTCGGGGACATCCCCAGCTGGGGCTGCCCCAAAGCTCAGGAAGGCAACGGGTCTGGGTGGTGGTGGGCGGGAGGCAGAGTGCCAGGCTGTGTCATGCAGGAGGCTAATGAAGTCAAGGAATTAGCAAGTTTATTAATGAGACGGAGCAGGGAAACTTAGCTTCTGCTGTTAAGTGTTGGTGGCTTTGGGGGCTTGTAGAAGTTTGAGGGTTTGGGAGGGTTTCACTTGCCTCGTGTGCCCTGGCAGCAGTTCTTGGTGGGCTGGCAGATTCTCTCAAAAACCAGCAGAAAAACCAGCCCATTTTGTCCGAAAACCACACTGCCATTTTATTATTCATTTTCTGTGGCTGCAGCCTGTTCTGGGACAGTGTATGTGTGCGACATGAAATACGACCGTGTGCTTCTCGCAGTGAATGTACTTCAGATGAGCACTTGTGTATCTTTATGATGCCTCTGACAGCACTCAAAGTGGCACAGCCCGAGGACAAGAGCCGACAGCTTCATTCTGTCGCTTTCCTTTGCATTCCACATTCATATTTTTGTGGCACCTTGATTTTTCTTTTTTTCTCCCCAAGGTCTGAGGCTTGTATTGTCCCATCTTGGACTGTGATTTTTTCTGGTCTCTAAAATTTGGACCTTCCTTTAAAATAGTAGTGATGATTAGAAAGAGCCTGGGAAACTGAGTCCATGTGTTTCTTAATTTGTAGCAGGCATGCAAAACAGGGAAAGGATGGAAATAGGATTTCTGAGATGTTGTCCTAGGACCACTTGTGGCCCAGCAGGCTTCAGCAGATGGTTTGTGAAAGCCTTTCCCTCCTCCAAACGCTCACACGATCCTGCCCCTGCAAATGAACAGGCAATCTGTTATTTCTACATACTCTCACTTTATTTAACGTGCAAATCCCAGCTGGATTTTTGACTAAAAAAATGACAATCATTTGACTGTGATTTCACAAGATGGGCTGCGGATTTGTGACTTTTTTTTTCTGAGAAGGTCAATCGGTCCTTGAATAAATTATCTAAGTAAAAACTCACATATGCTGCTCAAACTTTCCAGCTTCTTCTATCCATGAAGACTTCATCTGCTGCCCCATTTGGGGCCACGTTTGCAACAGGGCTTGCAGCTCCATCCCTGCAGGCTCCTACAAAGCCCCAGCGCTGGGCCAGGAGCTCCGCCTGGGTATGGCTCCGGGGCTGCAGTGGGGTCGCACAGCCCCGTCCCCCTGGGCCCTTTGCTTTTTGAAGTGCTGCCTCAGATGGTGCCATTGTTCCTGCTGTCACTCGGGCCCTCCTCTCCCATTCAGCATGCTTCAGCATCCTTGGAAAAAAAGCCTTGATCCTGGACTTGCTCTTCTCTCTGAGTTCAATAGGCTTCACCAGCTGAAAGGCTGGCTTTCAAAGGGGAAGGAGGGGCTTTTCAGAGCTGGGGGGAAATCAAAGGGAATCATCACAAATGGCTGCTTAAAATAACCGACCTTTTCCCGCTTCTCTCCTCTGCTTTGCATTCCTGCGCAGAGCGTGGGGGCAGCGGTGGAGCCTTTGTCATTGCTTGTTTTGTGCCCTGTGTCCCACAACTCTACCCTACCCTGCATTTCCCCGTTGGGGTTTTGTGGCAGATCCCACCTCTGACCTGTCTGCTGGCTCAGAGGGCAGGCAGCTCGAAAGACAACCCTTCTGGGCTGAGATGTGCAGCATCCCGTGCGCCCTCCTGCTCTCTACCCATTGCCCGCACAGTGGTCCCAGCCAGCACAGAACGCAAGACATGGTGTGGCAAAGGGCAAAACCTTAACCCATCAGCCAAAGTTTGGAAGGAAGCTAGGTTCCTTTATCGGTACCACCAAGTCTGGAAAAATGAATGTGCTTTCAGGCATGCAAGCCCTTCCATGGATGTCTTCTCTCTGGCTTCTCCAAGCTCCTTGTTTCTTGCAGCACGCAGCTGTGTCTAACTGGTGGAGTTTCTGGATGTGATCCTCCAGCCATGTAGAAGCCCAGTAGCTCCATCCTGCTTGGTCAGCCCTTTCCCCAGCATCTTTGCCTTGTGCAAGCTCAGAATGAGCTCCCCTTCCACAAAAAACCAAAAAGGCAAAGAAAAAATCCCAAAATATGGGGAGGGCAGCAGCGCTGATGTATTCTTCTGCAGGACTTGGGTTTGGCAAGGCAGAGAGGAAACATAACCAATGGAAAGCAGCGGAACTAAAAAAGGGAAGGTACTGCAGGAGCTGCAGAGGGGACCAGAGGCAATGCCTCTTCCCACCGTGCTGCAAACATAAACGGCAGTGCCTGGCTCACTGCATGGTTTCCCTCTTACTCTGTATTGCACAGCATCCTGGGCAAACCACCTGTGCTGCTCTTGATCATGAAACAGGAGGCATTACTAATCTATTTGCCCACCCAAATGTGGGATGTAATAGAACGGAATTAATCTCTTCTCCTTACACATCAGATGCTCACAGCTTTGGGCAGTGGGTGTGCTTTTAGCCCCCGGGGTGTTGCTGCTGGGCTGTTTATCTGGCTGCCTTGGTTTGGTGCAGTGTGGAGCTAAACGAGGTGCTGCTGGGAATGTTTTGTAGGTCCCAAGCCTGGATGTGGGCAATGGGATGAGACTCAAAGGAAGTGGGGTCAGTGTTGGCTGCAGTGCCTTTGTGGTCCCCGAGCACTCCGCAAGCGTGCCCGAGTCCTACACAAGCAGCGCGGGGCGGTTCTTGCCAGCATTGGGCAGACCTGGCAGTGCCTTGCTGGGGCAGCTGTCCCTCACCAGTGTCCTAGAGGAGAAGGACGAAGATCTGCCCGCAGCGGGGATTGCAGCAGCGGCTGCCACGCAGCTGGCACGGAGTCACAGGGCAGTGGCCGCATGGGAGAGCTTTAATAAAGCCTTTTGGATTCCTGCCACTGCAGCCGCTTACCGAATCATCTGTATGCTAATGACCTAATTTGTGTCATTAACAGAGATCTGTTAATCAAGACCTCCCATGGCATGACTGGGCTGGAGCCACAATGCTTGCTGTATTTTAGGCCACGATTTTTTTTCAATTAGCAGTGCTGTGTATGATGCTCATCACCACGTACCTGCAGTGCAGGTTGTGTAGATGCTGAGCTGCCTCGAGCTGGAGAACAGGGGTCTCAGGATCTGTGTTTGGAGAGGAGGTGTTTCCAAAATGAGCATAGTGCCCTGAGGTGCTGTGACTTTTGGGAAGGAAGTAATGGGGAGCATCGTCCTGCCAGCATGAGTTTAACCTGACACATGGGAGCTCTGCTGGTCATGTGTGCCTGGATGCCTTGATGCCCAGAAGCCTTGCTGGACTTCTCCTGCCTTCCCTCCTACAGAAGTACGTTTATACAAGAGTTGGGCTGTATTCTCGTGGCAATAGTTTGCTTTCAGGCACTGGTGCATGCATGGGAACAAGTCCACTGTGCATCGTCCTGGTCTGCAAACTGGGCATGAGCATCCCTGCTGGGACAAGAGTCTTCAACTTCCAAGGCAGAATGTGTGACATCTTTAAAAAGCCTCAAACTCAGACTTGAGTGGGTCTGTCCTTGCAGGGAGAACAAGTGTATAAGTGTGTTCTCTGCTAATTATTTCTTTTGATTTTTTTTTCTATATCTACCTTAGAATGGGACATGGTGAGTGAAGTGAGAAGCAACTTAGTCTCCCGAAGCCATTTTGAGAGCAGTTTGGGAGCTCTGGGGTTGGTGGAGGTGGGCAGTGGCATACAGGTTCCTAACCCTCCTGGGCGAGCCAGGCCTGCTGTGTACTTCTATTGCCTGCTGTTTTCAAGAGCTCTCATGCAGGCAGAAGCATGCATCCTAGCTGTCTTCCTTCAAACTTTCTGGCCCCAAAATTTCCTCACGCTGTGATGTCTGTGTTTTCCAGATCAGCCGGCTGTGTGGCCACGCTCAGCAGAGGCAGTATCGATCAGCTAATTATCCTGAAGACCTCTTCATTGACAAAAAAGTCCTGAAGGTGACTCATATAGAGCAAGAGGAAACACTGTCGAGCAGGAGAAGGTGAGTGCACAAAATGCCATTTCTGGGTTTCCTGGGCATTGCTATAGTGCCAGATACACTCACAGGTATAGCTATATGTAGAAACAGTAGCTTTAGCCTAAAGCATTGTGTGAAACAGCGTGTAGACCGGGGGCTTATTTCACTTTATCCCTGTGTAGTCTTTTGCAGTAGTTCAGAAATATTATCAGCTTTTTGCTGAATATTTTCAAAGTGAAGCATATGCCTCTGGTCCTGGCACTGCAGCCTGTGCTTCATGCAAGGCTGCGTTCTCTGTGTAGGAGCTGTAACTCAGTGGGCTCATGCTGGTGTGTCAGGGAGAAGCATCCCCTAGTGTCTCCTGTGTGAATCCAAAAGTGCACCAGGAAGCATGCAGTGCCCTTACTGCTATCCTGAATATGAGAAAAATCTCTGCAGAAGAGAAAAGGGCAAAGTCAGCCTTTTTTGGAACTGGGGATGGACTAGCTTGGATAGATTTCCCTTAGCAGAGCAACAGGGCCACATTCCTGAAGCGGTTCCCATGAGATAGGAGCAAGGCTTGCATTCCTCCCTTGTCTCGACACGTCAGAGGGCTGTGCAGCTCAGGCGCTGCCAGAGATGTTGTTTGGGGACCGTGCACCCAGTGAGATCTGCTGCAACAAATGACATGAGCTCATACCTGCAGACATGGAGGAGTTTCTCCTCTCTCCTACCTTCCCAGCTGGGAGCTCTGGTCTGCAGGAAGGCTTTTTTTCTGTCTGTTATCCCTACTTCATTTTGCTTGGCAAGAGGTTGGCCCTCTCTCCACACAGTGCAATACGTGGCAGTAGGAGGTAGTTGCCCAAAGCACTTGTTAGATGTGTGCAGGGAAGGCTTTTTAATTTATTTTTATTATTATTATACATACATATTTTTTTCCAGCCAAACTCTTGCTTATTGGCACAGATATGGCCAGATGGATTGCAGTACCCTGGCAGGCTGTGCTATGGTGGGCCAGGGAGGACTTGGGTTCCTTCTGCCTCTGCTACACCTCTGCCTGCACAGCCGAGTCGAGCTGCTCCAGCAGGCGTCACATCCCTCGGTAGCAAAACTAAGCACGAGGGCAGCTTTCCCTTGTTTCGTCTGCCCCCAGCTGGCAGCCGGGAGCTTGGTCTGGAGAGGAGATGCCGAGAGGCCAGAAAGTCCCTGCCCGAGGAAATGGAGAGATGGAGGGAGCCTGGCACCCCCGGAGAAACAATTCATTGCCAAAGGGGGAGATGTAGTGAGCTGTAGCCAGGAGATCATGAGGCCAAGTTTTACTTCCTCCAGTCCCTGCTATCTGTATTTTTGTGCACAGTGCAACATTTACCTAATTACATCTGCTGCTGTTTCCCGGTGCTAGCTGCTGAATGCCTCAAGTGCCCTCTTCCTGTGCAAGGTGCAGACCTAAGCTGCAAGGACTGGTGCATCGTGTACCCCGTTTCTGGCTGCTGTCAGAGCCCCAGGGTCAGCCCATGCTCTGGACCTCTGCTGGAGGCACCTGCTGGGGACAAGGGTCCCTGGTGCTGCAGTAGGCTGAGGTCCTGCTGGTCTGGCATCCCTTCCACCATGGTTAGTTCTACCCTGAGAAGCATGGATTCAGCCCTTGAACTAAATAACATCAAGAATGATGCAAAATGCTACCTGAGGTCGAAACAAGACCTCAAGACTTTATGGTTTGTTTGTACCCAGGTGCCCTCTTGTTTTGTTGGGCTGCATTGGCTACTTTGCTGGTGTAAAGGCATCAACCCCGCCTTCTTTTCTTCTTTTGACTGAGAACTGTTTTTATCCCTTTCTTCCAGGGAACTAATTATGAAGCTGAAGTCTCACAGCAATTTTTACAGCAGCTTGCCAGAGTACATCTGCAACCACAGCTCTGCTGTTCAGAACGACACTGTTTGCTGGAATGGACAAGAACTTGTGGAGAGGTGAATCATGTCCCCTTCCCCTCCCTTACCCCAGTACTGCTCACTGTTAACCAGACCAGGACGCTGCTCATTCCCTTAAGAAACCTTTTGAGGAACTGATGTCCCCTTGCACTGCAGCTCAGGTCGATGTGCAGTGTGGAGGGGAGAAGTGGTCATGTGCCGCCCTCCACTGAGCTTTCTGTGCTCTGCTGTGAAAACCCCACAGCCACAGCCAGGTTTTGTGAGCTAGTGGGGAGGAGCAGCAGCTCAGCACAGCCGTGAACCTAGGTGCCGGGGTGGGGGGTCCTCTGCAGCAGTGATGGGTACATGGGGGAGCACGTGTCCTGGCAGTAATGGTGAGGTGAATGAACACAAACAAGAATAGGATTAACAGTATAAAGGGGAAGGAAGTATTAATAGAAATGTTGCATTTTCTTGAAAAAAAGAAAAGAAAAAAGCCCCTTAGGAATATTAAAAGATGTGGAAATAGAACTTGGAAATGTTTTTTCATAATTATACATAAATCTGCTCTAATAACACTCCTTTGCAAAGCATCCTTTGCTTTTAAGTAGTTTGCATAAAGGAAGAAATAGAAATTTCACAGGAAGCTGTGAAATGTTGAGATATTAATTATGACTTCTTGATTGAGTAACCTCCGGTGGTAATTAGCTTGCACTTGCAACGCTGACCTGAAACACTGAAGGGATCAAAATAGCATCAAAACGTTTTTTTTTTTTTTAAATTACTTATGCATCTAAGATCACACACTTTAATAAAATGTACCTACATTGCTTAAGGAAAAACATATCCTCCATCTATACCTAGTTCTGGAAAATCATGATTTTCTTTGCCTGAGGGAAGTACAATTGGAGAAATAAAAGATTTCAATATTTTCTCACTGGTTGTTAATTTTAAAAACAACAACAACAAAAAACCAAACAAAACAACAACAACAAAAAAAAACCAACACCTTAAAAGAGTGCCACCAACACTGCAGTTTGCAGGGGAGGACTCAGGGTGAGATCTTTGCTTACAGAGTTCACTGGGGCCATGGCCCGTGGCCCTGCTCCAGGTCCTGCTGAAATCACTGCTGGGTGAAGTGACAGCAGTGAAAGGTGGCGAGTTCACATCCTCCCACAAATGTAAGCTCAGCGTTATTTGCAGATTAAAAATGGCTTTGGGTGGTCGCTTTTATCAGCTTCCTGCTGAGAATGCCAGCAGGCTCTCACAGGCAGGGATGTCACCCCACATCCCCTGCCGCCAAGCTGTGATGTTTGTGGCACGATACGGCGGGTCACGTGGGTTCCACAGCATGCGGACAGGGCAAGGCAAGGAGAAGATGAAAAGCGTAAGTTTGCAAAGGGGGCACCATGTTTTCAGCCCTGAGCTGCCTGGCTGTTATGTCAAGGCAGAAATCCTCTGCTCTGTTTGGAAAGACTGTGCCTTCCCATCCCTCTCTTCCTTCCCCCTCTCCCATCTATCTCTGCCAGCTCCTATGAAATATTACTAGCAGCTCCCTTGCAGACAGACAGTGGAGGTTTTTTTTTGATATGAAACCCTCATTCCCTTGCAGTGTTCCTGGAGGAAGTGCAGCTGCCCTGGACAGGGAAGCTCTTGCTGGCCGGGCACAGAAGCGGTGTGGATGGCAGATTGCAGATCTGAACACCCCTGCAAAGGCAGGGGGTTTGGGAGGGGGGGAGAATGGGTGCACAAAATGGAAGCAGCTGTGGTCCCTTAAACTCACAGCCTTCCTCCCCACCTTGTGTTTTTAGCATCTGTAGCCATAACACTTCCCAGAGTGACCCTCTCCTTCATAAGCTGGTAAAGTGTGTGGTGTTTCTGCTGATGAAACTACAGGAAAAATCTCAGTTAAATAAAGCTGAACTAAGGCTCTTTTTGCAGAATGTGTTTCAAATCAAAAGAGGCATAGATAAAATCAGCTCTAAGCCAACTGTGCTGCTTCATGTGGAGACAAAACAGCCAAAACTGAGTGCTTCAGGTGTTTGGACTTCCCAGCATGGGGTCTCTTTCAGAGAGTCTGAGAGAGTTCCTGAAAATCAGGTGCATTCAAGGTAACCCCCGATCACCAGTTTCTTTATTCAGCCTTTTCCCCAAGAGGGAGCTAAGGAGCTGTTTGCTGCATAGAAGCTTTTTTTTTGTTTGTTTTGTGAGCTGTTCTGAGAATGTCTGTTCCGTGCTTGAGGTTCTGGCGTAGCTACAGCAGTCCTCCTGCTGGACTGATGTGCAACTGTGGGCCATCATTCAAACTCCAGCTTGCTGCTTTTTATGAAAAACTTGGTGGTTTTTGAATGCCTGGTTTTAATTTCAGGATGCTGACATGGTAGTTTGTCCTGTATGTGTTATAGAGAAGGGTCTGATTTTTGAAGATTTGTGTGTGTGAAGCATTCTCTGTATCTTCGTGTTTCCGTGTTGCTTTACCAGATACTGGCTTTGGAGGATGCTGGCAGGAGGGGAGGTGCTCATTCCTTGCTGTGCGTGGTTGCTGTAGCTGGGTACGTTTCACCTCTGGGCAGGAGTGAGTTGCCTGAGTGCAGGCACTGCGTGCAACCCGAGGCAGCCATGGGGCGAGATGGGTGGGTGCTGTATTTCCACGCGTTTCCTCGCCTGGTGCTGTGCAGAGGATGGACAAAGCTGATCAGGCATTGCTGTGTCAGTGAGCTCAGGCGGAGCATCCGCTTGGACCCGTTGGTGCTTTGGTGGCTTTCCTGTAGGACTCCTGGCCATATTTACCTCTCATGTCCTCAATGTAGTACCTGAGTGTTAACGAGGTTAGAGAGAAGCCCTCCTGGTTTATCCATTTCCAGGCCTCTGTCACAGCAAAATTTACTCGTTATTCTAAGCCCTTTTCCTAAAACATGTAAATTGACTGGAACAGCAACTTCACAGCCACTCACCAATGCATTCAACTGACAATGTGCAGTCTGCTATTTGACTCAGATGGTCCCTTCTGCACCCTGAGCTGCTCCTCCTGTGTTTTTTTCTGAATCAGGATTTACCCTGTCCTGTTTATTGCAGTGTTTTGTTACCAGTGGAGAGTGACAGTGTCCCGGGCTGGATGTGCTCAATGCCTTCATCCCACGTTTTCTTTTATGGTGCCTTTGTGGTCCTTTGTCCACCTCATTTAATTCTCCAGGTTGAACCATTTAATAGCAAGAATTTGTCCTCCTTCCTGAGGTGTGATCTGTGGGCTGGTAGCTTCCTAACCTTACCTTTTGTGGTTTTAAGACGTGGTGCCTTGACCTGTCATGCGTGGAGCAGTGCCTGTGTCTTTTGCTGAGCACAAGATGAAGTGGGAAGGAAAAGGAAACAAATTACTGTTGTTCAGACTTTTCGAAGTGTGCAGAAATGTACTATGCTTTATGTGGCTTGGGAAGCCACAAGGTTCACAGCAAAAGCTGCACATGGGACACTCCACTGCTTGCGAAGAGCTTGTGAGGGGTTGCAGTGCTTGAGTGTTTGTGGTAGCTGGGGACCAGTCCTACTAGATCTTCCCCTGTCCCTCTGCATCCCTCTGCACTTCTCTGCAGTTTTTCTAGGCTGAATTAATTGTCAGGCACTTCTCTGAGGTAGCAGAGGGCTGGATGTATAGACAGGGTGGGTGTGCAATAGATTAAACCTGCCCAAGTGAGGTTGTCATCATGCCCTTCCTCACCTCAGCCTGTCTTCTTGCCCTGCCCTCCTGCCTGCCCTTCTCTTTGGTGAGCAGAGGTAAAACAAAGGGTGATTCCCATCACTGAAGTCCTGGCTGAATCATTAGCTCATGTAAAGTGTTCAGCTCAAGTTAAGTGGGTGCTGAGATACTGAACTCATCTCAGTTTCTATGGGAGTTAGGCATCTGAATCTCAGAGGTGATTTGAGCCTTATATATAGCATCAGGTTTTTGCAACATTTAATACTAAAAGCCTATTTAAATCTAGATTCTCAGAGTTTAATAATCTGCTTACGCTAGTATATTCCTTCGAAGCTGTTCTGAATAGAATGACAGCAACATTTGCCCACTGCAAAACTTGTAAGTACATGAAGTATTACCATTAGTTATTACCATTTCCAAATTGCTCAAGACAAACTTGTACATTAATCTAAATCATCCACATAACTCTTGTTCTCCTCATACCAATTCCAAATTAATATATTTTTAGCACCTTGCCAGATTGTCTTCTTCAAGCTAGCGGTCTCAGATTTCCCTGCTTTTGCCAACATACTGTGGTTTGTTTTAATCATACAAATCATAAACAATGAAAGCACAATTGGAAGCAAGGGAGAAAAATGAGATTCTGTAATTGGAACAAAGGAAATTCCATGCCAGCAATAACCCTTTAGCTCATGAAGGGTTTGGTTATTTCTGGCAGTGCTGCAAAATATCTGATACAATGGAGTCCCCAAAGAGGGAGGCTGTATAACTTTTCAAGCACATAAAACACAGCTTTGTAGCGAATGTAAGCTGTAATGAAAGGATAGTAGGCAAATTCAGTGGGTTATTGAGTGGCCATAATTGTTTCCAGAGTATTTCAGAAATGAAGACCATGAATCTTCCTATATTAAGCCTGCCGCTTGGTCTCAGGTTTAACCAATTCTTCCAAAATCTGTTTGTCTTGAACTTTACTGAGCTGATGTAAGAGTGGAGGGAGACTTCAGGCTATCCTTTCACACTTTTAACTCCCATTGTTTGGCTATGCTTATTACGGTATTTGCTGTTCTTACCTGAGACTTCACGTTTAATAAGAGCTAACATCTGCAGCGCTGCCCTTTGGCCTGGAACTAATACAGCAAGACCTCAGAGGGTAGTGAGGCTGGGCTGTGAGGAGGCTGGTATTTGGAAATCCAGCAGAAAATGTCTCTTTTACTTAGGTCCGAATGCTCCCTGCTGAGAGCATTGTGTCCTCCTGGTCGCTTTCGAAGGAACTTGCTCAGAGCTGCTGGTGGTGAAAGTTGGCTGTGGTGTTATGAGCTCTGCATGGGATGTAGAGGGGATGTTTTTTATTCCTCTCTCTCCTCTTTCTCATCTTTTTATCTCCTATGTGATAAGGAGCCAGTGTTGCCAGCCTGTAGGGCCGTATCCTCAATGCTGAAGTTGATCTGTGGCCAGAAGGGCAGCAAAGTAAAAGCAGCTGTGAGCTGGTGTGGGTTGGAGCAGCCAGTGAGGCTGCAGGATGCCTGGGTTTCTCTGGTGACAAGAGAGCAACTGCCTTTTGCTTACTCCTCATTTGCCCGTTTACAGTCTGCTGGTCTCAGAAAAGACAGGATTTGGCCATTGTATTAGTTTTTTGTAGCAATCTGTGTTGTGTTTGTCTCCTCAAACAAGTCAATTCAGTGAACAGCCTGCAAAAGATACCATGCTTTTTACATTGTGCAGCTGCATTTGAATAAATACTTTGCGGCTGGAAGGCAAGCATAAATTGTTCCTTGAGTAAAAAACTTACTTTCCTTTTTCTAAAAGGTGTAATTCTTTGTTCGACTTAGAGGATTACTTTCTCTAAATCATATGGCAGGCACGGCAGTAACTCATCTCTAAGCCTAGCATGGCCAAGTAGGACGAACACACATCTTACTTTTATTGCCGTATATCTAAATTGCATTTGTCATCTTCTCTTCCTTGCTCTGAAAGGGAAGCCTGGGAAGAGCTGTATTTGGACTGGAATGACCAAACATTCACAGGAGACATTTGCGGATGGTTAGGAGGAAAGGAGAAAATCCCTTAATGTGACTTCATACTTAGGCATTTAGGGCTGGTGGATGAGACAGAGAACAAAGGGTCTGTAGCTGTGCTGCCCCTGCAGAACACTTCAGTCCATCAGTGTTTTCGTCAGGTGGTTGTCTTTTAAGTTGTTTTTAGTGAGGACTATATTACATTTGTCTTGGGAGAATACCATGACCCCAGCAAAATCCTGTACCCAGGGAGCCTGGGCAAGGAGATGCTGCTAACTGACACTGAGGCACATCAAAGAGCCAAGTATTTCGGGCTTTGCTTATGAAGTGGAAGCCAGGCCATGCTTATGTTGCAACACTGATATCCTTTCAGTGCAGGGACCCCTGCGGCCATAGGGTGGACTTGGCTGCTGTGTGTCTGATGTTTGGTGCTGCTGTCCCCGCAGTAGAGGTGTACAGTGGGGTTGGTGGAATGGCACAAGTACCCTGCAGAAGGGGCAGCGTCTTTTGGTGTTGTGTATTGATAGTGGCTCTAGACGGCTCAGCTCTCTTCTTTCCTGAGCTGGGCTAGGAAACGCAGAAGGAAGGTGATGCTGTTGCTTTGCAAGGACCTGTCAGCCCACCTGCCCTGCAGCAACATGGAACACAGAGCTGTGGCTTTTCCTGCAAGCGAATTGTGCTGGGAGCCCCTCATCCTCCAGCCCTATGGGGTCTCCAAAGGCATCTCCCTGTCCTATTTCGGTACTCAGAGGCCTGGCTGCTTGGCCCAGGCTGCAGAGAGAGATGCCAGCTGCCTTTTCTGGCATCTCAGGAATGCCCATCCCTTACTGAAGCTGCATTTCAAAGCCCTTAACCCTCGGTCCGGCTGTATCCTGCATGCCTGAATGTGGGCCAGCCTGTGCCCATCTCCTGTGGGGGGGAGCCAGTGACCACCTCTCCCCCCGGGGTCTCAGCAGCATGCAGGCAGCGTGTCCTGAAGTGCCAAATCCATACAGGAGCTTGTCTCTGGCTCTTTGGGTATGGCATGTCCCCGTGCATCTGCTGCTTTGTGTTTCAGCTCCACGATGTGCAGCTTGGGGTGTGAGATCTGATGTCCTCATGACTGAGTATGCACGAGGGTCTCTGCCTTCTCCAGAGCAATTCGTATCTCTGGACATGTTACCCTGACCTGCCAGAGCTGCCTGCCTCCCTCCTGCATAACATTGTGTAGGCTACAGAAATCCTTTCTGGCAATTGCTGCCTGGATTTCAGTAGGGATTTCGCCCACTCAAAACCAAGCTATTGAGTTTCTTTGTATAAAGCCGCTTAAGAAAGAGATTGTGATAATTTAGGTATGCACCAAACAGGGGCTCGGTTCTGCTCTTACTAAAACCTGTGGGAGATTTATCCTGCTAGTTAAATCGCTTAAACCACAGGAGACTTTTCCTCTTTAAAGAATTTTTAAATTAAATTCACAGCAACACCAAAAATGGTAATTCCTATGGAATCTAAAAACCCATGACTTCTATGGATGCTTGCGTTCGGTCACCAGATGTGTTCCTCCTCCGACAGGCACGGTGGCATTAAGTGACTCTGTGACAAATAAGCCACAGGTTGGATGGCTCGCTGCTTCCAGCGTTCTAATCCCCCGCAGAAGCTTGAACGCGCAAACACCGGCGGAACGGGGCCGGCCTGTGCTTGCGGCAGCGCTGGCTGCCCACGAGATGGGGCTCTGAGCACACGGTGCTGACCGAGGGCTGCCTGGGGCTGCTGGGCGAGCCTGGGCCTTCAGCTGCGACTGCACCCAGTGCCTGCATGGGCTGGCAGCTGTTATGTCCCGGGTTATCTGCGCTTTGTGCTCGCCAGGATGATGCCCCGGTGTAAGGGCAGTGCCTGGTGCGGTGGGATGCAGCTGCGGTTGCCAAGTGCTCGTGTACAGGTAACTCCTCCTTGGGAAAAACCTCGGAGTGGAGCTCAACCTCAGAGCTGTGTTTGTGAATGTGAAATGTGAGCATTTCAGGATGGGGTCAGATTCCTGATCCACCAGCCTAGATATGGAGCTGCCTTTGTATCCCCAAATGTCTAAGTCTGACTCTCTCATTGCTAATTTAGAGTTTAAGTGGGGCAGCCTTCAGCACATCCCCAAAACCCTCTGTGCACCCTGACAGCTGTTGTGGATGAATGTTCTTGTGCCTATTGCCTTGTCCCCCAGCAAAGCACCCTCCCAGAGCTGGGCCCACCATCTCTCCCATCTCTCTCCCATCATTTATATTCCATCTGAAGCCCTGCTTCCTCCACAACACCTGAGTGAGGTGGGCTGCCCATCACCACCTGGCAGTGCAGGATGAAGGAGTGATGCTTGGGCAGGGCAGGGGAGCTGGTGGATGGGGATGGTCACCAGGCTGGGGCTGGGAGCTGGGTACGGATGCAACATGCTGGAGATGAGACACAGAAAGGAACACTCATCAGGTTTACCCACAGCACTAGAAAAACAGACGTAGAGTAAGGCAGATTATGCTTGGCGTTATCTTGGCAATCTTGCTTTCGTAGGCTGTGCTGGGTTCTGGCAGCGTGTGCTTGGGCTGTCAGCTCTCGGAGATGAGGGCTTGTTTTGTGTTTATACAGTGCTGGGGCCTGTAACTGGGGCTGCAGTGAACACAAACAGCCCACGGCTCAGGAAGGCACCAGCGTGCTGCTGCCCTGGCCATGAGCAGTGAGTGGTACCAGCCGCTTACTGTGGTCCTGGAGCCCAGCATGAGGTCAGTGCTTGTCTCATGTTCTGAAAGTCACAAGCTGATTGTCTCTCAGCTGGCTCTCAGCCTGCTTTATGTGTGCTTTACTGACACGCGTGGTACCTGTGTAAATCAGGGTATTGCGTGGTGCAGAGCCCAGCACTGCACTGAGTCGGGGTGTGTTCTGTCTCAGCAGTTACTTTGATCCCCAAAGCTGGAACTCATCAAAGACTGAAATCAGGTTTGTTTGACAACACCTATTTTCCATTAGCAATGTTGACAGCATTAATTATATTCTGATGCTTTAATTCTTTATTATTGAAATCACACATCAGCGATAGTCATTATTTTGCAAGGGGTTGATGTTATGCTAATCAGCTTGCAGTTAACTGGGTCATCCCACTCATTTTTTTTGGCTGTGGGCACACTACCACTCTTGTACTGGAATCTCTGTGGTCTGCCAAGATTTATTTTAAACAAACATGAGCAAGCCAGGATTTCTCAGCCAGCTCTTTTAGGACTCTTGGGTGCAAGTTATGTGAAAATATTTATCCCTGTTGTATATTGTTTATCGTCTTCCTTGGTTACTAAAGAACTGGAAAGGACTTCGTTGTCCTCAAGTGATACAAGTACATAATCTTGCTTCTTTGCAAAGGTGGAACAGAAATATCTATTGGAATCTTCTGCCTTTTCTGTGTCATTATTAATTGCTCTGTTCTCTCCATTTTGGAAAGGCCTGGTACTTATCTTGGGAATTCTTTTTTTTTTTTTTTTTTTTTTTTTTTTTTTTTTTTTAATATTTTTTTTTTTTTTCCCTCNGTCCTGAGCCAGTGATCAGCCAGATCATTGACAAGCTGAAACACATCAACCAGGTTTGTTGCTGGCGTGCCAGCGGGGATGGCTCCAGAGTGGGCGGCTGCCAAATCAGTCTGATTTCCTCCACACTTTCCTTGGGCTCAGCCAAACAACCCTGGGCAGCTCCATCTTCAGCAGCTGGATGCGGAGCCGGTGCTGCCTGAGCCCCCTTGGAGCTGGGCACATGTGGCAGGTCCTGGTTCAATTTCATGGGCAAGGCAGGAGCATTTGGACTCAGTCAGTGCCTGGGTGCTGTCTGCATCCCTGTGGTGCACTTCTGCTGGGCATTCATCCCTGGCACGGTGGGAGATGGTGTTGCTGTGGTGTGCCCGGGCACAAAGTACTGGTGTGGGTCAATGTGGCATATGCCCGACATCGGGTCTGGATGAAGTCTCCTTTGGGTTTGCTGGAAGAGAGGGTCACTTGTTTCTTTGCTATATGTCCTTGTAAGTCCACTCTTGGTCACTGCTGGGACAGGTTGCCATTGACTGGGGAGGCGGCAGCGCTGGATGAGACCCTTTCCACCAGGCAAGAATCTGCCTTCCCACGGTCTCAGACCTGGCATCGTTGCAGGGACAAGCAGTGTCTTGTCTCTACCCACCCTTCCAGGCCAGGTTAAGCCCGTGAACAAGTCCTGCTGCTGCCAAGGGTTAGGTGGCAGCTCTGCGCTTCATTCTGCTGGTGATGGCTGCAAGCTGTGCGAAGGAAGCTGCCCTTCATGCAGTGCAGGTGCTGCAGGGAGAGGGTTTAACCTCTCAGAGCTCTCCTGCAATAGTGCCTCAAGCCCTTGCCCACAAAGCTGGACGGAGTCTGGCTCTGGGCTCAGCTCTCTGTGTCCCTGTGTCACTCTCAGAAGGGATGTTTTCCTGTAGGCTGACAGCTTGGACCTTTATGCTCTCTGGGAACACACAGCATTGGGACTTTGCTGGGCAAATACTCAGGTGGTTAAAAATGAGCTGCCCACTCTCCCCCAGGAGCCACCTTTTCCTTGGGGGCACCTTGCCCAGGATTACCCCAACATGATGCTCTTGGCAGCGGCAGCTTCCCAGGGTTAAGCCCAGCTGCACCGTTGGGCTGCGAGGGCCGATGTGGCCGAAGTTGCTGGCATAGCAAATTTTCTGCTAATCCCTACTTTCCTGCCCCCGCGGCTGCCAGAGACTGTTGTGACAGCAGCCCGTGGTTGGAGACCTGCGATGCGAGCGATGCGAGCGTGCCTTGATAGCTGCTGCCTGAGGGTAGGGGGCAGGGGGTCCCTGGCACACAGAGCCGGCAGTGGCAACTCAGCCTGCTCTGCCTTCGTGCACAGAGCTGTGCCATCTGCCAACAGCACGTAATTATTAAAGGGGGGCTGGGGGGTGGAAGTAGCATAATCAACTGTTAAATAGGGTAGAGGGCAGGCTTCAACCTGCAGGTGATAATGATATTTCGCCGTTCGCAGTGAGAAAGTCGCACCGAACAAAACACGGCTATTAGTGTACTTGAAACTGCTGACATAAAGGGGTTGTGAAATGCTGGCTGCCAGATTAGGTCAAGTTAGGTCTTTGCTGAACAGTTCAGGCTGCCGAGGAGTTAAGATCCGTGGAATGAGAGACCCTGGGTAAACACAACTCGGCTGGGTGCAGCTGCTTACAGCAGCAGGCTGTGTCAGCCCCTGCTCTGAGAAAAACAGGGGGAAGGGGGTGAACGTGGTCAGCTCCTGGCCTTTTACAGCACTCTCTCTTGTTTCCTTGCTGTGTCAGGTTGTAAAGTTGTAGTGTTGTGGGGGCGCAGATGAGTTGTTTCACTTTCAGCAGCATAAATTGGAAGAGTTTGGAAACATCAGTCCCTTTGGAAAGTTGTGTTTGAGAAAGAGGAGAGTTGAGATTAAATTCAGGAGAAAGTGGAAAGTGATTTGTGACAGTTACTTGTGAAACTAGGTATTTGTACTGATGAGCAATAGTGAGTGACCTATTCTGGTAAAGGAGCTGCGGAGTTTACTTAAATTTGGGATTTTGGGTGTCAGAGCTCACCACCACACTGATTTTCTTGGCCTACTGAAATTTTGTGATCTGCTTCACATCTGGAACACATCTGGAGCACTGAAGAGTAGGAAAAGTGGAAGGAGCACCTCTGGATGAATTACAGTTGTTTTTCAGGTGTTGGCTCCAGGTCCGCGAAGCGGTGTGGGCTCCCGGGCTGGGAAGGGCTGAAAAATGCTGTGTCTATCAAACACGGTGGACAGTGGTTTCCGAGGCTTTTCAAACATCCAGAGTCTTTAGGAGAACAGAGAGTTCATCATGCTTGGAGCTCTCAGCTGGTTTCCCGTGTGACTACCAGTATATTATGAATCTTGTACAACTTCACGAAATCCTCCTGGTTTGTTGTGCTGGAAATGCAGTCAGCTTCCCCGCACACAGGCAGGCTCAGGAACCACGCTGACTGGTGCAGTTCTTATCGTAGGTTTTTGCTGATGTCTGCAACTGACTGATGTTTTAGCTTCAATTTACTTCAAGGTGCTCACATTGCTGAAAAATGTGGGCTCTTTCAGCAGTACCCCAAATCTTGAGCTTGCTTGAGTTTGGCAAATGCGTTGTGTGAGGAGCTAACGTTTGCTCATTTGTTTGTACCTTCTCAAACTGAACCTGGGTGGGCGCGCCCATATATGAGAAATTCAAACTTCTCCAGTTTGAAATGGGAATGTCATTTATGCTCTAGAACCAAACGCACAGAGGCTGAAAGGTGTGCAGAAAACTTAACCCAGGGGGAAAGGGGAGTCAGAAAGTTTGCCAGATTGCATTAGCTTGGTCTAAGCACCTTTTATCAAGCTAAAATAAATAGATGAATGAAGCACGGCAGTCTGAGTGGCGTGTTGTCTCAGGTCAGTTCTTTCTGGATGAGTCACACTCGGTGGTGCCTACTCATCACATCACAACTCCAGACCATTTTTGTTTGGTTTGAATGTGTGATTGTGGGTGGTGCTATTTTTTTGTGCATTGGTGGGTGAGATGGTTTATTATTGCTGTATTGGAAGTAAGGATTTCTATTCAGTTCTGTTAGATGTCTACCAAGTTGTGATTTGAGTTATTTTTGCTCTGTGCCCAGAGGCACAAATGGCCCATCCATAAATATTAGCATTGTTATCTCAGCTGGGAGGCCAAGGGTCACCTTCAGGAAAATGAGTTGGAATCAGTTCCTAACTTTTATTTCCCAGGGTGGATGGAGTCTGTTTCTGCCTTGAAGGGTTTTCACTCGTCCCACATGTGAAACGATATCAGAACTGAAATGTTATTCATTGTCAGCATTAGGTCTTGCTAAGTTTTTTGTGATTTGGTAGCATCCCCAGGCAAAAAGCAGTGTGCAAATGAGCTATTTCCTCTGGTCACTCTGTTTTCTCCCAGCCACGGGGATGCCTGGCAGATGGGAGCAAGGTTCAGGCTGTAACTTACTTGCAAAGTAGCATGGTGAGTTGGAGCCACAGCTGTCCCTGTTCTGCGAGTGGCCAGATGAAGTGGAGAAGTGACATTCCATACAAAGTCTGAGGCAGAGCAGCACCTCCTGAAGGTTAAGCTTGTGCCCATTTCTGATCCCTTCCTATGCTTAGGTAAATCCTGCGGTGTATTGTAGGACCATCTCTAGGAGGAAGAGCACAGTTTTGGAAGTGAAGGGGAAAAAATCCACTAAAAAATGAAGAATAAAATCCATAAAGGGAAAATTAAGTGGGGGAGATGTGCCTTTACAAGACTGAAGGGCCTGGAAACATTGTGCATTTCCAGACACTGGAGTTAAGGTCTCATTTAGAATATTTCAGATATACCAGAGTCTGACAGTTCTTTGGTTTCCACATCAAACAATCTGTAATTTATTGCCCTGTATAGGGACTGTGTTTTTATCATATTGCATATTCTCTAGCCAGAAATCTAACTACCATATAAGCTCTTGAAAAAAAAACCCTTTGGGGACTGGAATCCAGGCAGTGTGCTTTCACAGACCCTGAGAAACCAACTTTGATTTATTTCCTTGGAAATACGGGGAGCACTCAATTTCTTGGAGTGTTACGGCTGGGCAGGATCTCACTGCCTTTCTTCGTGCAAAGACCCAGCCCTGCAGTGGGAGCCTTGTGAACGGGCCCCACGCTGCTCTTCGTGGGGTTTACAGGAGGATGAGAACAAAATTTCGAGATTTTATGAGGTAGTAAAACACGGAGCTGTAGATGGAAGGAAAGGGAAAAAAGAAGTAGGGAAAGAGGGGTGAATGACTGGAGACAAAATATACTTAGTTTGCAAAAGCATGTGCCAGAGGTTAAATAGCTGTGTTTGAAGCTGGTTTGATCAACCAATATATCTGATATTTGTTTGTAGGTTTAATGGCCTGTTTCTCGGGGGCCTGGCTGCTGGGAGAGGGCACGGCGGAGGTCACCCAGAAGTTAATTTGGAAAGAGGCCAAAAGGCCACAACTTGATTGAATCAAATGTAAACAAAATAGGCCTGGGAACAGCGCGGTGCATCCCGGCGTCGGGGACCAGTGATGGGGGCAGCAGAGGGTCGGATCCGGCCCCTGTGCAGGGAGACCCACGGATGGGTGGTGTGAGGGGTGCGGAGATGGCCGTGCCTGCAGGGAGCCCCAAAAGCTGTCCCATCCCGACCAGTGCTCCCAAAGGAGGTGGCAGAGGCTGGGAAAAGCCTCACTGGCCACTGCTGTCCCGGGCGGCTCGAAGCGGGGAAAACCATTGAGTATTGTGGGAAAGCTTGGGCGTCGGTGAGTTTTCAGGGATATGTTTTCCTTTCAGAAAGAATCTGTGACTTTGACAGATTTGATGGAATCACGCGTCTCTGTGGCCTGTTAGACTTGGTGAGGTTTATTATTCCCACCGTATTTTAGTTCCCTAGCTGGAGGAAGCAGCATAATAATTCGAAAAAACTGCCAGATTGTTCAATGGAGTGAGGCACAATGCTTGTCGCTTGAAAATGCCATATTTACTTTGCACCAAAACAAGCCACTTTTGGCTAATTTTCCTCTTCTAAATTTAATAAGTTAACGCTACAATATCTGAAGAGCTGTATATGTGTAATATAATTTATCAAGTCCTCAAAAGAAAAGTTAATAAACACAATAATTACTTGGACACGCTTTTTGTTCAACATTATTAAACAGTTTGTAACAATTAAAATATTAAAACCACATGTTGTTGAAAGCAACCAGACATTTCAATTATTTCTTACTGAGGCTATTAAATAAAATGACAGAAGATTTTTATTTTAATGATAAACGCATTTTGGAATGGATCAGCTAATTCCTCTTTTACTGCACAAAATAATCTATAGCTCCACCAAGTCTAGGCCTGGTATTTAAGGAGTAACGACGTTGTCCTTTTGTGCCTCGGCTCTTGTTAGCGCACTGCTGTAAATGCTCTCTGTGCAAGTGGCAATTATGGGATTTTGCCAGGCCAGTTAAATCAGGGGAAGTGAGACCCTCTTGAACTAGAACATAATTAAATTTGAATGTATCTTATTGCTTGGTGACTTTTTATATCTAAAAACATTCTTCCCCTCCTTGCTTTCAGCATGCCCACGCCAGCTATCGCGCGTTGGAACTGTATCTGTAAACATCCCTGTGTTATCGGGGTTGTTGTGGGAACGCCATACCCGCAGGTCACCCTCCGTGGGTTTTCTTTAACAGCCCAAGATTAATTGAGCTCGGTGTGTTTGTATGCGTTTTTAAACAGACGGTGGCTGGCTAACATGTAATCTGGGCTGTGTTTGCTGGAGTTTCTTGCTGGTCTTGCATGACGCTGAGGGGCGTAATGGGTGTGCTGTTAAGCCCCTGCTTTTACTGCTTGCGGCAGTTGAATTTGCTGAGGAATGTGAGGTATTTCCCATTTTAAGTAAGGGAAGGGCGGTAAATAACGACATTGCTGGCAGTGCTCGGTGGTGCTGGGACCTGGCTGTGCTGAGCATCTCCTGGGTGCTGCAGCCCGAGCTGCTGTGTGTTACTGACCCACTGCTTTTATTCAACGTGGTGGCAAAACTCCTGTTGGTAGCCAAGAGGCCCTGTATCAGCCAGGTTTTGGAGACAACATGTGAAAAAGGAAAGCTTCACCCGTGCTTCCTCTCTGCTAACACCACTTCCCTGCCTAGTGGTCACTTTGCTCATCAGTGGCGTTCTGCCTCTTATCCAGTGTCAGAGTGGATGCTCAGCTCGGCTGTGGCTAGGAGCAGCCAAGCCTTCCTAGGCAGTGAATCTGCCCCTGACTCTTCTCAGCAAGAGCTGGAGGCTGGGGAAGCTGAGCTTGGATGTGTCGGGGTTTTGGGTGGCTTCCACACCGCTTTATTGTTTGGCATTCAGAGCGTTTAGGTAACATAAATAGCATTTTATTGCTCTCCTTCCCTGAAATTCCCAGGTCGCTGTGGTCTTACGCAGGAAAAGGCATTCAACTTTGCCTCTGTGGCTTCAGCTCTATGCGGGAAGGCAGGTGCCTCAGGGGTGTCCTCCAAACAATGCGGTGGAAAACAGCTGGGGGAAAAAATACTTTTAAAAGGGATTTATTTTCTTCTGTGTCCCAAGAAAGCAGATGATGCACAGCGGTGCTTTAAGACAAACACCAGATATCCTGTACCTGCGCTGGAGTTTGTCCTGTTGTGGAGGAAGCAAACCTGGAGGAATCCTTGTGCAGCAAGGCACAGTGGATCCACTGATACCAAATTAACACTTAATTATGGTAATCACGGACTTTTTTGATTGTATTGAGTACCGCCTTGTGCTGTGACTAAACGTGGGAATGGGATCTGCAGAAGGTGTCCGAGGTGGGTGTCCTCCCCGTGGTCCCCAGCTGCCTTGACATGGGGCAGCAGCACACTTCAGAGGACTTCTCTGATAGGTCTCTCATTTGGTGCATTTCTCCCCAAAATTTGGCTTAATGGAAAGGTGTTTAAAATATGGTCCAGTCTGAGACTGTGGGAGCTAATCTTGATCTTCCAGAGCAGGCTTGGAAAGTCACCTATGGTCCCCTTGGCTGCTGAACAGATCTGATTGCTTTTGTTCTTTAGGAAAAGACTCGCTAACAATAATGGCACTTCTGATTCCAGCTTGATGGCTTGCAGCCAGATAGCAAGGGGAAGGGAGGAGACAGCTGTGATGTCAGATCTGCCGTGGGCCAGATCCATCCTTCTGCCCTCCTCCCGCAGTCTGCAGGAGGCTTTTCTGGGAGCTGCAGCGTGGTGTGCATGAGGTGTTTGTGACACCTGCAAGGGCCCTGCTCTCTCCTGTGCAGCAGGAAATGCTCCTGGGACCTCTCCCCATGTTCTGTCCCACCTCTGTGGAGCTGCAGCCCCCAAGACTTTCAGCCAGCCATACTGCTGTCAGAAAGTAAAAGGTGTTTTGTATGTTTCAAGCAATGAATAATTTGTAATCTTGCTCCTTTTGTTACACCTGCTGATGCAGCAGCTGTTTGTAATTAGGCAGGTCTCCGTGCTGGCACAGGGTTCCCCTCCTCCATGAGGCAGCTTTAACCTGTGCATGTTGGTGCACCTGTAAATAACCCTCACAGCTCAGGAGGGCTCCGTCACTTAATGCTGTTGCTCGTTAAACTTCTTAGTTTGCTTTTGACATGTAACTAACAGCAAAGGCCAGGTTATATTTTAGTACTCTCACTGCTGTGCCACGAAAGATGGCCTTTGCAGCACATAAAACTTGAGAGCAAACAGAGGAGGTTAGGCTGCAGCAGTATTTATTGCCTATGGCCTTGGTTGGCTGTATTGTGAGGGAACAGTATTTAAAGGAAGAAAATGTGCCTGGCTGTTCTTCCTGAGGCCACATGTAAAAGGATGCTGTCTGCAGGAGCACTGTCAGTGGGAGGAACAACTGGGGGACAGCTGGCTGAGGATGGGTGTCCTGTAACCAGGACCTGTCATGATGGGCAGGAAATTACTTTTAATTCTTGGCAGGACCCCTTGAGTACCTCCTGCCTGTGAGCAGGGAAGGATAGCATTGACCTTTTCAGGCAGCACATTGCTCCTAAATGTGGGGGGTGAGACTTGAGTAAGTGCAAGTCAGGGCTTCCTCTGAGAGCACTGGATCTCTCTGGGGGAGGGTATAAAGTCACTAGTGTTGAGCCTAATTTAACTGGTGAGCTGTGTCAGCTGGTGGATGTGTGTCTGTGGGGGAGAATCACCCCGGGCAGGGCTCCTCCTATCTCCTGCCTGCAGCTCTTCCTTGGATTTTGAGCCTTGCAGGCTTTCATGTTGGTGGATATGTTCCATAGTGGTGATGATTTGCACCTCAGTGTATCAGCAGGGTCCATGTTGGACCCCAGATCTTGCCTGTAGGCCCATCCTAGGGCATGCCAGTCTTGACACTTTAAAAACTGCATCCTCAAAGTTAATTTTTCTCGTTTTTGGCTTTTAGCAAGCAGCAGCTGTGCTCTGGGCACAGAGGAGAGCAGTGACCTTGCCCAGGAGCCAGCCCAGCCATCAGCCGTTAATTAGGGGCCACAGAGGCTGGAGAGACCCTGTTCCTGGGATTACTTCTGTTCTGCTTTGTCTCAGTCGAGTGCCTGTTTAATGTGAAGTGCATAAATACTTGTGGCAGCAGGGCCAGGGGTCCTGTGCTGCCTTCGCAGCCCCACTCCCGTGTCCCGCTTCTGCCTCTGTGCGGGGCTGAGGGACGGAATGGGGGCTGCTGGAGGTGACCCCCTGCTTCCAGGTGCACATCCCGGGCTCAGTGGGGAGCCACCTGCCCTGGTTCATCCTCAGGAGGGCAGGCTGGCTTCTCTCTCTTCCATAGCTGACAGGTTTGGGGATGTTTGCTGTGAAACCCTTCTCCTCCTACATGGATTAAATCTCTGCTGAAGTCAACAGCTCAGCAATTAGCCTTATGCTGGGGTTGTCTCGTCTGGTGGTAGGTAACTGGTTTGTGAGGTGGTTGTTCAGCCACCTGTGACAGCCCCATGGAGCTGTTTGCAGTTGATTTCTGGGCTTCCAGTGCCTTGGGACAAAAATACAAAAGTGAAGCTGAGAAGAGCAGCCCTTGGTGGGGCACGGGTACCCCTGGGGCGGCACCATGGGGAGAGGGGTGTGTATTCTGGCAGCAGCCTCTGTGCAACTCAATATTGTGCACAAAAATACATGACTGGAGATGTTCCCCTCTGCCAGGAGCTCTAAGAGAAAAAGGGAAGCTGTCGGGACAGAGATTTGTTTGTGGAGTGGCAGAAGGAGAAGGGGGTAAAATCTTTCCAGCACATCTTCCTGCTTGCTGCTTCCTACCTGGTGCCAAGGAAGAGATGTTTTCTCGCAAGCTGACAGCTGGAGACTGGCCACGTGTGCTGGAGCCTGAGCCAAGAGGAAATCTCTCAGCTGTGCTGACACAAGCTGGGCTGGGCCGGAAAGTGGGAGAGGGTGGCAGGGACCCCTACTTTTAACAGGGTACAGGGTGTGTTGGTGGTATAGCACCTACTGTCCTCCCAGGTGCTCTGGTGTGGGATTGCATTGCACTGATGCCCTGATGTGTGCTTGGTTGAGAAGTAAAAGCACTATGCTGCTAAGCTATGCACACACATTTGCCTTGTGCTTTTGGTATCCACCCTTAAACTAAGTGCAGCATCCTGAGCTGGGCACCCTCAGGCTGAGGGCACCTTCCTTCAGGCTGTCTCTGCTTTGGTGCCCGAAAATGGGGTGGTGATGAGGTGGTTAGTGGCTCCGCCTTTACCTCTGACTTGTTTCTCATGCTTCTACCTTGTCGCTGCGTGTTGTCTGATGTTTTAATGTCTGGTGACGTGAGCGTCAGGCTTTCCCAAATGCCTTTTGGATGGCGTAGCAGGGTTCTGCTCCAACACAACTAAACAAAATATGGAAAATATGGATAATAGCGGTGATAGGTCCTGGCCCATGTAGGCTCCCACACCTCTCTTTTGCTCAGTTCTTCGGTTCAAGTGGCACCGAATCTGGAGCAGTTATGGGCCCTGTGGCAGAGACTGAGGAAATGATGCAACTCAGCCCAGCGAAGTGAGGAAGAGCTTCAACGGGGTTTTTACAGAGAAAATTATGTTCCTACCTTAGTTTTAAAGACTTGGTACCTCGTACGAGTCAGATCCTGGCAGGAAAATATCCAGACAGACTCCAGCAAGGTGCAGAAACATTATCTGCTACCTGATGCAACAGCATGTTGAAGTTAATGATTGATTTTGGAGTCTGACGGAGACTTGTGTTTAATGGAGATGGACAGAGGCATGTAGGAAGGGGTGGGGAAGTAACAGTGGTACTTTGCAAGGAAATGTAAAGGAGAAGGAACTGCAATGGCTCACAAAGAGACAAGCAGCATTTCTGCACCTGCTCCTCAGCAGGCTGGGCTGTACCCCCCAGCACCATGCTGCTCTGGTCCTTCCTATCACTGCACAAAAATGAACCATAAATAGCTGTGGGGTAGAAGGGGAAGAAACTGCCTGTAAAGTGCATGAGCTGCTCGTAAAGCCTGAGTAATCTTTTTTGCATGTGCCCAGTGATGAATGAGCATCTGTTTGTGTTGGGGAAGTGACACTTTCCGTATTGGGGAGAGCAGGCAGGAGCTGGTCCCTCTGCCTGTCCTGGTGCCAGCAGGGTTTAACATCTGCATCCACAGGAGCATCCTGCCCCAGCCATCAGCCTGCAGCCACCAAACCACAGCGATTCATAACGGCTTGGCAGCCCCTTCTGCTGCCAGCAGAGATTTACTGTCCAGTGTGGGCTCATTTTAATTACTGCCAGCGTTTAGGGGTCTTTATCTGTCTTCCTTTACCCGTAGGGATGTTGTCAGTTTTGATAGCTAATCTCGAGTTGAGCTGATGATCCATAAAGCAGGGCTACCCTTTGGCCAATAATTCACTGCTGTCACCAGCTTCTTTGTGCTGTCAGGAGAGTGACCAGAAAAACTGATTTACTGGCAGTGAGAGTATCTCCTCTGGAGACCATGCAGGCAGCACGGGGGTCCTGCTGTGCCAGTGGCCCCAAAGTAACCTAGGGGATTTTCCTACTCCAGGAAACAAAATTTTGAGGGAAATAGAGTAAAATACTTCTATTTTTGTGTGTGTGAAGAACATGATAGAGACTCTGAGCCTTCCTTGTCCTCTGGCCCTGGCTGAGACTTGGTCTGCTGTGTATGGCAGTACAAATCCAGGATGGTTCAAAGCAGGCAGCATAGGGAAGTGTGGAATTTGCTTTTCGAGCAGCTGATAAAACGGCTGACATGGCCAACTTATTGTTTTTCTAAGCACTGAAAATGACTTTTCCGTGTCCAAAGCCTGCTTCCACTTTATTAACATTTGATTAGTGATTGCTCCTTGTTGTGCTGAGCTTGAAAGAGAAGTACAATTAGGAACAAGTTTCTTGTCTGCCATGTATGCATTGCCAAGATGTATCCAACTGGAAGGAAACCACAATTTGGGCCAGAATGGGCCCTTTTTTGTGTGGGCTAATGCTGTCAGAAGATCAGTGATGTCTGTCTATGCACACATGCACACTCACAAGGCAGAAGTGCAGATCCTGGTATTTACAAGTATTTTAGAAATACTAAATTCCCTTATTTTTTAATGGCATTTGGTACTTGGCGCCAGGGAACGTTGAGTCTTTCGGTAATATGTGTTGCATCTTGTTGCTGCCCAAGATGGAGAAAGCTCTCTAGGGCTCAGAAGGAAGCAAGTAAAATTGATGCTATTGATGTTGCATTGAGTTTTGGCCTGTGCAATCTCCTGTGCCGCCAACGCCTTCTGTCCACAGGAAAGATGAAAAGGAGTGGAGCTGGGAAATGGGAAAGTGGAGAGGAGGACATCATTGAATCCCATGGTGAGGGCTGGTTAAATAATAAAGGAAGTATTTGCTAATAAAAGATAATTTTTTCCATGCTATTTCTAGGGCTAATAAGCAAAGGAAGTGGGGAGAATGGATTCTCCCTGTTGCATGCTTGTGTACGATCAGGCCACAAAATTCAAAACACATGAGTTTTCAAAAAGTCCACAACTTCAGGCTTTTAAAATGGGTTCCTTGCCTTGGTTCTTGCTGGTGATCAGATAATGACCTTCGTAAGCAAAACAACCCCAGCTGTGTTTCATAATGGGAATATACTTCTGTACATTGTAATGAGCTGTTAACAGGGAACAGTATCGTGTGAAAATCTGCACGTTTCCCATGATGCTGCCCTGATTTAAAAGCCACCCATAAATTATTCAGTGTTGCGAATTTAAAGGTCAGGATTGGGTATAAGATATTTTTCTCCCCTTAGACAATAGTTTCAGCAGGCTGGAATTTGAAATAGAAAAACCTGACCTGCTGGGAATTGTAGGAGCTGTGTGGAAAGGGTGGCGGCCTTTGTGCTGGATGTCTGAAAGCTTGTGGCCAGAGCAGGCAGCTCCCACGACGCGAGGAGAAAGAACAGCCTTGCTCCTCTAAACTCCTTCTTACCAAGCCTCCTGAAGCATGGTGTCCAAAGTTCTGTGGACTGTCCCGAGCTGGTGGCCTGAGCTGAGTTTCTGACAGGTCCCTAGGAGAGCCAGGGGCTGGTTTTCATTCCCAGGGTTCTGCTCGTGACGTGAAGCAGCACATGGCTGGGCATCCAGAGAGTTTCTGAGTTTCTGCCATAAAGCACTTTGGTTGTGAATGCTTGATTACTAAATGTGTATTGCAATTCTGAATATTATTTTAGCTTCAAGATCAGCCTTCGTCCCCTCCAGCTTTTTAGGTTTGATCGTATTCCAGAGGCTTACTAAAAACATGCGAAGAATTTCAGCAAAACTCAGTGGAACACTTTTATTAAATTCTTTCAGTCATGCAAGCTAAATCAAATGACAGCTCTGTCCACCAAAAGATTACAAATATCAATCAGACTTCTCCCCTAAACTCATGAAGGAATTAAATGTTTTCTAAAAGTCTTCTATTCCCCTTAATAATCTGTTTGGCTGTTCTCTTAACATATTTTTGAAGTATGTTGAAAGGGATGATTTCTGCCCTAAAGGAGTACAGTGCTTGTATCTCACTGCTGATATTTTATCTGAATTTGTGGGGGCATTTTCGGTATTGCTCAAATTGATATTTGCAATCCTGCGAGCATAGTTTCCAAAATGAGAAAACGGCTGTTAAAGTGCAGTCCAAGGAACACAATGTTGATTTCTTTTCATAGAGAGGAGGTTAATGATAAAAAGTATGTTTCAGCTCTCACTGTTCATGTTAAAATTGGAAAAACAAGGCCAGGTGGCTCAGTGGGCTGGTGGGATGGTGAGCTCTGAGTGAAGTGGTTGTTAAGAATGAGGAGTTATAAAGATTTCAACATACAGTGGCCTGTCCAAATCCAGCTGAGTCATTACCCCACGTTGCTGCATCTGTTTTTGTCTGGTCACTGTATGGTTATGAATAATGGTAGAAATCACGCTGGGACGCCCTGGGGAGCTTTCCTTGCAGGAATGCTTGGCGTCCTGTTCCAATCCCTCTTGTCTTTTCAGCTTCAGGGAGGCCACAGGACAAGCCGAGGAATAAATGTGTGTGTGAGATCCAGTGGGGACTGCCCAGTGTCCCACATGCCAATGCGCATGTGTCCGAGGCAGGAGCGTGGTGTAAAAGCGATGAACTTGGACATCAAACTGTGCACGTTTGAGCTGGTGGAGCAAAGAATGTGGCCCACGTGTTTCTTGCTGTGGTTACCGTGCAGATGGGAGATGGATACCCCTCAGACACCTCTGAGATCTGTGCATGCGCACAGCCTCCCACAATTAGCCTTCTAGTTTACATCGGGTACATTACAGTGCATTTTTACCGTTATGGTTTAGCAAAGAAGAGCAGATATGATTGTAAACTCTTGCAGCTGGGTGAATTGTGATTAAGTTGAAGCTATCTCACTGCTACATACTACTTTAGTGATCATTGGACTATGTATTTTCCTGCCTCTTACCATAGGCTTTAAACCACAGGACATGAATAAACTGTAATGTTAGGGTAGCAGTCAGCTCCAGTTGCTATTTAAGGACGGAGAAGGTATGTTCGGTTCACCAAATGTAATTTCATAAAGCGTGCAGACCATGGCGGAGGTTGTGCAATGGCAGCTGAGTGTGGCTGTGGCCGTTGCGCTGGCTGAAGCTGGGGCACCCAGCAGCACTCCTGGGTCTGTGGGCAGTGTCCGAGGGCTGTGTCTGTGCGTGGTGGTTTGCTCTAAGAGAAGTGTGTGGCACATCACCCAGCTCCTCACAGTGAGCAAGGACTGCACGGATACATCATATCATATCTCATTTGGCTGCCTGGGGATGGCCTTTCAGCAAAAGCAAACCTCCTTTCCGTCTTTTTGCTGTTTCCCTGGTTCACCTTCCCCTCTGTAACATTTTATTTCCTGAAGAATTTTTCCTGGTTGTGCTGTTTGGCTTCAGCACATCCACTCTTCTGGAGGGAGGAAGCTGGCTGAGGTGGAGGTGCAGGGCCGAGGCTGTCCCAACGCCTGCAGACATCACCGTGCCAGTTGCACACTGCAGTCAGCTTGCATTCAGCCACATCAGGACCCACGCAGTGTTCCTCAGGAAGTTCCCATTTTATTGTGGCTACAAAGGCTGAGAAATTAAGCTGCTAATTTATAGTATGCCAAGAAAAAAAAATGCTCAGCAGTTTTATGTTTGAAAACAAACAACTGAAAAATTCTGATATTTCCCCCCCTGCTGAGCTTATTAAATCTGAAAATATCCCAAAACTTAATTCTCTCTGCTAGAAAGTTCCTTAGGCGGGTGCTGTTCTGGGTAAGTAATGAAAGCTATGCTGCTGGGATGCACGGTGGAGTCCCTGCTGGTTTGCTACGTGCCTCAGATGTAGAACAGCGAGCGTCCTGCAGTGGTGGTGCACTGGGGCAGTGAGTCCTGCCTGGTGCGGGACACTCTTCTTGTATTTTCAGCTGACATGCTCTGATCTCAGGAATGCCATTGGCTGTGTCAATGACGAAGTCTGTGTTTGTAACGTGCATGTTTATTGCTGAAGTCTTTCTATCAGTGTCGCAGGTCTTGAAGGATGTTATCTGTCCTTGGCTTGTGGCTGCATGAGCCACGGTTCTCCTTGGTCCCTCTCTGGCACCTGGGCTCGATGTCCTCATCCGAAATGCGTGCGGTAGCCGGGCAGGCAGTGCTGCTGCAGCCCCTGGGCCTGGCGGGGTGCAGGTGCCGTGGTGCCACAGGACGTGAGAAACAGCAGGTCTGCAGCAGGAGCCAGTGCACGACGTGCCTCCGAGCATGACTTCCCCTAAAAGCATTTCACAAGAACAGAGGGCTTACACTGGAGGAGAGAAATGCAAGCAGTTGATAAGGCCTGAGCAGCCACCGTGTTTGGTTTGTGTGAGGTCCTCCCTATGCTACACCCAGCTCTGTATTTGCCTTTTTTTTTTTTCCTTTTCTTTTTGTGGTCATGCAATATTCTGGGAAGGGCCTGTAAATATCTAAATAAAATCAAGCTCCTTAAGAGGGAGCTTGGACGTTCTGAGCCAAAGCCTGTTGAAGGCCATGGAAACGCATCCCCCAATCATCCCTGAGTTCTGGGGAGATGAGCTGTGCTTTGCCTGCTGACGTGGGTGTGTCGACATGGCTGCATTGCTGCTTACTCTGAGAAGGTGCTGGGACACCCTTGTCCTAGGTTGCTCCCCGCTATGGATCTGTGTGGATCTTCACCCAGCTTCAAGCCCCTGCAGGGCTACAGGATACCTTTGTGGGGGAAATGCATCAGGGAAATTCCCCCCATCTTTCCTTGCCGTGTCCCTTTGTCATCTGTGGATAACAGCAGGGCATCGCATGGGGCACAGAGCTGTGCCTCTCCCCGTGGGGCACAGCGCTCTCGGACGGTGTGGCCAGGAACCCAAGTGGTCTCATGTTGAGCCATTTGTTTTTCATTACGTTATGCTGCCCTAATATAAACAGTAAGGTATGTGGACATTGCCATGGACAGAGAGCCAGATGCTGAAAGCATTCCTCCAAGGCTGTATAAACTTCAGCAACTAAATATTTTAGGAACTGTTTTCTAAGGCTAGCTTAATAGTTTAAAAATATAACCTAGATTCCAGATATTAAAAAATGCCTTGAAAGGCACGCATATTGCTGCAATAGCTGGAACCAACTAAAACCCTGAAGTAAGCAGAAGGCTCCAATTTTGCAATATCTTCTCTGTTACTTATCCTTTTCATTATTTTTCTTTAATGCTGAGATTAAATTCAAGAGGCTTTTAACAGTGCAATGGTAGCAATAGAAATTTTCAGCGTGCATTAACGGGCTGACTCACACTTTTTCAAAGTGAAGCTGGGTTTGTGATGAAATAGTCGGGTTCTTTCAGCAACAGCAAAATCAGAAAAGTCAGCAGGAAGAGGCGGACAGTATCTTAAAGATGTGCGTAACCCTACACGCACCATGAGGGGCAGCGCCGAGAGCTCCCACCCATGCTTGAAAACAGCCTTGACCCTGCCTCCAGTGGAGGTACTCAAATCCCTGGCTCAGTGACGTGCAACCTGTCACAAGTAGTTAGGACCCGACTTTAAAGCTCTGGAGCTGTTTTTCTGCTCAGAAATACCGCAGTTGCTTTGTGTGGATTATGGGTCCTTTCATTACTTCATTTTGCCTGGCGAAGCCAAATCCTGCCTTAATCCACTGCTGTTAGAAAGCTCATCTCTACAGCATCTTGTGGGTGCCTCTATTGTCACTGTGCTGCCTGCCCTGGGCAGGGCGATGCCGGGACAAGGGCTGTAGGATTTGTGATGCATGGAGCTGTCCTTGTTGCCCAAAGTGGTGCCAACGCCTGTGGAAATGCTGAGGCTGTCACTGGGACAGTATTTCCAGCTGAGATGGAAAGCAGCTCTTTGTTTGGTTTTCCTACCTCCACTTTGACCTCTGCCAAAGGGCTGTGTGAGTTAACCATCAGTCTACCCTGGACATGGTGGGCTTGATTTCCTGAGCTGTCTTTCGCTCACATATCCCCACAACTTCTGCTAGCACCCTCTGTGCCTGGAGAGTAAGGAACGAGATTTTTAGGTTATTTTTTTGGGGCACCATACGGATCGGAGAGAACTGTCATTTCTTTTAACGTGTTACTTCTCAGATGGGCGATAATCCCTGACAGCAGCACTGTGCTCCTTTCCAGAAGATCACCTTGTATTGATTGACAGCACGAAGACCCACGATGGTGTAGCAGTAACTGAGCTGGGGGGCTGAGTTCAGATGCTCCCCATGTGCCTCTGCTTGCCCTTGACCACTGGCCAGGGCTCAGCTGTGCCATTGCTTCTGTGCCTGACTTCCAGCGGGGGTTTTGACCCCAAAACAGGACTCATCTGGCTCAGCTCTGGAAATGTGTTTTGCTGCGGACCCCAGGGCTGGTAGATGCCCTTCTCCTGGGGAGAAGCCAAGGGGCAGAGTTACTCAGGGTGGGTTTTTATCTCCTTCTGTTTGTTCCACTGGGTTTTGTGTGCAGGTTTGTCCATGAGTGAACCTGAGGCCTTCAGTGCCTTGGCAGGAGGCAAGCACAGGGTTCCTGGCTCACCATTCTGGCTCTTGTCCCCCTCTTGTCACCCCCTTGATGAAGGGGTAAGGAGGGTGGCAGAAGCTGTTAAATGACTGTGGCGCATCCTGTCTTCCAGCTGCTCAAAGGGATGGCTTTGTCCCGCCGAAGAGCTACAGGCAAAACCCCAGAGGAGGAGGGAGACGAAAGCGGAGACTGCGACGATGAAGATGACTGTGGCAGAGGCTCTGGGGACGGAGAGCTGCGAGTGAGGAGCCAGCTCCGATTCTTAGCAGGTGATGGGGACAGAGGTCCCGCTGCGGCCGTCCCTCCGGGGTTTGTAGTCTGGGTGACAACACGGGGAGCTGCTCTTGGGTCCGCTTAGCTTCTCACTGGTGTGGCCCAGAGGCTGTTTGCCCTCAGCATTTTGCTGGCTGGCCCCGGTGCTGCTGAGATGGCAGCTGGAAAAGTGCTGCTGCTTCTCCGGGTGGGTTTCGCAGGGGTGTGTTGAGAGCAGAGGGGTACCTGTCACCCTCTGTTGCCCACACTTGTGAGTTTGAGTGCGAGCTTTTCTGCTTTCTGGAGGGCCTCAGGAAGCCAGTAAGATGGTTTGACTGCAGCAGACCCTCTTGATTTGTTTCTGATGTAAGGTTTAGAGAGTCAAAATAATTTAAAAACAAACAAAAACAGCCTCATTTTTCAGAAGTGATTTAGGTTTGCAGGAGCCTAAAACTGCATTGCCTGTCCATGATTCATGTCTTTGGTTGCTCTGAAGATGGCTGTGAGGCATCCTGATGCTTCAAGGCTACATTAGTAAGGTCACCTCTTGACGGTCACCCGTTGGAGGTGGAAGTGCGACTCGGACAGTCACGGGTCTGTGGGTGTGTGCCTTTCCCTCACCCCTAATTGCTGCCATCCTCCCTCCATCTCAGCTTGAGGCCACGTCCACGGTGGGTGTGTGGTGTCTGCTGGATGTGGGTCTGTGGCTGGAGGCTTGGCCCAATTAATGCTGGTCCCAGGGCTGCGCCTCGCGCTTGGAGAGACCAGACAACTGAACCTGGGTAAAATCAACTTTACAGCTTTGAAGTTTAAGAGGGAAATTTGGACTCTTAAACGAAGCACAGATGTTTATAAATTCCCTTCCATTGGTCTGGGATAATTAAAATATCCTTAATGAAGTGAGAGCTGAAATATTAAATGCCAGTTTCATATCAAAGATTATTGACACATTATGTAAAATATATAAAATACATATATTCAAATATTCGTTAGGAGAAGGAAAAGGCTTTTTAATTTTTCCAGTCCAGATCTGAAAGAGAAATTTACAATTCAGAGAAGGATAAAATGTCCTTTCTTTCATCCCCAAACCAAATATCAAAGTGTATGCTAAGGAAATGCAGGTGATCCACGTTGTCCTGAGCTGAGAGCAGAGATACGTGTTTCATTTTCCATGATCTTTTGTCACACTTCCACGCTATTTTAACGTGTTTCTAATTTCCTCTTATAGCCTTCCCTGTAATATCATCAGTGATCTCTGAAGCTGTGTATATAATCCCTTCTGCCTTTTTCTATCTCTCTAGGCTAGTTTAATCACTGTATTGATCTCCAGATAACCTGCCTGTCTAGCAATTTAGACCTCTCTTGTCACTGCGGTATGTGACCGTGCTCTATGAAAAGAGGGCTTACCCTCCCTGTGCTACTCTGTTGGCGGCTGTTTGCTGCTGACTTTGCTAAGAATGGGTAAATATTAACTTTACATAGTGAAAAAACAGCGGTGGCTTGGAGCATTGTGTTCCCAGCAGGTTAAGCCTCTCAGGCTCCTGGCAGAGCTGGATTTGACCAGCACAGCTTCTAGGCACCAGCTGGCCTGGAGGACATGTGCTGTGCCATCGCCGTGGCCAGAGAGACTTTCTGGTTTTTGCTCAGCCATGTGTGCAATAATACTGTTTTTTCATGTGTGTGTGTGTATGTGTTTTTTTCCTTGGATCAGAAAGGCAAAATTGATCTGACAGTGACAGTATCGTACTTGGTTGGTATTGGATATAAAATGTGACTCTGTTCAAGTTTTATGTTGGAAACAAGCCCAGGAAAAGTTGCTGATGGTGTGGAAATACTCACTTTCAACATTTTGAGAATATTTCTTTTCACTTTGAAAAGGACATTTTTCAATTATTTTTTTTTTCTGTTGTATCATATCACATGTACATAAAACAAAATAAAAGGGACGAAAAAACATACCAGATTTTCCCCCATTCCACAAATTCTAAATTTTAGGTTAGCATGCTGATTTGAAATGATGCCAGGCTTTGAAATCTGGAAATACTTTATGAAATGAACTTGTACATTCAGCGTGGCTTTATCTCCCTCCTTCCCAAGGTGGTTGCCCTGTAATAGAGACACAGAGGTCTGAGAGCGGCTGGGGTCTAGTTACTCAGGCTCCCTGCTTTTATCGCACGCTGCAGCTTGAGGGCAGCTGGATGGCTGGTTCTGTGCATGTCCCGGTGAGGTGATGGAACACACAGCCGCCTTTAAATGCATTTCCCTGCTGACCCTCAGGTTTGTAGTAAGGGGATGCATTTGGGTGCATTGTTCTCTTTTTCTTAGAGGTCTGGTTCAGCTCGAGAGGAAATATCCCTGGCCCTGTGATGGTAGCAGAAATCTTCTCCCTGGCTAAGAGTTGACTGCCTTACAGGGCACGTGCCCTCCTGTTATCCAGTGGTAACACAGCAAAAATCATGTGGTCCTGCAAAGCGAGCTTGTGGACCTTGTCTGGGCCGTGTGCCCTGGGTTCTTGGCCCTGCCTTAAAATCTCATTTGCGGTGGGATCACTCTGCAAGATAAAGGCTTTAACAAGACACATAAACATCGTGCTGCCACAGAGTATTTGCACAACTGGAGTGCAAAAGGACGTGGGTCCCACTGCACGTCCCATCAGTGATGCCTTGAAGGGGAGGTGGGTGACTCCAGATGTGTGCAGGCAGATGCTGGGTGGCTCAGCAGCTTCCCACCCAAAAGGCAGGTCCTTTAGGTGCTGCATCTATGCTGGCGGTTGGAGTTTCTCCTGCTCCCCTGCATGGGTTTTTGAAGGTTTGGGAAATGTGGAGACTAAAAAAAGAGCAACAGGAAAAAAAACAAAGTCCGTCTTGAATGCAGACTCCTTTTGATTTATCGCCTGTTGTATAAAACATAACCTTTGTTTCCTATTTATAATGACCCTGTAATAACTGGACAGTCAACTTAAAGTTTAATGATTTAAACATACTTGTAAACTGTCAAGTCAAAAGTTTGTGAGTGACTATAAACATATGTTGGTGAGCGCTATATGCTAATACATTCATTATTGCGTTGCCCCAGTGGGAAACACGGAGATGGCAAGCTTTTTTTTATGATAGGTCTTTTATTGTTTGTCACATCTGCAACACATTAAGGATTTTGAAGGCAGATAATGTTTACAATAAGAGGAGGACTGAAAGCCTTCCAGCTCAGTGAAGAGCGCTTCCTGTTTGTCAATGGAGCAACGGTGAAGCCGGCACACTGAGCACGGAGCTCCAAAAATAGAGATGTGTACATGCACGCATATATTTATGTCGCACCAAAGGCAAATCCTGCCAGTGAATAAATTATAGTATTTTCCCCCAACTTGTGAGTCAGCGCAAATGTATTCCGGAAATCTCTGCTACAAACGTGTCCTTGCACACTGCTGAGATCGGTCATCCTGCGCCCTGTACCCAAAGCAAGGGGAGCCTGGGGAAGCTGGTGCTGCAGACAGCCACCCACTAATTAGCTCACCGTCGGTGTTCTCATCAAGAAGCCACTTATAACCCATGAGCTGGCTGCCAGGAAGCCTGAAAATAAAACATGGGTGCTGGAGATGATTTTGCACCATGCGGCTTCAGAAGGGGCTGGGGGAAACGAGGTGCAGCCATTTTGTGTGGTTTGCAAAGGTGTCGGGACACTGTGCCCTGTGCAGCTCCCAGGCTATCAGAGTTTTTTGGGTGAAAATACCCCTTTTAGTGGCTGGAGTGTCACCTGGGAATGTTCTGAGCGATCCAGCAACTGAGGTCAGGGGAAAAGGGGAAGATTTACCCTTCCAAAGTATCTGCGTTAGGCAGTAACAAAAGTTGTCCTGGGAACAGATGGATTTGGCAGCATTAAACAGAAATAGTTTATCCTGGGAAGGGAAGTTGGCCTCATCCCATGAGATGTGTAAGGATAGACGTGTGCAATAAAGATATATAAAGATGGCTCAGCAGTCTGTGTGTGTAAAACAGCTCTGCTGCCTGCTGCTCCTGCTGCGCAGCCTGTGCTGGGTGTTGCCTTTCCCATCTCCCTTGGTTGTTCATAAGGGCAGAGGGAGTTCGCAGCTCCAGCCCCCTTTGCTGCCTCGGGGCTCAGGGAGCACTTTTCTGTCCCCCACCCGTTTTCTTCTCCATCTCCTGCTGCCTGGCCGGCTGTGGGGTTTGCCAGCAGCCCATGCCATACCCAGGCTCTGGATTAAAGTCAGGATCAGTCCCAGGATCCATATTTTTTTAACATCTTCTGACTTTACTACTGGTGTGTTGTACGCTTGGCAGGGTCATCTCAGGAGACCTTGTCAAATTTATTTGGTCGTGTTCCTTCCATTACCCCATTTTCTCACAGTTTTGTTTCTGAAAGTGCTGTGAACTCGAGCTCCTTCTATCCCCACGCTGTGTCAGGCAGCAGGAGATGCTGCTGCCACCATGGCTTCTGAATTTCTTTTCAATGGACAGCACAAGGCAGCTGGTTTGATTGCAGCCCTCGTGGTTTCTGCAGCCCATTCCTGTGGGCAGGTTTTGTTTAGAAGTGGGTGTTTGTGCTGGAAAATGTGTGTCCTCGGGCTCTTTGGCCGCTGTTGCTGCCTGGCAGGGGTATCTGCCTGTGACACGACAGTGTGGTGGATGCACTAATGTTCTGTGAGTGCTCGGGCATCTGCTGGGGCTCGCTCACTGCTTGGAGGCAGACCAGCAACATTTAAAATTTTTACAAGATCACCTCTTCAGATTCTGCACTGTGGTGCTTGTTTCTCTGTAAATGCCTTCAGGGTGCCTGCATCTGAGCTGTAGGTATCTGCTGATGCTGCTCTGCCCAGACAGCCTGTTCATTTGGATATTTATGTCTGCTGAGAGAGACATTTCTGAACCAAATTTACTTCAAAATACTCCTTCAGCAGGTGAAAAACATCCCTGTCTGCGTGAATTTTGCTGGCAGCCTGGGGACACGTGGCTGTTGTGCCTTCCTGCCATGCAGCCTGCAGACGTCTGTGGTGGCACCCATTTATCGTGCTCCACCTTCAGCAGAGGTGGCACGTCCTCGGTTCCCATGGCCAGGTGAGCCGGTTTCGTTTGAAGCAGCATCCTTCTGCTGTCTTTTCCTATTCTAATACAACCTTTAAGACTTGTAACTGTATTTTTTTCTTGTAGCAGCAACTTTTTTTTTTTTTTTTTCAAAGCGAGTGCTGTTGAATTCTTGACTGAAGCGCGGATAGTAGAAACATGCTGTTTTACAAGACATTCATCCTGTCCCAGGGTGAAAAAATGACAAGGGCAAATGTCAGCTAGATTATCCTGATGGAAGAGCTGGAACTGGACCAACTAAAACAGTGCAATAGCTTGATTATTGCTTTTCCATTTCAAGTGTTTATGTTTGTTGAAATTTCTTCTTTTAATGAAAATTTGGTAGGGAGTCAAGTATTCTTTGTCATTGTCTAAATACAAGTGAGAAGATAGAGAGGGGGTAGCAGTTGGCTGAAGCTGTAATTGAGTGTCAGGTTCATTAATTCACTATTGAAATCAGCAACAATGATTTTTTTATTGACAGGCTGGGAAAAATTTTGGTGGCTTTCAGAGTGGGCTTGTTTGTAGCATCCTTCAGTTGGCTGTTTGTGCTGGTGAGACTCTTCTGGGCCTCATAGTATACATAATGTGAACAGTTTGATGTTTATTGCAACTTTTATGCTGAGAGTTCCTCCAAAGGAACGGTGAGTCTGAAGAAATAGAAAATAAGTCTATTAAAATAAGTATGTACTTTGAGAAAATCTACATATGTACAAAAGCATCTATACCAGCAAGCAAGTCCAGTGAGTATGTTGTCCTATGCTTTTATTTTTCCAGTTTTGAGTTGTAATTTATTTGCTTATTAAAAACAAACAAACAAACACACACACAAAAAAAACTTCTTCAGCGTTATGGTTTCAGTTCTAAATTTGACAGAGCAATTTCTATGTTGCATTCTTAGGAGCTGGCTGCCACTTTGACCCAAAGTAAAAAATAATGTACCAGGTTGTTTTAAAGCAGGATCAGTGGAGGACATTTAAATCCCTGATAGCTGTGTGGCCATAAATCATGTCCATCACAATCAAAATGTGAACAGACATTGATCTAAATAGTTTTGGAATCTCAAATCAATGCAAATCACGCTGGTTCTTGGCCTCAATATGTGGTGACTGGGAGAAATCTAACGGTTTGAGATGTACTGAAGGTCGGATGAGATGATTTACTGCTCTTACACTGTACAAATGCACGAGTCTTTGTAAATCTGTGATTGTGTTTTGGTCCCAGAAGTCTATAATGCCACTGTTCTGGCAAGAGGTTTTCCTTCTATTCGGGCTTGAACACAGTTGCAAATTTGAGTAACAGTTTGTGTTATGCAGGAGTGTCTAAGGAGACACTTTTCAGCAGTGTAATTTGGGGTTGGAATGCCTTTAAAGCATTACTAAGTGCAGCATTTTACATGACTGAACGCATCACAAAAATTTTAACTATGCAAAGATCTGCCCGGCTGCAATAGCGATAGTCATATTTATCTGTAAAGAATGATGAATCTGTTTTTCTGTGGCTTGAAAATGCATGAATTCTTCTGAAGCTGGGAAACATGCTTCCTGACTCAATACAAATTTCTTTTTTGTGTCATTTTTCTTCCAGGAGAGACAAAATAGTTGAAATGGATTTCTTTTTAAGGGATGACAAGAAGGGGCTATTTCAGACAGAAGCAGAGCAGGTGGTACTTGCTAATGGACTGACAAGATAACCTTACACTGATAGGCAGGGCATCGTATCTGTGCCGTTTGCCACACAAAGAGAGGTTTGTCTGCGAGCCTGATAACAATACAACATGTTGATTGACTTTTCACGTAGGAGAGGGTGCCCCTTTCATGATGGCTTGGCTTTTACTAATGCCTTACTTGCAGGTAAGCTGATAAGAGCGATTAGAGGGATTGTAATAAATGAGGCTGTAGGACTCGGCCCTGGGTGTGCAGTGGTGTGGGGCTACTGGCCGCTGCGTGTGCCCAGCATCTGTGTCGGTGTGCTGGCCCTCAGCTGCAAAGCATCCCAGAAACATCCTGAGCGTCGGGCTGGGCTGTCCCACGTCCCTGTCCTGCCCCGCAGCTGCTGGGGCTCCTGGTCTCAGAAAATGAGGGATG
>VXAV01003012.1:21648-31940 GCA_013399715.1 Alectura lathami
AAAACATAATTTCCCCTTCATTTCTGGACACTTGGTTGCCTGTTCTGCACTCT
The DNA here is from genome assembly GCA_013399715.1 of Alectura lathami. NCBI lineage: Eukaryota > Metazoa > Chordata > Aves > Galliformes > Megapodiidae > Alectura > Alectura lathami. The sequence goes on from VXAV01003012.1 coordinate 21,702, forward strand.
GTTCTCACTGTACTGTTGTTGGCCGTAATGTGTAAATAAAATTAAGAAATTATACCTTAAGTGGGAGAAACCCTACTGCCAGTTCTTTAAATACGGGATTTGAGGAATTCTAGTAGGTTTGCAAAGCCATTTTTCTTCTCCTGTGGTTTGCCGTGTTTATGTCATTCCTATGTTTACATTGCCAGCTAGAGTAATCAAGTGCCAAAAGAGAGGATTCTGTAAATCTTTTAACACACATAAAAAGCAGCATGTTATTTATATAGATGAAGGAAGCCTGCTCTGGCCTTTTCCATATTGGATTGTGAGATACATCAACGCAACAAGCTCAGCTCTTGAGCAGTATCTTTCAGTATTTCACTCCATGTATTTGTACTTTTGGGGTGGAGAAGCCTTTATCGGTGTAATTCATTGAAGAGAAGAATAAATTTGGTAAGCTTTTGCTTCATACCAGCCTTCAGCCCTGTTGGATGAGGACCAGCCCTACTGTGGCTCCTCCCACCCCCTTCCACTCTCTGGATCAACCTAGAGATCCAGCACTGTAGATCGGGGTCCCAGGTACCATCACTGGGGCAAAACCGATCTGAAAAAGACAGCCCTACCAAAGTATGTCTGTGAGGGTGATCAGCCAGGAGGCAGGTTTTATTTATCCTGCCACCATCCTTCTCTTTCCTGGGTCCTATCTTTAGAGGCAGATCTGGAAATCAACTCAAAATTCCAGTGGGAGAAGCACCACTCTCACAGTGCTCTTGTTACCACGGTTTGGAAACCTCTGATATTGTTTATTGTGTAACAGCAACAAGAAAATAAAGGTTTTCTTGCTTGCCAAACTGTTACGTTGTATTTCTAAACAGTGCCTTTTATCAGCATCCAGAAGAGGACACTAATTTGCATACTTCCCATGTTTTATGGCAGTGTTAGCTTAGCTGCTGTAAAAGCACGTTCATCAAGTCATTCCCTTAGCTCTGATATGGCTCACAGTGGCACGATAAAATAAAAAGTAAAGTTGGGGTAAAGGGTTACCATAATTTAGGATCACATTCTGGGCAATCAGCTCATCTATCCCCTCCTGCATTTATGTACAAACTTAAACCTGTCACATGGGTAGAACATTGCCACATTTCAGCAAAGGCTTATTAACTACTATTCTTCATAAGTTTAAATTAAAAGACAGACTCACTCAAAGTTCTTCCTCACACTTTGGAGGATGTTATTTCCTACAGCCAGGCATGTTTATTGGCTTCACCATGCCAACATCTGGCAACACTGCTCATGTTTGCTATGGTCACAGCCACTTTTAAGGTGGTATCTTCAATGCCAAATACAGGTGCTTATTTCATCTGAAATAATAAATACAAGGGACATAGGGTAATAATAAATGAAATTGTATCAAGTGGAAGAGGTATCTAGTCAGCTTAAAGGAATTAAGGTTTAATTCTGCCTTATTTAATTAACAGTCTGCACGACGGGTTAATAAATGTTAATAATATTAACAGTTTATATGAGTTATTAAGATGAAGCAATCTGACCAGTTATCCAGAAACAGGACTGGAACGCAGAAAGCTCAGAACTCTCCTCCTGGCCTTGCCAGAGAACCTGTGGGTAGTTTTAAGCAGATCCCTTTCATCCCATCTTACACTAAGTTTTTCCAAGGGCTGAACATCCACCACAAATGTTCCAACAAACTCAGTTACCTTGAGCTCACAAAAGTTGTACTGAGGAACAGCTTTTGTCTTGTACACAGTGTCAGTGCAGAATGATGCGGCCAACAGGATCACCTCCTCTACACCGCGGGGAATGAGGGTATCCAGGGCTCCTGCTGAAAACAGGTCACCTACACCAGCTGTGCACACCGCTGGTGAAAAGTCACTGAGCAAGTTGGAAAGAGCATGTTTAACTGTGTTTCCTTTTTATTATTAATGCAGCTGTGCTGAGATATTAATAACATTTCATCACTGGTGGTCCCAAACTGCTGTGCCAGAAAGGTCAACTACATAAAGAATTCAAAATAAAGAGTAACAAAAATCTACACTCAGCTCAATGAACCAATCAAAAATCCCAGTGCTCCAAACAAATAAATACCAATACCAACTAATTTTGAGTGACACGCATAGCATATTAGTTGGGTTGTATTTCTTTTTAGTTGTTTTTGTTTTTTTTTTTTAATTGCAGCACTGCATTTTTAGATTTTTTGCTACTCATATTTTACTTGATATTTGAAGGGTTCCAAAGGGAGATTTTAAACCGCAAAAGACATTAGAGTTCAGAATGATTTTCTAAAGGAATTAGATGTCTCCTTCCTGTTCATTTCAATAAATAGTGTCATCAAAATTACCCTGACATCTCTGGTAATCTCAGGTTTCGAAACCTTTTAATTTTCATAATATCTCAAGAATGCTGGTGGTTTACTTAATTCAGCTCAGGAGTGCATTTTTTAAGCAAATTGCTCAGTCATTGCCATATACCACATTTTGTAATTTTTCTTTCTCACTAAGGTACTGCAGCCAAAGAACCTTGCCTCAGTAGTGCTGATTTCAAGCAGACCCTCTACCACAAAATCCCATTACTTGTCCCTAAATCTACGTAATGGATTGGAGGTCCATCATTTTTGTTGTCTGTGTGCTATGCACAAATACATTCAGGTACTGGACAGCATAAAAGAGGTCCAGTCAATTCAGCTCATTTTCAGTCCAATGTATTTTTTAAAGTACAATGTCTTGTCAGGCTATTCTGCATTAGCTTTACTATGAGACAAGATATAAGTGGCATGTTTACTTAAAATAGAATTTTGCAGTAATAGAGCACAGTTACAAACAGCTTAAATGAAAAAAAAAAAAAAAAAAAAATTAAAAAGGCTGCTGCTAACAATTCATCTCTGCAAGATTTTGAGGTTCACTAATTAGCCTCGAAAATCTGTCCCTGATCTGACATACTCAGGAGAAGTCTCAGAGCTCTGTTTTAGCTTTCTGCTGTTGTTGACAGCAAACATTAGAGACACAGAGCAGACACACAGTCCGGGATGGCTGGTGTCTCCCTGCATTTCAGTTTCTCTTTGGTTGCATTTTCTCTGATATGACTGGGCAATAGAAGACCTCATGGAGAGGATTAAGACATCTCCTTCCTTTGTCAGTCTTAGAATATCTTGATTAACATTTCAATCACATCTCTCAATTAGCACATTTGCAGCATAGGCATCAGGCTGCTTTCCTTTTTCAAGAGGGTTCTAAAGATACATAGATAAAATTGCACATTTTGTATTGCATATTATAGAGAATATTAAGTACAGTGTTCTTCATACTGAACGCATTGCTGTTTGCTCTTTAATGCTACTTGTAAAAGGTGAATTTTGAAATGAAGTTCCTATGCTAATAACACCCTTTTCCCTGAAAACATACCTTTTTTAAGGATGTAATCAGGGAGAACACATATACTAGTGAAATAAACAGTGCTCTTAGAAATTTCATTGTTCATAGTCTAACTTTCTCGAACAGCCATGGGCACAGATTTTGCCTAGCAGATGAGTCCTTTCCCAAATATTTCTTGGGCACAAACTAGGAGTCAGCACAAAGCCAGGAGTGTTCTACACTTGTCCCCTGTTGGTAGTTTAGTTGTTATCAGCCTGCCTGGAAGACAGGAGTATTTAGCAATACGAAGGGGTCCAGATTGTGCCAGCTAACCTCAGAACAAGATAACAAGCCCTGGCACTATTCAGTTTACTAGCACAGATGCAACCACAACATTCCAGCATTTTTTTAGCCCAAATAGGCTAAACAGCAGATAACTCAGGAATTTATCTGAACATCATCCTTTGAATGATGAAGAGGCTTTCAGCCTAGGAGGATATTTCTTTGGTTTACAGTGTGAACCTTGGCAATGATTTGTTATCTCGGATAGTTTCCTTTGTGAGTAGGGAGTGTTGAAAGAGTTGCTCACGCTAGATACACTTCTATCGTCTCTTGGAGCTAACCTCAGATGCACTTGGACCAGCAGGTGAACTCGAAGCTCGAACTGATACTGGATGAAGGCTCTGTCCATTTTTTGGAAGAAAGCTTTTCAACACTACAACATCTTGTAGAAACGAACAGCTTCTCTAGCAACAAAATCCTGGAGATAATGTTAAAAGTTGTCTTTGGATAGTTTACAGGAAATTTTCTACAGAAAGACAATGTTGTGGTACTGGTCTGGAAGTTGTAGAAGATAATTTCTAATCTCAAAATGAACAAGTTTAAAAAACAGTACCATAGAGAGTAAATAAAGAAGGACAATGGCACCAGAAGATAGACTGAAAGATTGATTTTCTTCTTATATTTTTAAATATTTGTGCAAAGACTTGATTATATAATTCCTATTAATATCAGTAGAATTTGTAATATGCGGAGAAGTTATTGTGAAAAACCCTAAAAATACTGGACTACTGGACTAACCTCTTTACCTTTTGCCAGCCTCTGTCCTGTTGCCAAATGACGGGACATTACATAGGAAGTAAACTTCCCCTCTCAGCCCACTTCTCCTCAAAAGTAGACAGGGCGGGACAGGACAGGACAGGACAGGAAAGGAAATGAATCTTAAAATTTTAGGAAATCATTTAATTTTAATGTATGCAATGTCTCTTTTACCTTAGTTACATGGTTCTGCATTTGTAGTTTAAATACATTCTGGTAGAAAATGTATGCTTATCACACCATATCTGTGTGGAAAGCAGATTAACTTAGAGCCAAAATGAAGACTATCCCTTACCTGTATATATCAAATGTGGGAGGTAGAGGCTCAGCTACATGTAGATGAGTTTGGGAGAGAAGACATGAGAAGAAAGACCATAGCTGTTGCAGAAAGCAATCAGGAGCAGCATGCAAACAAGCTTTATAAAACAGTGAAAGCACAGTAGATGTACCGTGAAAGAAGCAGAAGCAGAATCTGGTCCATGAATAAATGCTGAAACAGAAATGAACTTTGCAGCAAAGGCAAACAATGCCAAAAGTGTAGTCCTGTGGGCATAGGGGCAGAAATCCAAATGATATCACCATCTCATTCTTGCCCGCCCACCATGCCTCCAAAGCAACTATCAAGGGGCAGTGCCCATCAGACTTTGTTTATTGCTTATCACAATGGGGTTGAAATCCAAATACTGAAGTTTCATTACACATTTAGACTCTGATATCCACAACTTCAGCTGCTGCACTTTTGTGAATTGCTTTCCCCGTTGACTACGTACATTCATAGAATCATAGAATCATAGAATGGCTTGGGTTGGAAGGGACCTCAGAGATCATCTAGTTCCAACCCCGCTGCCGTGGACAGGGCTGCCAGCCACTAGCTCACTAGATCAAACTGCCCAGGAACCCATCCAGCCTGGCCTTGAACAGAGCCAGGGATGGGGCAACACAGCCAGGGATGGGGCATTCATATATATACATATATCTATTTACTCACCAAAGAAATCAAAGAGACGGGGTTCCATCAGTTAGCCTCGAGAAATATCTGCCATTCTCTGGGCCTTCGAAATAGATAATTCTGCATATTCATACATCAGGGCATAGAACAAGTCCTGTTAAAATAATTAATAAAATTTCCACTGGCTTCAGTGGCATTATACTTTGTCCTCAGATATCTCTCAGGACCTCTGAAAATCTTGCACAACTGTCTTTATTTATTTATTTATTTATTTTACTTCTTGCTTGTTTGTTTCCTTTTACCTTGAGATTAATTCTGATCGACTAGTTTTCAGATAGAACAGTATTTCCATTCAAAAAATGTGGTTCAACCGCATTAAAAAAAAAAAAATAAATAATATACAGTTAAAAAAAATTGACTCAAGATTTTTGAAATACTTCATTTTGATAAGGTCGAAATGCCTTGTTTCAGTGACTGTTTTGATTTATGATTTTATGAACATTTATCACATCTGACAAAAATCTTATTAATCTGTAGCTAATAATAGAAAAGTCTGAACAAGTCAAGAAGAAATGCTTTACTCTTAATAAAATTAAGCAGTTCATGGGACTACTTAGATATTTCTGAAGTGAAATCATTTAGAAATGTCATCTTGTAAGAAACTCCATTTTCTGCCTGAATTTGAGAAGAAAGCCATTTCTGAACTAGAATGGAGATTAGGAATTCCAGGTAGCTCATACCCTCACCTCAAACTCCCATGACTTCAGGAGATCCAAACATTCATTTAATGTTTATTTAGAGTTCTATACAATTGTCTGTGGTTTATATAAAATGCTTCTTTCTGATTAGGTTCCATACTGAAGAGTTACTTTCTTTATTGACAGCAACATCAATTTTCCCCCTTACAGCTTTACACAAGCCCAGCACTGATCTTCAGATTTGCCAAAGCAAAACCACATCTGTTTGAAGAGAAGCTATGAAAGTATTCTGAAAAAAATTTAGAAGGATGATGTTGGATGTAGTGACAGGGAAAAAGCAAACAAACAAACAAAAAACAAAAACAAAAACACACCTTGCCTTCTCTAAGCACTTTCCAGAGCCCTACAACTGGAGTGCAAATGAGGAGAATGTCCCCTTGTGAAACTACACGGTCTAATCCTAACCACCTAATCCTGCATCACCATTTGGACTTTATTCTTCATGTCTTGAAGGTGGAACAGGGTGGCTCAGGAGCAAAGTTCAGACTTTTGGAGTCTGATTTAGAGGTTCTGAATACTATGTGTTGAACACAAATTATCCCATTTGCAGGAGAATTATTTTTCAATACTATATATGCATTTCCCTCATCCATGGGTGCTTTTTTTCCCTGTAGAAGGAATTTGTTCATTATTGCATTAAAATCATAGAGTCATAGAACCATAGAATGGCTTGGGTGGGAAGGGACCTCAAAGACCATCTCCCCTGCCGTGGACAGGGCTGCCAGCCACTAGCTCACTAGATCAAACTGCCCAGGAACCCATCCAGCCTGGCCTTGAACACAGCCAGGGATGGGGCAGCCACAGCTCCTCTGGGCAGCCTGTGCCAGCGCCTCACCACTCTCTCAGTGAACCAAAAGAGAGCGGTTATCATTGGTTAACATATTTCTTGTTCCATGTCATCTTTAATATCAAGGAAACCCTCTCTGCACATACAAGCATACCGTTAAATACTCTTGGATTTTAGCAAAGGATATGGAATGGTGCCTTGTTACTTACCTTTCTGGTTATTCTCATTCTCCTACCTGTAAACAAATGAGAGTTCACTCCAAGACAACACAATGCTTTTTGAGTGGAGATAGGATGTTTATGCCAGGTGACAATACAGTCCATGTGTTTAGACTGTAGAATGACGGGTTATTCTACTTTAAAATTGTACAATACTAGCTGTACATGGTGATGTTTCATTAGACAGGCAAACACAAACATTTGAGCCTTTCCATTCAGCCATATGTTGCGCTAATTAAGAGGATTTATAGCACCATAACCAAAAATTCTGTTATCTAACCATAGACATGATAGATTTTTATAAACCGTAAAGATCTCTGGTCTAGTAAGGGTAATATTCTATGATATAATATTCTCTTTTTCTTTTCAATGAAGTGAGCTTGACTTACAGGAATAGTTTTGGAAGCTGACACCTGAAGGCTGCTGCATAGAAGTGTTGCTTGAAGTTGACTTCATGCCATCAGAAAAATACACTTCAAATACCACCAATGTCAGCTTCCAAAGACTACATCTTCCAAATTCAGCCTCTGCCTGGCTGGGCCATTTTAGGTGCTCATTTGCCTCTTCAGATGCATTCAAGCGCTTTGGTCCCTTAAAAATATTTTTCTACCCTCTTGTTAGAGGAAAAATTATTTTAAAAAATAATCATAATAATAACAGCTGAAATCAAACCTATCAGATATGTTGCTTTGATTATCCAATATTGAACAGTAGAGAATTTTACATATGTGGGAGATTAAGTACATGTCCTAAGAGAAAATGAAAGCTTCACAAGTCTACAGAGGAACTACCAGCTCCTGCATGCATTTTGTATTAAGCTTTTGTAAAAGTATACTAAATCAAAACTCCACAACTGTTTCAGTTTCTGTTTCCTGTTACAGACAGAAAGAAAAAAAAAAAAAAGAAAAGTTTCCTGTCTGCTGGACAAGTTTCACAAGTTTTGAACTTCTGTATTTTTCCCCTTTGTTAAGCAGCAGAATTTCTCTAGGCTGGAGAGACAATGCTAAAAGGGAGACTGCAATCATGTTTCTATTCATGGGTGGATTTTGTTAACATATATACAGAAAAAAAAAAAATAGTATTAGAATAAAGTGAGTAGAACCTTTATTTTGTGTGCCATACTTAGTGGCATTAATGCAGTTTTGCCTGTATTGCTTTCTCTTTACGTTGGCTTTCAGTGAAATATCTAGGAATTAATTTTTGCTGACATGAATATTCATTCTCTGTTACCTCTAGTGGCTTTGGATCAAGCCCAGAGCATAGTTTCAAGTGTATGTACATGAATATTTACAGGTGCCAGATTTTATACTCACATTTGCAAATGCTGCTCTAGCAGTGGTTTCTTCCATTTCCAGTCACAAACTTGACAGTGTCATATCTCCCTTTTGACCTATCACAACAGCTCCAATCTGCAATGATGATTATTCACGGAAGACTGTGCATGATCAAAACAGAGTTAAAAAGATTTGCCAAAACAAAATACAGTGAATAATTGTGAATAATAAGTTCCAGGAAATTACAGTCTGAGAGCAGACTTTGCACAGGCTTAAAAGCAACTTCAAATACATTATTTGTCAGCTCTTCTCAGTATCCACTGTGTCAAATTTCTTACTGCAAAATGGTTCACAAAATCCAGCATAATCTTTAAAGTGCATCAGACTTCTGACTTCACATTTGTAAAGGGAATAAGCAGTATAAAACTCAGACATTGCATTACCCCCTTTGCTCTCTCTCCGCTGCCCATCATTCACAATGGATATGCAGCATTTCTGAGGACATCCATATGACAGCCTGAGATAATTCCACCAAGGCTGGAGCTGAGCTGAGTTAGCTTCATGACTGATAAAGCAGACTAAAAAAAAAAAAAAAAAAAAAAGAGTATATATATATCCACAGGGACACTAAAAATAGCAAGGAACTGGAGAAGAAGTTACTTTTTGTCTTGTCTCTCATTGCCCATCAGCAAATGTGTTGTCTTTGAAGAAATTTAGTGCCCATGAGACTGCCAGTGTTACAAGCCTGATCTGTCTCCTGTGTATGGTAATTTTACTACAACACTCCCAGTGAAGAAACACCAGTGAGTTTCTCAGATCAATGAATAAACAATTGCAATGTTATAACAAACCTTCATAAATACAGCATTAAATTACAATTAGAAGAAAAAAAGAAAATTATGAAATTAAACTTGGCATGTCTTTCTTTGGTAGTTGTCTTTAGTTTCAATTTTTTTTTTTTTTTAGCTATACTCTCCACATGTGACATTCTGTTGAGAGGTGAGAAGGTAAAAATTTGCTTTCTGTTGTTGGACAGTCTCCAAACCTGCAGAACTCTCCTTTTCAAAGAGGATTTTCCTTCTTTTATAAGCTGTCACACTTACATCTCCTGGAAAGCAGGCAGAGACCTGACTCTTCTGTGGCTTAAATTGGTTTTGCAAGCCCATGTATGCTAGTAGATTTTTTTTTCTGAGCACAATCCTGATTTCAGAGTCCATCTGTCATTTAGAGCAAGGACACTGGCTTCTGAATTCAGGCATTCAAGTCTCTGCTATGGCACTGAGAAGCTTCATGCCTTCAGGCAAGTCACTTAAACACTTGGTGTTTCAATTCATCCTTCTACAAAATAAGTATAAATAACACTGTTCTCACTGGGGTGTTTTGAGGTCAAATTCTGATCTTGTTTCAGCAAAACTGGGAACAGCACTTCTGCAGCTGATGGAATTAGGCTAGAGTAAAATCACCACAAGTGCCTGTCACTGTAAAGTGCTTTACAGACTACATACATTGCAAAATGATGAACTGCAACCAACTCAGAGAAAAAGGAAGCAGGCCAGCTGGTGTGAGGGACTAAGCACTGTGGTTCGGAGGACTGAAAAAATCCAAAGGTCACAGGAGGAATGTTTAGTTTGATTAAAATGATAATAACATCTTTCTAACTGCTGTGCAGAGAGACAGACAGAGTCCTGGTGTTGAGATCTAATCGGAGTTCTTTGCACATTAAACAGTAAGGAATTTGTCTCAGAAGGAGTTTTTTTTCCCTTTGGAACCTCTATTCTGCCACATCCAAGGCTAAGCCCTGCATTTTGCTCAAA
>VXAV01003014.1:16556-39166 GCA_013399715.1 Alectura lathami
GGAGCGTGCGGGAGAGGAGCCGCGGGGAGTGCGGGGCCGGCGGGCGGGGGCGGCTGAAATCCGAGGGGTGGGATATATTTATCTTCGGTGGCGTGTCCCGGGTTGGGCTGCGTCGGAGTGCCGCAACGCTGAGTGCACTGAGTTTCAAATGGGTGCCCGGGATGCGCTAAATATAGCGTAAAGCCTTCTGCTGATCAACAGTGCTCTAGCTCTGTGCAGTCGGTTCAGTTTGCTGCAGCTAAAGGCTAATTTCGGGCCCTGCTAGTGTTTTTTCAGATGTCTGACTTTGAAAACTAGTGACTATTTGCTTGAGAAGATTGGCCGTGGCTTGGTTGAAGCCCTTTAGCCCCGAGCTGCAGTCTGTTTGTGCAGGAGACGCTCAATATAGCATTGGTGAACAGTCACTGAAATTATTTTCCTTCCCTTTAGTTTACAATGGATTTTGGATAAACAAGATCTACTGAAGGAACGCCAAAAAGACTTGAAATTTCTGACTGAAGAAGAGTATTGGAAGCTACAGATATTTTTTACTAATGGTAAAATTGTTTTGTTTGTGCCCTCTAATTGTGTAGCATTTGCCGTGTCTGAAGGCAGGTTGCTTGGAGGATGTGGTGTTCTCTGTCATGCTGCATGTACTTTTGCCACAGATTTTAAGGAAGAGCTGGAATGTCGACAGCGTTGTTGTTCAGTTAATTGGTCAGCTCGGTTTTAGGAGAGCTTACAGGTAAACTGGCTGCACATGTAACGCGTTAACCTGTGGCAGGGCGAACCATAGTACGTTTTGTGATTTTTGAGGAGGTTCTTTCCAAAACATTAAAAAGGAAAGAAGCAAGGAGAAAGCGCTAAACTAGCGTATAGAAGGCTTAGTGACGAGCACTGAGGGTCAGACTGGGTTCCTGGAGCTTTTGGAGGACCCCGAGGTTGCGATAAGTGTTGTAGCTGACGGGTGCAGTGCTGTCAAAAAGCACAAGCTTGGAAATCTGTGTTCAGTTCTGTTCTCTGAAGCCTGCACCGCAGCCCACGTCTTGCCTTGTGGCTGATTTCCCGTCAGCGGGTGGCTCTCGGATTGCATGGTGTTGTCTGCAGCCTATTCTGGAGAGTTTCGGGCTTGCCAGTGAAGTTAGCTGAGACATGAGCCTGCAAAGCTTTTAACCCTCTGAATGGCTGCGCTGGAGCGTGTCAGATTACACAGGCACTTAAACTCTTTTCTGTGCAGTTGTTCAGCATTTAAACAACAATCTCCCTAGGAGAAGGATATTGCAAAGCCGTAATTTGCTCGCAGACAGCTGTTTAAGTATTTTTCATAGCAGTCCTTGAAAATACAGAACACTGATCTTTCAGCTGTCTGGTCAGACATGCTGGAGGCAGAAAAGACTGCGCCGAGGCCATGGGAAGGTCGTGTGTATGTCCTGGATCGTAGCCGTGATCAGTGCTCATCCCAGCTTCTCTCCTAGGTTGGCTGTTCTTGTAGTAATTGAGTGTGCTCCAAATCTGATTGCCGCTGATATGTCTGTCTCGCTGCTTGTGCAGCACCAACAAGTCCAGCCAGCAGTGATTCATCTATCCGATCAATTCCTGATGTTCCATGACGTTAAGGTGGTGTAGCTTCATGAGGCAAAAAGAACAAACGGGGCACTGATGTTTCTAAAGCTACCTGTGTTAATTTTCACTAGCACTAATTATCAAACGTGCCTCTTCTGTGTTTCACTGCGGTGTTTTTCTTGAGTAAACAAAGGCGTCCAAGTGCACCAGGTCGAATTGTTTGTGGGTCTCAGGGTGCTTTTCCCTGGCCGTCCTTGCCTCCCCTGAAGGAAGGGTTCATGCTCCGCGGTAGCTGGAGAGCGGCTTTGCTGCAGTCTGCCCCGCGTGTGTGTGAGCACAGCGTGCCCTGGAGGGGAGCGTGGTGCTGGGCTGGCAGCCTCACGGAGAGGAGCCCTCGGTGTGTGCTGTGCCTCCTCACCTGCCCCTGAGTCGGGGGCCTGCTCTGGGTGTATGGAGCCCCTCCTGCGTTACCTCTGTGTGGCTGTGACTCTGTCTGTCTGTCTGCCCTGGGTCGTGGTTGTTCCCCGGAGCAACTGGAAAATTACCCAGGGAGGGGCGGTTTCCTGCTACCTCTCCATTTGCAAATGGTTGCAGATCCACTGAGTGCTTGGCCATTAGAACTGTAGAGAGGAAGAACTATCATCTTCTGAAACAGATTAAAAAAGAGAAATTAGTGTTGACTTCTGTCTTTAGATCGCAGAGTTTTAGTCACATTTTTGGATGAAAGGCACATTAAATGATGGCCCTTTCTGGTTTGCTGCAGTAGCTGTAATGCTTGTGTTGCGGGCTACTCCAGACATTGGATTGAAAACAACAATTTTTAATTAAAAACAAACAAACAGACCCCCAGGCCCTAAAACTACATATTTTGTAAATGTAGGGGAATTAATCCAGTAGCTTCCTTTAAATTTTTTTTCAAAAATTAACTACAAGTATTGGAATTTTTCCCAGCACATAAAAGCTTCCATTTCATTAAATCTCTCTAGGCTTTTGTCCATTTTTTTCCCTAAACCTCACTTGATTTCCCTCTGACAGCAGATGGCCTAACTGCTCCTGAAAATCCCATGGGAGCGAGAAACATATTTGGAGAATTCTGTTTAGCTTCATACTTGGATTTTTCTGATGCCCTCGTAGCAGGACAGCTTTGTAGCCCCGTGGTCAAATCAAAGGAAAAAATTCTTGCAAACCTCCCGAGATGCACTGATAAATACTTGAATGTTTGTGCAGGCATTCCGCACTGGACTTAGCCTCCTTCCTGGCAGCGTTGCTCGTGAGCCCTGCTGTCACTGTCTCAGTTTGCATCCTTTGTCTTTAGGAAAAGAGCCATGTGACGGTCAAAGGGACTTAAGGTGGCTTAGAGGAATCGTAGTGGGTGGCAAATTAATTTTTGCGTTGAAGAAAACACCAAAAGCGTGTTGCCAGTTGTCAGTGTTGGTCAGGGAGGCTTTCTCCTGCGTTGGTCCGTGTTCCAGCCAGCAATGCCCTTGGTGTTTGTGTGCCCTAAAGTGCTGCAGTGCTTGCTGAAGGGGGGTGAGGTGTGCACCCTGGCTGTTCCCAGGGAGAAAGGGATGGGATAACAGCATGGGAGAAAGCTGGACCTTTGGAAGTTCTTGTATGCGTAAGTGGAGACTGCGAATGTAGTGTTAACTGACAATGGGATTGTTTGCTTTTCCCATCAGCGGTTGCTGCCTTGATATTGCTGTGTATATACTTAAGCATCCTGGAGTGTGTATGCTTCAGTGTCTGTTAAATGAGCTTCCTGGGCATTTGTGGCGAGGGAGGAAAATAGGAAGGGGGAATCTTAGCACAGCTGGGAATAATGGCTGTGAAGAAGTATGGGGAAAATAACAAGAACCTTATGTTTCTCTCTGTCTTTCTCTATATCCAACCCCTGCTCCTAGTCCCAGCTCGATGCGTCTGATTTGCTTGGCACCTTTCCTTTGCCTGGGAGGCCAAACAGGAGCTACCTGCACAGATGACACCAGGGCTGTTTCTTGGCCAACTGGCAGAGGACCACTGTGATGGAGCAGCTGACTGCATCCTCTGGTCTCCCACCCCCTCTCCCCAGACTAAATATGTCATTTCTTTAACACCTGCTGCCTCTGCCGAATGTAATGACCGCGTTTGTGTTGGCAGCTTTAGGCGTTTGGAAAACACATCCATTTTGCATGGCCCTGAAGAGCCGTAGGCTTGCGTTTCCAGGGTTTGGGTTTCCCGTGCTGTAAAATGGAATATCCAGCCAGGCTTTACCCTCGGTGCTCTGTGTTGCCATCTTCTTAAGGGCCATGCTCGCTTTGTACGTGATGAAGTCAAGTTGCCTTTCCCTTTCTAAAGGTGCCCACAAGCTTCGGGATGCAGTAGTACTTCTTCACCTCTGGGGCTGTAGGTTCACAGCAACACGTTGTCTCACCGGAGCGATGTGCGGGAACCGAAGGGGAAGGCTGTGGTGCTGCTCCTCAGAACCCTCGCCGCTAGCTGTGTGTTGAAATCTATGTGAAAGCTATGTGGTGTCAAATTTTTGTAAAAACTCAACTCAAGCTTTTGTTCTTTTTTTTTTTTTTTTTCCTAAGTTATCCAGGCTTTAGGTGAACATCTTAAATTAAGACAACAAGTTATTGCCACTGCTACAGTCTACTTCAAGAGATTCTATGCCAGGTAGGACTGTTTGCTATGATGGTACGAGAACAAAACATTTGCTAGGCACATGTTGATAGCCCTTTAAAATTCTGTGTTAAAACCAGTGCCACTTTTGTTTTCTGGACGATGTAAAGCTTCTATGCTAGTAAAAGTTAACTTAAGCTTTGCTTTTCAAAAGGAAGTGTGGTGCTCTTAATAGATTAATCGTTCTACGTGTGTGAAACAACATATTGTAATTTTGTTATAACATTTCAGATATTCCCTAAAAAGTATAGATCCAGTATTAATGGCTCCTACGTGTGTGTTTTTGGCATCCAAAGTAGAGGTATGAAGTATTACAATTTTTTAATGTAAAATTATGTGATGTATGAGAGTGGAAAAACGTTCAGGACTTTCACAATTTTTTGTCATTCTTCATGCTTTGGGGGTTGAAGCCTTCTGTTTTTTTTTTTTTTTGTATGGATTTCTATAGCAATTTAAGAAAGGGAGACAGAAGGCCTTCAAACATTTTATTTAGCATTTGACCTTTCACAGTTTTGTCTGAATTACTAACTCTAAAGGGCCTCTGGAATCGGGCAGAGCGTTTCCATGCCTGTTTCGCTGTTTTAGTGTTTACGTATTTACATAGGGTACACCTTAGATTGTGCAGTTTTGGCTTGAGTCTCTTTTCGTGTGTGTTTTTCCTTACTTAAGTTTACTCCAACTTTAAAACCTATTTTGATTTTTTTTTTTCCTAAGTACCTTTTCCTTTTCTTATAGTGAGGGATCCTCAGAGTTTACCACACTTTCATTACTTGAATTAAATTCCTCTGAGCAGGAACTGGCCCGTTAGGGATGGTGGTGAGAAGGCCCCAGTCTCCAGCATTATAAGTCCACCTTGAAGGTGGCCACAAGTTAGCATCAGCTGGACACTGTCCTTGGTCTTCTGTAATGGAAGAAGTTTTGCAGCAGTTTGGGGAGGGTCTGCATAACGGGGAAACAAACAAACAAACAAAAAACCCACCACCAACAAATTGGCAAATCTGTGCTGTGTCAGCACTTGTGAATTGTGTGGGAGGAACCCAAGTACCTAGAAGCAGCCCTACTGAACTGGGGTCCGTATGCGATACTGTTGTCTACACAAATACTGTGGTGCCTTCCAGTCTCTGGAAGAGATAAAGAAGAAAGGCACCAAATACTGGAGAGAGAATTTTTTTATCAGGCTGTTAACTAAGCCCTTCATAAGGTGCACGCGCATAAGGAAAGTCTGCCTCTGTACACCCTGAGTTAGAACAAGTATTAGAGGACAGCGCAGCCTTCCGTGTGCTAAGGCTTCTGCAACTTTAGAAAGCAGCTTTGGAGGTGATATTTGCTATGCACATCTCTGAAAGAAAGTTTTAAACAGAATTTTTTTAAACAGCCTTGCTGGCTGGCTCAGTGGAGAAGCCAAGGCTTCATGGAAACAGAATAAAAAAGGTTTTCTGCCTAAGTGGAATGAGAAAAACAGCATGCCTTATTGAAGCTTTCTTCTCTGTTTTATGTGTAGGGTGTTAGCCAACTAATCTTCAGGTACTGTGGCTTTGGTACCTTCCATAAATGTTTACTATTCCTCATTCTTCATAACTCAAACAACGTAATAAATGGAAACAGACTCTACCTAGGTCGTGTAATTTACTGCGTTCACCTTTTTAGAAAGAGAAAAGAGGTGGGGAGAAAAAAAAGGAAAGAATGAAAAAGGGGTGGGGAAGAAATGAAATGCTGCGTTGAGAAGCCCATTTTAGGAAGAGGCTATTGTTTTAATTTGTAACGGTGGATAAGCAGTGTTTCTGGTGGTTCACCTCATGTAACATTCTTTTTCTTCAGGAGTTTGGTGTTGTTTCAAATACAAGGTTGATTTCTGCTGCTACTTCTGTATGTGAGTATTAGTGGTTTCTGTTATGGTGTGTTTGGGTATCTCTGTAGGGACGTTAGGCTTTTTTTTTTTTTAAGATAGCTTTTTATTAAGTCATGGGTGGTTACATGTTGATGCTTGGAGCCAGTTAAAGCCATTGAGCATAAGTAACTTCTGTTTTTAAATATGGAAACAGAAGGCTCTTTTCTTAATTGGTTTTGGTTGATTCTGGTTGGAGCTTCTGACAAGCATAAATAAAAACGAAGGAATGAAATTCAATACTGAGGTTTATAAACAGTCTTGAGTAATAAATTGATTTCGGAATTAAACGTAGGACTGTTTGACTGTTGTAACAGGTATGTTTCCATGGAAGTACCTATTTGCAGAATTTCTTGTAGGCTTCATGCCTCCTATTTTTTTTTTAATCCCTTTTTTCCCCATCATAAAATTAGTCTTCACATATGATACTTATTTCTAAATGTATATTTGATACTGTTCACAAATAAAATAAAGATGCAAGAAGATGCTTATGCAGTAAATAAAGATGTAAAATCACACTTCCTTTTCTGTCTTTCCCACTTGCCTTCTATTTCCCTCTTTCTGTAAATTGCATGTCATCCACCAAGGTCTTAGAGCAGTGGCTTCCTTTGCTAAATGCTGTAATTCGACCCAGAAGGTCCAGCTGCTCTCAAAAGGCAAATCCTCGCTCTGCTCTTCAAAATGTAGGTCAGTGCTTTCAAAACCACTCCTGGCTGCTGAGGGGACAGGTGACTGGCTGCATCTGTAGCCTCTGCAGGCAGTAAGTGTGTCAGTCCATGGGGCTGGCCCTATGACAATTCCACCACCAGGAACTGAAACCCGTCTTCGGTGCCAGCCTGACCAAGACCAGCACTGGATGTAGCAGTAAGGGTTGCTATTTTTATGGCAGAAGCATCTCAAAGCACAGATCTGTGTGGCTGTGCTGATGCATGAATGAGAAACATAGATGGATTTTGGTTGGTTTTGACCAGTGCTGTTCCTGAAAATCCCAAGGCTTACAATCCCACAGATTACCCTTGTGGTTCTTCCTTCAGACCTAGAATTCCTGTATGTCCTGATGAGCACTCGTCGCTTCTTGGAAGTGGGCGCAAAACGCAGCAGGCTTCCTCCTCGTGTTTTTGTGTCTTTAATTCTACCTGATCTTGCTGTACCCAGCTGCTTCATCAGCACACATCCGTGATTTGGAGGTCTCCATGCAAAAGGAGAAAAAAGATGAGGTGAGAATAGTGAAAGGAAGCTGGCAACAGGGAAGACGAGCGGAGTTGCACTTAGTTTGCTTTCTGTTAGGTAAAAACATTGGCATTCGTACCAGGTGCTTGCTCTGTAAGGACGATATCTCAGATTTCTTGCAGCCCCTTCAGAAGCTTTTCCCTCTGTTTCCACAGCTGCCTGGAAGGACGATTCCATGTGGTTGTGTCGCCAGCTTGCTTTGTGGAAAAAAATGTTTTGTTTCCATCTTTGCACCTCAGAGTGGTTTATTTTTTACTATGCGTCTCTTTCATTGGCATGCTTTTTGAGAAGTCTGTTTTATTCATTCTTCTCCTATCTTGAAATAATTACAAGCAGCCTTGTATTACTGTCCTGCAGCAACTTTTCTAGCAAAGTCCACCACAGATCTAAATGTTGAAATTTTCAGTCGAGAGGACTGCCGTTACCTTTTCACCAAAGCAGACGGATTTCCAGAAGCAGTACCAATTCTTAGTTCACTGTCTGTCATTACCATGAGCAGTACTGCCCATTTCCAGGACGATAAATGTTACTTCTTTTCCTTGGAGGACGAGGGCTTGAAACAGCTTTTACGTTTCACCTGTAGAAATCTCAAATCCACATCCTCAAGTGTACTGAAGTTTTCTTTGCTCAGCAATCTGGTTTCACTTTGTTCTTACGGCTTAACGTAGTTCTTAATAGGGCACCGAATCCTCGTAAAATGCAGGAGGGTAGTTAAGTCTCTGAGTTGAGACCTTCGTTATTTGGACATTCTCTTGAAGGCAAGAGCATCTTCAGTTGGATCATATGCCTAAGCAGATGTTTTGAAGTGGGAGAACTCAAGGAGAAAAACTCTCTTTAAAAATGTGGTGGTCAGTGCCTAGGGCATTTATCTGCAGTGTGCAGACCTCGCTTTGAATTTGAGCCTGGTTTTTGCACATCCGACATCTTTACGTTAGGTGTGTGCAAGATCTCTTGGCTGGGCCCTCCCTCTCCCCCACCATCTTACTTTCCTAAGACTTTGTTACATGGTTTGAAGTCTTGCTTGTTGAAGGATCAAAAATATCCCACATGGAAATTGCATTTGGGTGTGGTTTTGGAGGCGAGGTCCCAAAGTGATCTCCGGATTGCAGTGACGTCAGTGGGTGGCAGCTCTGTGAAGGACAGCTTGTGGGAAGCTGGGTGCTCACAGCTGGCGGCAGCTAACCAGAAGGTTTCAAGGTGCCCAAGCATCAGACAAGTGACTGGCTGAGTACCTGTGGAAGCATGGCTCTGGGCGTATTGCTCTTGTCCTTTCAGAACCTTAAAGGACTTAACTTTTCTCTTTCAAAACCGCATTTCTGTGTTGCAAGCAGTTGTGCTGCCAGGTGAACTTGAAGGTCTGTCTGTAGGTGGGTCAGCAGAATGGGAAAGAAGTGAAAATATGAACTGCATCACTGCTAACATCATGATTTCTCTTTACCATAGTGAAAACTAGGTTTTCATATGCCTTTCCGAAGGAGTTTCCTTATAGGATGAACCATGTAAGTATGCTGTACGGACTACAGCTTGATTTACATTTTAATTTATTTTGATCATTCTTGGGAGGAGATCCTACCCTTTTAAATTCTAGTAAGGAAATGTTTTCACACTGATGTATGGGGTCGCTCATAGTTAAAGTATCGTTCTTGGTACTTCATCCATAATTAATAAGTCCTGTATAACCTCAGTTCCTGAAGTAGCTGACAGGAATGCTGTGAAGTAATCATGTATCTAAAGAACCAATTTTTATATAGTGTGATGAGAAAAGAGATTCACCCTTTTATTTTTCCCTGGATGTTCTTGTTTACAAGTGCATTGCTCCAGGGAAGATAACTAGCCCTTGCACTTGGGATGCTTCCAAGCTTGCACATAGGAGCAGTTGGCTTACAGGAAGCAGCTTTGTTTTGCCAGTAAAATGTTATGTTTTTTGAAAAACAATTTTTATTTAGTATTTAAAATTTAGATTTACTAGTGGTTTTCAAGGTATTTTCAGTCTCAATACTGATGAATTCTGTGGAGTTTTTCTTGAAATCAGTATTGATTTATTCAGTAGTGTTTTGAAAGTAAACACAGCTCATTATTCTTCAGATTGATTGTGACAAATGCTACTTTTTTTTTTTTTTTTTAGTGATTTTGCTTTTCATCCAGTTTAAAAAGCCAAATGACAGATCGGGATATAAAATATCTGAAGTGCTTGCAATGTAACCACACTGCTGTTTTCCAGATAAGGACAAATGGAAATGTGTTTTGGGACAGCGCTTTCCTGTAGCGAGCTTTCTGCGCTGTCACTAATACTTTACTGCCTTTGTGGAAGAGGAGGGCTTTTCTTAATTGCTGCAGTTGGACAGAATGCTTCATATGGAATTAAATATGAAAATACGTGAAAAGGCAGTTGGGCGCATTGTGGCCTGCTGGAGAGACTGTAATTCTGCAGAAGGACTTCTGCATCGCTGTTGAGTGTTTCTAAACTGGGAACTTCTCTGCTTCCCCTGTTAAAACAATAGAACCGTCTTTCACGGCAAACCTGATCTGAAACATTCAACTGCATGGTTGTTATGGCTGGGGCTGAGTTATGAGGGTGGCAAGGCAGTGCTTAACAGCAGTTGGCTGTTTGCTCGGTTTTGTAGTTTCATATGAAGTGCGTTCAGGAGTGCTGGAAATGCGTGTGTTGGGAGTTCCTTTGCATTCATGGTGCTAAGCTGGGTGCCAGTTAGTTCTTTCTGCTCTCTGTCACATGCTGTGGTTTAATTGTCGTTTTCCTTTTTTACAGATATTAGAATGTGAATTCTATCTCTTAGAATTAATGGTAGGTGAGTTTACTTGTTTTCACTGACACCTTCGTTTACTCTTTACCTATTTAACATGTTTTGAATTTTTTGCTGTGGAATATGTATTACGCTGGTGTCTTTTTTGTCCTTTCCAGTTTTAGAATGGTGCTCGTGCAGGCCTAGCATGCACATTTTCAGCAGAATGCCAGAACTGCTCAACAGAAATAATGCAGATCGTAGGAGCAGTGGGGACAGGAGGAATGTGTATGGCTTGCATCCTTGTGGCTAGAGCACCATTGGGAAGAGCAGAGCATAAATTCTGTTTCCAGGACTGCTTTTTGTGTAAGAGAGGTAACTGTATATTGCACAGTCCTGGAAGAGAGGCTGGGATGGCGGTGTCCTTATTTGCCCGATGTATGGCCAGTCGAGAGCATAAAGAGTTGTATTCCTGCTGTGCCCTTTTCTTGCCTGGAAAAAAATGGAGCTGTGCAGTGGTCCAGCTTCAGCAGAAGGTGCGGGCAGCAGCCACTCTGGCGGCTCTGTGACCTGATCATCAGTGGTCTGAAAGCTGTGAGCAAGAAACTAGACGTGGGTCCTCACGCGTTCTGCCGTGGTGCTGTACCTGGTAGGGAGCTGGAAGCAGGGAGCACAGCGTGCTGCTTTCTTCCAGGCACTTTGAAGGAAAGGAGCTGTACCTGCTTTTTATAAGGGTTGCTATCCCATTGCTCTGTCCTGCGGGGAAGCTGAAAGGATGCAGCCCAGGCTTTTTAGGGGGCTTAGGTCAAGTGGCACTGAGTTTCCACGGTGGTTGGATTTGGATGCAGCTTTTCCCTACAATATCCATGCAGCTGGCTGCTTTCAGGGAGAGGTGCTCCTGCTTGCATACACCAACGTGGGCCTGGAAAGGGGGAATTCAGAGCCCTGGAAAATTTTTTTCCTCTTTCCAAACTAGTGTCAATTATTTTGGCATGCTTTCCATGTATGGTATTTAGCGACAGACTGTTTTCTGGCAGGGTTTTGTATTTCCAAGTGGGAATTACGGGTTTGTAAGCAAATGAGGTTTCACTGTGCTGCAGATGTGGCTTTCTGTGTCTCTTGGGGAAAAGACATTGACAGACTGGCATCCATGCTGTATAATGCTATTTGAGAGAGAGCAGTGCCCTCATTGTCACAGGGTTAGGTGTCATAATGCTGCTTTAGAAGAACAGTAATTGATTTGTAAATCAAATGTTTTTAACGTGAACCGACAACGCGTTCGGCATTGTAATCTCACTTTGTCCCGTTGACATTTTTCCTAGGACTGCTGTTTGATAGTGTATCACCCATATAGACCTTTGCTCCAATATGTGCAAGATATGGGCCAAGAAGACATGCTGCTACCTCTTGCATGGTAAGGAAGACAGCAGTTATTTACGGTGCTTCCTTTCAGCGGGAAAGCGAGCGTTAAACAGGTATGCCTCAGAGGTGGTTAAGCAGGTTTAATAATACAAAGGGAATCCTAGTTAACCTGTGCAGGTATGTGTCACTGGGTTAACTTACTGTCTGTAACCCTGTAATGGTTTTTACTTTGAAATGGTCTCATTCTGATTTTTAGACTGGCTCATTGGCACTGTGACTCTGTGTAGACACAGCTGTGATTCTGGTAACGTCAGCTTTTGGTAGAAGCAGAATGTAGTTTTGTTTCTTAGGTGGATTAGGCAGAACTCCTTAAACACTTTGGCTGTTTCTCAAATACAGATAGGCAGTAAAAATACTACCTTTATTGTTGCCCTGCCTTGAATATTTGTGAAACAGGGATAATGATTTTATGGCATAGGTGAACAGCCTCTGCGGAATGACATTCGTGATGTTACAATACAGTGTTTCCAAATGAACTTCTGCTGTGACTACAGGAGAACAGTGGAAGTGTGCAATAGGCTTCTACAAGGGAAGAGATCTCAACTGCTCTGTTTTGCCCTGCACACTCATTGTTCCTACCATCTGACAAATGTTTATAAACTGAGAGCGGTTTACTAAAGACAACCTTTTGCTCTGTTTTGCACAGGAGGATAGTGAATGACACGTATAGAACTGATCTTTGTCTGCTGTACCCTCCTTTCATGATAGCTCTAGGTAAGTAGCACAATGTCTCTGTCACCTTTAAGTGGGCACCTTCTGTATGCTGCGCCATCAGCAGGCGTTCCTTAGAACGCCCTCATCAGTTTGTGTTTCCTACAGTACTGGCAGCATAGCCTTGCAACTCAGAAGGTCTTGAAGAAAAATCGGATAATTAATCCTCCCTTTTCTCTGTTGAAAATGGTCTGAGGCTGTTGGCAGAGGAAGTGGAGAACTCTGAACTCCATAGTGTTTTGCCTGACTTATGAAACGCAGAATGTTTCTAGATGTGTGAGGAGCGGCTCTCTATTAATATCCGTGTCGCCTGATCTTTGCAGCTTGCCTACATGTGGCATGTGTTGTCCAGCAGAAGGACGCAAGGCAGTGGTTTGCGGAGCTATCTGTTGATATGGAAAAGGTACTCTGTTTTATCTCCTGCCTTCTCTTATGGATTGACTAGAAATGTTTAAGCCATGGGTAAAACCTGCCTTGCCCGCGTGTCATACTGATTGCAACTTCATTGCGCACTGTTCAAATTAGGTAGGAGAGCAAAGATGCCAGGTCATTCGGTTGTCACCCAGCTCTGGAAGGCGAGACAGAACATTTGCATGATGGCAGAGCATTGCTGGTGTTGCCATTTCACAGACTGAAATACAAAATCAATATCCCATGCAATTTTTGCCAGAAAAAAAGGAAAATCCCATTTTTTTTTATTGTTCAAGATTGAACAATATTCTAATTTTTAAATTTTAATGCAGGTAATTTTCTGATTTGCCTTCCAGCCTCTTGCCTACATATTCTTACTTTCTCCCCACCATTGTATGTATAAAACATTCCTGATGCTTACAGCATGACAGGGACTATGACTTCATTCAAGGGTGTTCCAGGATCATTTAGATGAGTTTCCTGCTATTGCACGTCAAATAATCCACTTCATCAATGTATCAGGCTTTAAGGTGCAGTTGTTCTCATACCAGAAATGTTCTCCAACTTACCTCGTTCCTTTTGTGTCTTAGGTTCACT
This sequence comes from Alectura lathami, assembly GCA_013399715.1. NCBI lineage: Eukaryota > Metazoa > Chordata > Aves > Galliformes > Megapodiidae > Alectura > Alectura lathami. The sequence goes on from VXAV01003014.1 coordinate 29,757, forward strand.
TCCCAAAAGCATTCATCCCTCTGTAACCTTTGTTTAGCTCAGGCAAGCAAGCCTTGCTCACGCTCTTATCACGCTGTGTCACTCTGCCCATATTTGTCGGTGTGAGGTTACCTTTTTTGAACCTGACTGCCCAAAATGAAATGCAGTGTGTCAGATAAGGCTTACCACTGCCCCAGTGCCCTCGGTTATTGCCCGTTATCCCACTGATGCTATCCTGGCATTGTATTTGTATTCCAGGATTGTCTTCGTATTTAAGCACAGTGTGGATGCTATGCTGTGAATTACAGTCATGCATGCAAAGCAGAGTGGTAATAGATAGGCTGTCTCCCCTGTGCTGCTAATATTCAACAGATAAGGTTACCATAATCTTGATGCTGAACATGTTTGAATGTTTAAATGTCGCTGTTCTCATACCAGTGATGCAATCTAAGGTTGATTTTCATTTTATTTTTTTAACATTTAACGCCATGAACCTCTTAGCCAAATGTAACTTCTGTTTCAAGGGTATACATTGTTCTAGCATTTAATCAAAATCCATAAACCAGAAAGAAGTCTACTTTATTAATTTACCGAATGGTGAAACAAATTGTGAAGCAAACATTGTCTGCCTTTTGTACAGAGTATTGCACTAGAAAATTAACAGGAAATTAATATAGCTGAGGGGCAGTAGATAGTCCTGAAACCAGCAGAGAATATTTATGCTTCTGGAAATGGAATATGAATATCCAACAATTCTTATTATAAAGTATTTAGACTCTTTATTTTTGAAGGAAGAATTCAGACCCATGTTGGTTTTGTTTGGTTTTTTACACTGTGCCTCTGGTGTGTATAGAATGCTGACAGTCATCAGACACTTCCTTGGTGATCCCTGGTCATTTGGCCACAGCCGTGCTGCCAGGTGTCCTTGTTTTCCCAGTGGCATGAAGCATCAGCAGCCACTTAGCTTCCCGGGCAGGAGAAGTGCTCGATGGAGTGGGGCGAGATGAGCATCCTGGTCAGGCTTCCACCCGTAATTAAACCAAGAAACTATTGATGGAAATAGTTGATTACCAGACAGGATGGTACGTGAGACATCTCGGTGTCTCATGTGGAAATCGTGCCTCTCGGTTTCAGTTTGAGGCATGGTTAATTAGCTGAACGCTTCAGCTGCTGATGCTAAATACGAAATCGCTATGGCGTCTGACTAAAACCTGTTTTCTTTCAAATCAGATTTTAGAAATAATCAGGGTTATTCTGAAGCTGTATGAGCAGTGGAAGAACTTTGATGAGAGGAAAGAGATGGCTACTATTCTTAGTAAAATGCCTAAACCAAAACCACCTCCAAACAGGTACTGTACCTCCATGACGTAGTGTACCCTCTGTGTGGAAAAGCTGGGCTGTTACCTTGGGTGTGCTGGGTGTGTGGTGCGTGCTCTCACGCTGCAGACCTGTCTGCTATAAATACCCAATCTGATTGCTCAGCAGCTAGTCAGAAGCAGAATGTTTGTTCTTTCCTGGAAAGCGTTCATGTAATTAATTAGAGTCTGATCAATACAGCTTAGCAAACGCAAGAGAGAGCAAGGTGACGCCTGGCAGTGGGGCCTGTCTCGTTAGAACAGTGCCTGCTGACGTCATGTCCAGTCCTGTGATTAAATGTCAGGACTGGGAATCTGCACGTGCAAATTCCTGTGCATGAGCTTATGCAGCGTGAACTTGGAAATGCTGATTTTGGGATGTTTTGAGATTATTGTCCAAATCCACTGAAGTTGCTCGTGCGTGCTTAGAATCACCTCTGCACCTTTAATGAAACTGCACAGAATATCTTAATCTATTTGCACGTGTTTATATATTTTCCTTCAAAAGGCTTTTACTGCTCTCAGAACACAGTATTGTTGCATTTGAAAAAGACAAAAATGCAGTGCGATACTGCTGCTTTCAGACATTTTTTTTTTTTCTTTTTTTCTTCCAAACAGTGAAGGAGAGCAGGGTCCAAATGGTAGCCAGAACTCTAGTTATAGCCAATCCTAAGACATTCCAAAGAATCTCTTTATGGACCACTTTGACTCAAGACATCCTGGGATCCTTCCTGTGTTCATGAAATGGACAGAAGTTTTTGACAACATCTTTGACAAAGAACTTGAAGAATAAATAGCTTGTTTGTGTCAAGCGTTTTGAAAGCTTTTCCTTTAAAACTGCATCATTTTCTCTGACGCTGGAGCAAATGTACTAAGATTTCTCAGTGTAAGGAATCAAATGTCAAACCAAGCTGCAAAAGATTAACACTATCCACTCGAAACAGATGGTTCGTTACTGGTTTTGTTTGCTTTGAGAAAATGTAGCTTGCCATTAAAAGTGATTTTTTTTTTTTTTTTAAGAGAGTAACCTTGAAGCCTAAGTGTAACTCTGTTGATGAGGTGTGTTGTCTTAATTTTGTTTGTGACTGAAGGAAGGTGGTGCACTCTGTGTTAATCTAGTCATTACCTAGAGTTTTGGTGTTTTTTTTAATACATCTGGATTCTGTGAAAAGTGAAACAGCTGTCCTTCAGGAACAGAGCAGAGAAGAGTCTGCAAAGAATAGTGTTAGAGTTTTAATGAAAACTGCAGGAAAGAAATTCAGTTCCTCTTTTGGGTTAGAAAAATGCTTGTTTTACTCAGTACATGTACTTGGATGTTTTTGCCTTGAAGCCCAACTTACCAGAAAAGTGCAATATGTATAGTGACTGCAGTTTTCAACATTTCAAGCATTAGGAAATTAAAATAAAAAAAAAAACACCAACATACAGTGATTTTTTTTTTTTTGGAAGTAAATGTACTGTGTAGTACAATTGGAGTATTTTACAAACAAATACAAACCTGGGTATGATATATTTTTTTTTGTACTTAAGATATACACTGTTAGTCTGCCTTCACTGTTAGTGTGAATTTGTGTGGCTCAGTAGAGAGGTTATTTAAGAGGATCAAGCTTTTGGTGAGCTTCATGCTGGCCGATTTTAATTGTGATCTTAGGAGCAACTCTGTAGAATAACTGAAATGGGATTCCTCGTTTGACTGTGTGCTGGAGAAAATGAGATTCCTTCAAACAGAAGGCCATATCCTGCGATCCTTACTCAGGCAGATACCCCACTGAAGTCAGGAATTGGCCTAAATCAAACCTTAATGATTCTTAGGCAACGTTTGTTTCTCAATCATTTCTGTACAACTTCATTTTGAATGAGAATGCTGACTTGGCCAAGTATAAAAATTGAACAATAAAACAAAGTGAAGTACCATTGTTGTCCAGCTTCTCTTTTCTTAAGACAACACATTTCACTGGTTTAAAATATTGGAGGGAAGTTCTTGAGAGCCCTGCTCTATGATGTCTTGGCTGGAAAAACTGACCCATTTGAAAGAAACACATGAACTCTCGGTAGGTCATAGCCCGCTGGGACTGGCTAGTCATCCACTGAAATGTAGCAGAAGAGTGCATGTATGTAGCCAGCTAGGCTTCTTGCCTTTCTTACTGTTATTTTTGTAGCCCAAACTGCTTTGGTAAGATCAAAAACAGGTAAGTTCTGGCCTTGGGTGCTGCTGTTGCTGTTTGATCCATACCTTTCCAGACAGTCAACTGACAAAGTGGAATTGGAGTACTAGCCTTTGTTTCTTCAAGCCTAAATTTGTAGCGTCAACTTGGCAAGTGGGAATAAATCACTCCACCTCAGAGTTGATACCGGGCACTTCTTGGTGGCAGACAGAGGTATCTGCAGTAATTCCTCTACTGGCAAGGTGAGGAGGGTTTTGCCATGTCTCTGATTCCACTGCAAACAGTGAAAGGCAATAAAGTGAGGTCAGAGGAACTGGGTGCAGTGATGAGAATTATGAACACCCTTCAGACAGCTGGGACAGGAAAAAAAAAAGTTGGTAAAACAGTGTCAATATTTTAGTTGTGTGTTACCATTGTTTTAAATTGTTTTTATAAGGTGTTTAAGGTTGAAATAAAATCCACAACAGCATCCAAAAACTTACATTAGGATTTCTTAATGCACTAAGCTGCTTAATTCAACAGCCCCCCTCTCAGCCTCTCATCATCACTAACCAAGCTGGATGCTGGGAAAGGGTAAGTTTCTGCAGCAGCAAAATGCTTGTGCCGTCTGTGCTCTCTCCATGCCTGCCACTTTTTAAAGCAAGGACATACTGAGGGACTCTGGCCTAGGCTGAGTACTTGCACATCCAGGCAAAGGTGCCTTGCTTGCTATCACTTCAGAGCACATTGCTGACCTCATGGCAGGCGCTGCCTCAGTCCACAACCTTTTATCTGCTGCACCATGCAACTGGTAAAATGTCAGCTGGTCTGTGCCAAAGAACGCATTTTATTTTTGCCAGTTGATAACAATTCCGCATTTACTAAGAGGTTTATATTTCTTTAAGCCGTTTTCTTTCTAAATTTAATTACTTTGTGGAATTCAGTTTGCTAAATCCAGAGGGTACAGGGTACCTTGTTATGTCTATTTTGGTCCCCAAACTCAAATTTGAAAATTTTACGATATAAAGGAGGTCCTATGCTATGTGAAGAGTGAAAAATTCCTAGAATGATTCAAGGAAGTCAACCCAGTTGATGAGGGATCGTGGCATGAAAAACAGGTGTTGTTTGAAAAGCGTCCAGAGAAGAAAATTAAAGCAGTAATAAAACTGCTTTTAAGCAAATACCTGAGGCCTGAGAAATGAGTTGGGAAGAGCTGTTCCTCCCGTGACAGGCACAGGACAAGGTCGGTGGAGGGAAGCCTCTCAGCTTTGTCCTCAGCTATTAGTCGCCTGCTAAGGAAACAACACGCTGTGCAGAAATGGTGCTTTGGGAACGCTGAGTTAGAGCTCAGGTAAGGAAGGGTGCTCTTGTAACGAGGTGGAGTTTGGGCGTGGAACTGCATTCAGACGTGTTGCGCATAAATAAATGTGTATCTGAAGGCTGAAGCTTACTCTCATATGAAGGAGAGCTGTAAGCAGCTGGTGCTGCATGACCAAATTCCATTTCCCCCTGTTTAGATTTCTGCCTGTCACACAGGGGAGTGACAGGCTTGGGTTTGAAAACCCAGGCAGTGACAGAGCAACAAGCTATAGAACACACAACGTTCTCTGAGCAAAGCTCCGAGGCCTGGGCCCAGCTTTGTAAGACAGAGCTGCTCTCCAGCAACAACAGGAGATGAAATGTAACTTGAATCCAACTGCCTTGCCAGTAACCAGACAGAAAAAATCACCTTTGCTATACTTCTTTTCAGGGAAGAGGAATGTACAAAAATGAGGAATCTCATTAAAGATAAACTAAGGCAGCTGAAAGTCTTCTCAGTCAGGGTATTGGATACAGGTGACTGCAGAATATCAAAGCTACTCCAAAAAAGACCTAACAAAAAAAATGAAAAGGAAGCAAATATTGCTTCAGAGCTGCATCAGAGGTGTTATTAAACTCAAAATGCAGCATTTGAAAAGCAATACAGATTCAAATGAGGAAGATAAAGAGGAGGTGTGACTCACAGATCAAATCCCTGCAATAGAAGAAGCTGGGTAAGCGGGAAGTCGCTAGTCCTGCAGTTACAGGCAAGGCTGATAGACAGCTGAGGCTCACAAACATCATGAGTGGTGTGCAGGCTCAATAGGTGACAACTGCTCGTCACTTCTGACAGAAGAAAAGGGGACATCAGATGAAATCAGTATATGGCGAGGTGGGAACCTGCAGAGGGAAACAGTTTTTCCCACGACACAGGGTTAGAACATGAACCCTTGCTGGTGATGCAGCCTGCTGCGACTGCAGGAAGGTTTGCATTGATTCAAAAGCAAATGGACAAATACAAACCCAAAATGTGCAGAGATCCAAATATAACAACACGGGCAAAACCTGAAGGAAGTATCACGCACTCCAACTCGTACACAGAGTAACCTGGGCACTACGTCACTACGCGCTGACCCTGTTCCATGCCTTTCCTCAGACATCTGCTGCCAGTTGCCGCAAAGAGAACATAACGAACGAGACAGATCGTGGAATGACCAAATAATCTAACTGCTTGTTGTTAAAGCTTTGTAGTCTACATAGTTTTAGATGTTCCCAGCTATAAAAAGCAGCGTTGGCCATTTATGACTAAGCTGTGATGAAGTTCAGCTGATTCTACCTCTCTGCTCTGCCAGTCTGTATGCTGACGGTTGGTGGTATGGTCAATACAGCTAGGCGTGATTAGCTACACATTGAGCTTGATGTTTTCAGCACGTCTCACATGCTCTGTACAATGTGACCTTCAAGATCCAGATCAACGGGCAGCGTTAATCCTGGTGAGGGCTGGCAACACTCAGCCAAAAGCCTGCTTCAGTTGCAGTTGTGCCCACAGCATTGTGAAACTGCTACTCTGGGTCATGTCAAACAGGTGGAATTAAGAGATTGTAGAATTTGGCCAAATCCAGCAGAGGTGGTGGCATCTGTTACTGCCCCCAATCCAGTCTGAAAGAGGTGTTTCAGAGTCTTAATTAGTCTTAATTCTGGTTCTTTCTGTAAGCTGTTTTTTTTTTTTTTTTTTTTTTTTTTAATGGATTGGAAATAAGCTATTGCAGTAAGACTGCTGAAAAGTCAATGACACTTTGAAGAAAAACATTACCCAGTATTCTGACAGCTGCACTACAGGGTTTCCAGTATTAGAAAAGACAAGACAATGAAACACCCGTTAAGACACAGTCAGAGCAGCACACTTAAGGGCTGGCTGTACCAGGTACAACTGTTCTCCTCTAGAAGTAAGTGGCAGGGAGACCACACAATTTATCAGAAATAAAATTCTAATGACTAGCTTTTTTCCTGTCTCTTGTCTTCTGTGCCCCAAGCTAAGTTTCCTAGAAGCCAGAGCAACTTGGCTTTGCTAGTTCCCTGGAACTGCCAACAGCATTGACAAAACCCAACAAAACAACCCTTGAAATCACAGCTATGCAAATTTATAGGCGGGGAAGTTTTTGGTTTTTAACATTTCAGATATATAAATTAATGTACACAGAAGAAGGAAGGGAGTTCAGTAACTGCCTTGGACACCTGAAATTTTCCAGCCTAAGATGATTACATCTCTAGAATAACAAGTTCCCACACAGGCAAGTTCTCACATGGTACTGAGCTGCAGAGGGACCAGAACAAGCTGACTGAACGCTGTCGCGTTTTGTGCTCAGAAGCAGATCTGTGCACAAACGGATGTCACACAGCACTGTGAGCAGCAGGTGTTCTAGCACCAGGTCCGTTTCTCTTTGTATTTTGTGACCAGTGTTGGGAGTTCTGGCCTTGCAATCACACAGTACAAACCTAAAATTTTTCTACTGTGTGTACACTTGATAACACAGCAAATATTTTAAAGCTACAGCTATGCGTGAAGAATAGATCTGTGCTTAGGCCAGCTACCCCACTAGAACAGTTAAACTGTGGTTACTCTAAACAAACCACCCAACACAGTTATTCGGGAAGGATGATTTTATGCACATTATCACCATTAGTTTAAACAGTCACAACACAGATCATACAAAAATCCTCATTGCCAAAAGCACCAAAATTCTTTTCACCTTCTTCCAGCAAACAACACAGTGCAAATTAAAGGTCAAGAAATTTAACATCTTCTGCTGATGTGATAATCCTTAGATACATGAACCAAGCAGTTAATATGCACGGCTGCTTAAAGGTAAATGCCCATTTACATGAGGAAACAGGGGAAGGCTGTATTCTGGAAGTGGAATGCACGTAGCTTGAATGCGAAAATCTACAAAGCAGCCTGACAGTAGGGCAGAGACTAGAGGCAGTCATCTTCATTTTTCCTCTGGAGGTTCATGTTTTGCCCAGTCCTCAAAGCCACCAGCATAGTATTGAACTCTGAAAGTGTGCAGAAGATACAACGTTATAAAGGACCCTTCTTCATGAAAGTATCTAAGAGGACATGGGGAAAAAAAGTAAGTAAGAAAGAAGAACAGCTGATAAAAGATATTTTGAACTTACTCAAACAATGCATTTATAAAACAAGAGCATGGTCCCATACTTTTGACTAGAACTGGCAGGGATATTCCAATTCTTGAACAGCTGTTTTATAAAGACATGGGCAAACAATCAACTTTTGAAATTCCACCCACAGCTGTCAAGTCAACAAGGAACCTTCTGGCGTAGGCATAACAATTCTAGCAACCAAACGCTGCTCCTGCTTTCACTCTGTCAATCTCATCATCTTTTTAGCTAGTCCCTTCACTGCTTCATAGTTTGCAAACAATGAACTGCTCCACTGAAAGCAAAAGCGCACTTTGTCACGGCTGAAGTGTACCGGCTGAACTGCAGCTCTACAAGGGGTATGGCTTCATAAACCATTTAAGATTATACTTCTACCAAAATGAGCACTTCTCTACCTTTCCAACCATTCTGCATGGGAGGATTAGTGTTTATGAAGCTGCACAAGCAGCATCTCAGCAAGGGAGCCACAAGAGGTGGAGGACCCTCTAGCGCCAGCGTGGTCCTGCAGCACACACCACCACCTGCAGCACACAAGCAGAGCTGGGGGTTGTTTTACACTATGCCTGGCTTTGCTGTAACACCAAACAGCACCTTTAAAGGTTCAGTGGAGACACGAAGAGGTACTGTTTGTAAGTTCACTACCTCTATGTTTAATGTCTTTGTTTATATCCCACATCAAAATTATCACTCACACCCACTAGAAGTTGAGAGAGAGTTCTGCTTTACTTACTGCGGGAGGCTGCATTGACTCCGCCCTTACACAGTTTCATGCTTACCTGCTGAAACCCAAAGATGTGGCAAAACTCAGTGCTTGTTTACTTCTGGTTCCTGCAAAGCAGGAGAAAACCACATGGTCTGACTTGGCAGGCATCTTCTGATGGTACTGCTCCTCAAAGTCCTCTGGGTTCATCTGCAGAGCTTCCACTAACTCATTCACTGGGAAACACAGGAGTAAAATTCAAAAAAGCCTTACTTTTTCTCCATCCACAAACAGACTTACATTCTAAGGCTTCAAATTTCTCTGGGAAGAAGAAAAACTTCACTCTCCGCGCACGTAGGAAGCCATTCAGCACAGTCACCCCCATGTGCCCACAGACTTGACCACCACCCAGACAAAACCAGCCCACGCTCCCAGGCAGCAGTGTGACCTCTTACACGGTATGTTGACGGACGCTGGGATCTTCCCGTATTTGCCAATCTCCCACCTTTCCCGGACGTCGATGTGGACGACGTTGGTTTTCTTCAAGTCCTTGAGCTCCTGGTAGGACACGCTGCGCTCCGCCTCGGAGCAGAGCCTGCGGGAGAGGCCGCTCACCGCCCCCGGCTCTGGAAGAGGGGCACAGCCCGTGAGCCCCGCGCCCCCCTCCTCGGCTACCGGCGGCAACCAAGCTTCAAACCCTCCCCCAGGCGGGGCGGGCCCCGCACCCCGCCGCTTCCCGGCCGCCCCGACCCA
>VXAV01003014.1:41956-95305 GCA_013399715.1 Alectura lathami
AGGGGCGGCGGCCGCCGTGGCCCCGAGCTGTGCCACCTCCCGCGGGCCTTGCCGGCCGGGTCCCGGGGACGGCTCGCTGGCACCGGGCGCTGACCTTCAGGGAGCGAAGGGCGGCGGGTGCCTGGGGACTGGGTGGCTGCGCACTGGGCACTGAAGGACGAGAATAAAGATGTCGGGGAGGTGGGAGCAGATGGCACTGACTTCAGGTGTGTTGTGGCATGTTGTCTGTAGGTACAGGTGTGACCGAATTCCACGAAACAGACCTCTTGTACGGGAAGACTCGTGCTTAAATGTTTCTTTCCCCTCTCGTTTTCTGGCATTTTGAATGGTAGTGGCACACACACGCGCCAGGTTGATGGCAGAGCCCGCCTTGTAAAATTGCCCTGCAGTTTACTACGGTTGTGAATATTTTGTCAGGTTTCTTCATGAAATATTGAAGCAGTCGTATTCTGTAGTTTTGTTTCTGCCAGATTTGCAGGAATACAGCTGGCGTCGCGCAGGTGCTGCTGTGAGCATCAGTCGCAGATCAAGGACAAGTTGTTCCACTTCAGACCTGCCATCAAAACAAACTGGGGCAGTTTGCGTGTAGGAGGGAAGCAGAATGAAATGCTTTGCTCTCGGCAGCAAGGCTTTGACTTTCAAAGAGCTCAGACCAGTTTCTCGTAGTCCTTTGTGCTGTCTGTTTTTACCACCATTTATTACTCGACTCCCGCAGCTTCCAAGGTGGACGGAGAGCTTTGTACAGCCTTCGTCATGCCAGGATCTGCACCGATTCGGCCCCTTAGGCAGCGGGGCCGCATGGGTCTCTGGCACTGAGGGCTTTCAGCTTACAGTGTTTCTGTGGGGGCTTCAGTCTGCCAACTCAGACGGCAGTTCCTTCGTATTACTTGACTTTTTCTAAAAACAAAATTGTTTTAGACTTCACAGACATTTCTGTCTGGTTCACCTTTTACTGATCCTGTCCTTCATTTTCCCTTGTGACCTCCTGAACCTTTTTCCCAGCTCTTGTCCCATGGCTGCCCTGCCAGGATGCCATGAGCTCGCTGCTGGTTCCGCGGCTGTTGCAGTTGTCACTCGCTCGCGTGTTCTGTGGTGACGCAGTGCTCCCATCGCTGCTGGTGTCACGTGGCTGCTCGGGCTGTCAGCTCTGCCAGCAGGCTGCTGCTCCACAGGCGAGGTCTTCTCTTGCAGGCCACATAATTACTTACAAGCCATGGCTGTTTTTGTTGTCTTTTTGTCTTTTGCTTTCTCAAGGATATCCATGAATGTGTAGGAAAATCCATGTTGGACCTTGAACATGTCAGCCCAGATGTTTTTCCCTCTTGGTGTGTTCATGTTTTTAAAAATACGTTTAAAGTGAGATAGCACAAGCAGAAGTTGCAGTTTGCTTTGTGAGGTGGGATATTGACAGGAATCCCTGACATTTTCCATAAAACACTAGCAAAACCTTTGCTATAAAATGCTGACAAAAATATGTTGTCAGAGAACTACTTCTTGTACCCACTCAGCCATTTTATATATTGAGTCATAAACTCAGTTGTGGCTTCTTTCTGTTCCTGTTGCTGGACACATCTGGTTTCTGTTCATCACTAGGAGCAGTTTTTTGTTACGATCAGGTTTCAGTAGGAGGATCGTGTCAGATGCAGACAGGAGCATTGACAGGCCGTGTTTGGCATAGAAAGAAGAATAAAAATGATTCATAGAAGTGAAGAAATGTTGTGGGGTTTTTACTCTCACTTGGAAAGTTGTATCCGGGAGTCAGAAGGCTGTCTCACTTCCTGTGCAAGAAGTGCATCAGCATCTCACCCTCAGAGGACTGCAGTACGATGTCAGCGCTGGCATTTGAGCTCCAGTGAGGGTGCAGGATGTGTGATGTGTCTTCGGGCTAGGAGTCTGGGAGATGACACTCTCAGGATTTCAGATGACATTTTGCAGGGGAAAAAGTGTTGCTGCCACTACCAGTCAGCAGTTCTGGTCCTTTTACTGCTCTAGCAGGCAGCGAGGGCTCGTTTGCTGCAAAGGTTTTGGTGGCTGTCAGGGCGCGGAGCGTCCTGGCGGCTGATGGATGCCGCTGCCCAGTTGCTGACCGTGATGGATGTGGTTCTTGCTGCGATTGGGTGACATTTGATGTAGCAGCAAGCGAGCCAAAATGCCTCTGCACAGATCTGTCCAAAACAGATCAGCTTGCAGCTTGCATCAGAACACGTAGCAAGTCTGCCGTGGTCGCGGAGCCTCTGGTGCTGCTGGCCTGCACGAGTCTCTTCTGTTTGTCATTTGGCAGTTGGAGGGAGGCTGGTGAGGCACCGTCACGAGCGTGCTGCAGAGCATCCTGACCTTTGGACTTCATCCGCACATCCTTTCCGATCAGCAGCCCATGCCGTGCTGGTAGGCTGCCGTTGGCAGCTGTACAGTGCTGTTAAGATACGCGGAAGGCCTCTGCTGATTTCTGGAATGCTGCGTTCAGTGCTCTCGGTTGCCCTTCCGGTCTGGTGCAGTGGTTTTGGCATTAGCAGCATAAAGTTCTGTCATTTTAGTTGGGAAGTTTGACCTCAAATGGTGAAGCAGTTGGAATTTTGGATACCTCAGCTGAACTGAGGTAAGGGTATTTGTCCCAGCTCCTCTGAATTCAGGTGCTCGCTGTTGGAATAGTTCCGCGTTCTGGTTTCACAGTCAGTGGCCAGTCCTTCTGCGAGAGTCCTCCCCGTATCCAAAGCAGTACCTGGAGACCAGCTGGGAACTCATCTGGCTTTATTTCATAGGATAAGTGTGCTTAGGTAAGCCGATGGTTTCAAAGTCATTTTTGTCATCCTGTTTACGTTCTAGTGAGGCAAGTGTTGTCCCCCCCTGGTAATCATGAGTCAGGGAGAACGTTGTGGCAGGTGTTATGCAGATCAGAACAGAAGCACAGCACTTGCCTGAAAGAGCCAGCACCCTCATTACAGGGTGAGAGAAGAAGTGGGTCTCGACAGGTGGAATGGAAGCAACGCTGTGGTAGCAGTCGGGCAGCAGGCTGCTCCTCTGACTTGCTGACTGTGTGCCTCGGGTTATAAATACTGTAGAGAAGGGACAGCACAGGAAAACATGCCAAGGCTGCGCCTTCCAAAACTCAGCGGGTGAGCTGTAGGGACCGGAGGAGGAGGAGCTCAGCCTCTGCATACGGTGTGCAAGGTGAGATGGGGGTAAGCTTTGAGGAATACAAGGTGTGATTCTCCACCTCTGTGGCTGTAGGATCTCGTGAAGAGGAATGACCCGCTTCCTTCTTAGTTCCCAAAAGAGAAGTGAATTCAGGCTCACGCTAGCCTTATGTCTTCTATTGGTCCTAGCTCTACCAAGTTCCAGTTAAAAAAAAAAAAAAAAGTAAAAAATAATTATTTTGGGAGCTATATCGAGCTCTGAAGTTTCTAAGTATATACTTCATTGAGAGGGTTATGTTAAATACAGACTATTTCAGGCGTGCCTTACATTAAAAACAGTCTGGGCATACCTAAGTTAAAGTCAATAAATTTAGCACTGGTACCTTTGGTTGCTTGTTGGCGTTTTGTCAAATCTGAAGCTTTTCCAGTTAGGTAGGCGGATTGTTCTGCTGCTTTTGAAGTGTTTTGGCCTTTCTAGAAGGGTGGAAATTAGCAGTTAGGGTGAGGAGCTTTTGATCTCAACCAGCTTTTGTAGGCAGACTGCCATGAGGAGTCTGTTTAAAAGTAAAGAGTAAACCAAGAGTAGCAAGTGATGATGATTACGCTTCAAACTCTTGTACGCTGAGCTCAAAGAATCTGAACAAGTTTGGCCAGAACTAGTTCTTAGTTGTGTATGAAAGGATTGTTTAAGTGGAAGAGATTCAACATTTTCCATATTTTTTTATTTTTCCATGTGAAAAAAAAAAAAAGATTTTTACTCTGTGTGGAGTAGAGTTCAGGGTGATGGTAACATACTGTTTCATCTCAGCTTCTTCTGCCACAGAAATTGGTTCGTCAGATTATTTATTTATTTATTAGCCAAATATCATTTGCACTGTGGCTTGATTTTGTGCATAAAAAATTACAAATGTACCATATTTGTTATTCCATCACAAAAAGAAACTTCCAGGCAGGGATTCAGAGAGACTTCTTTCTGCTTGTGCAGTCAGAGGGAGGGTCGATCCTCTTTAGGACACTCCTCAGCTGATCACTGTAGCCACAGATCAGGCATGGAACATATTCAAAAAAAAGGAGACTGGGTTGGAAAGAGGCAAATCATGGGGATATGGCCAAGAATTTTAACCCTCAGTTATCAAGTTCGTTTTCTATAAATTGTTATTTCTCCTCTGCCCACTTGTCCTGAATGGATTTTGGCTATGGTCAACACAGACCTAGAGAGTTTCTTTCTTGCTGTTTCCTTAGCTGTATGTTACGCTTTTTTGGCTCTGTTTTTGTACAGGGTTTTCACTCCAGCAAATTATCAATCTTTTATTTCACATTAACAAAACGTTTCTGAGAAGTAATTTCTGAAGCGCATTGTGCTTCTTCATTGTGTCTCTCAGCTAAACACAGCAGATTGCTGGCGCAAGCGTTTCGCTTCGGAAATGCTGGTCCTGATTTTAACTGTTCAGTTCAGTTTTTCGCTCGTAATGCTTTCAGTCCCCAGATGAGCTGGAAGAGGTCACACAGGTAACGCTGCGTATACACTGTGCTGCTTGTGTCTCGGATGCCTGCTGAATAGCTCCCTGTTCTTACCCCTTCACCCCATTTCTCTGCATTTCAATGTCAGGCACCAGCCCTGTCTGGCTAGGTCCTTGCTGTTCTGTGGCTTTTCCAGGAGCTCCTGGCTCGGTGAGCATTGTCTGATGGATGCCTCTCTAGGTGTGTTTGTGAGAAGTGGTTCATCTGCTGGTCCTTGCGACCTTTTGTTCTGCCTGCTCGTGCTCTGTGAAGACGGAGGAAGAGTATACAAGTTGGTTGGTGTACCGCCAAGTCCGCAGTACCAGCGCCTGGATTTTATGTCAGCTGGTGCCACGTTGGTTACGCTCCATCAGAAGTGCCACCTTTCCGATCGTTGCAGGTACTGGCAGGCTCTCTGCCTGCTCCACGTGTCCCGAAGGCCTGCAGAGGGCGGGTTCCAGCAGTGGGCAGCTCCTGCCCTGTTGCGGAGGTGGAAGAGGCTTGCATACGTTTCACCTGCTCAGGTGCATAACTCTTCTGTCATGAAGTTACCTGATGTCCGGAAATGGCCTGGTGTGAACACGGCTGCCGTTTGGGTGAAATGTGTGCTTTGATCAGTGTTACATCATCTGTCCAAATAGATAAAAAAAGTTCTCAGGCTGAAATGAACCGCTAGATCATTGTGTCAGCGTTGAGTAACTGGAACGTGACCGTGTTCCCCTGGGGAGGACATCCTGTTGTCTTTGCTGTTGACTCTTTCTAGTGTGAAATCACTTCTCTAACAGGGCAATGGGTGGTGGTGGGCAGTGTCACTTGGAGCTTGGTTAGGTACTGTACGGTGTCAAGGTAGAGAAGCACACTTGAAGCTGCTTGGCTCCTAAGCACCTTTTTGTTTTCTGGGGATGCAGTGATATGTGGCTGTTGATGTACGTCAAAGATTTAAAATTTTCTTGAATATAAGTAGTCAAGAGCTGGAATATTCAGGTCGTGCTGAACTGCAAACCCGCAAACTCAACGAACTGGAATTCAGTAGCATTGTTTACTTGAGCGTCTAAGCATTTGAAGCTTTATATCCTTAAGTACAGAAAACTTGGAACTTGATGGTATATAATATAAAGTGATCACTGTGTAAATGTGGCATTTTACCAAAAAAATGAAATATGTTTTAAAAGGTTGAGGAGACACGAAGTCACCAGTGAAGAACACAGAGAGCGAAGGTGTTTCTTACTCTACAGAATCCTGGTTATTCCAAAGTAAATCTGTAGTCGATTCGTTCATGCAGACGGTCTCTAGCACTGGCAGCACCGTGACGTCGGAGATGTCTGCCTGGGTTTGTAGGGAGCCCGAAGCAGTAGCTCTGAGGTGTTGACTGCCTGTGTCATGTCGGTGAGAGCTGTGGGATGCCGGTGGTGGAGCCTTGGTGTCAGCGTTGTTGGCTCTTGGCTTCACGGGGACGAAAGGAGGCAGGATATTGAGTTCAATGCAGAGATCAGCTCCAGTGGCTTTTGGCATTGCAGAAGTACAGAGGAGATTTAAGAACTTAGGCAGACAAGCTCTGTAAGCTTTGGCAAACTTACCTACTTGATCCATAGTGAGAGTATATAATTTGCTGTTCCCAAGTGTAGAGTATTTCAGAGGTTTCTTACACACCAGTGTGGTAGGACAGTTAAAATGTTTGGTGTTTGTGGATCAGGTGGCTGTAATGACCTGTATGTGCCACAGC
The DNA here is from genome assembly GCA_013399715.1 of Alectura lathami. NCBI lineage: Eukaryota > Metazoa > Chordata > Aves > Galliformes > Megapodiidae > Alectura > Alectura lathami. The sequence continues at coordinate 48,314 of VXAV01003014.1, forward strand.
AAGGAGACATTTCTTTGCGGAACAGAATGGCTCACAGGTCTGCAGTTTTTGGGTGTTTGACTATCCCGAATTCATACGCTTCAGTGTACCAAAACATCAGTGTATTTGTTTGTATGAAGCACGTTGGTAGAAGACATCCTGTAGGCTAAACCACAGAAGCTGTGTGATGCGCTGCTGCACTGATCCAGTGAATTCAGATTTGGATTTGGATTAAATGGCCAGTGTGCTGAAATCTGAGGATTTTTTTTTTTTAATTTTGCTGTAATATATTTATCATTCAGTTTGCGTCTCTTAGGACTCCTTCATTAGTTTCCAATGAGAGAGCATTCATCTGTATGGATTCTATAATGTTGAACAGAGGGGTCAGCTCACGCGGCAGTTGGTCCACACTTAGAGCTGAGGACAGTTTCATATGAATTGGAAGACTTCTGTATTTTATTAAACTGAAATTGCTCAGAAGGTTTTGGGGAATGTGCACAGGTAAATAGTGACAGAAACCTTTCCCACAGGAGATGTGTTTAGGGACATTTGTTTTAATGCAGTTTTTCTGGTAAGGTGTGAGTGGAACTCTATCGCAGTTAAAATGAGGAAAAAAAAAAAAAGTAAATCTCAGTATCTCAAATATTTACACTGTTGCCTGGAAGCATGTGTGCCCTGTAGCTACAGAAAAATTTATAACGTAGTATAACCGATCTTGCAGCATTTCTAGGAGTTCATTCTGGACATACTCATATCGTTTATTACAAATTAAATGACATCAGTCAAAGTCTAAAACTATTTTCCTGAGGTTTGAATATGTGACGTGATCTCATGCTTTTAGAGTTTAAACTCAATAACTTGATGAAGTCTTTAGGCAATAAAGCAATCCCTGTTTCTCCTTCCTAGTAAGTAACAGATGCGGGTGAAGGATCCATCAAGAGCTAACCCTGAGAAAGCAAAGAGAAGCAAAAGGCCTAACAGGCAGCAGGATGAAGACTCTTCAGATGATATTGCAGGTAAGTACACTAAGTGGTGCTTTGCCCTAAGGTTGAGGGCTAATTACTTCCATGTTGGCTGATGGAAACCACAGCTCAGGGGTACCAGGAAGTCCTTTCCTTGTTTGACTTTGTAACAAAACATGCTCAGTCAAGTCTGTATGAGACAGTTGGTGATACTACCTGGCTGCCTGAAAGGCTGGTCTGCAGCGACAGCCTCTTCAGAGCACAGGGACGGTCCTTCCCAGTGCGTGGAAATCAGGTTTGTGCAGCAGGGGGCTGCTTGGCTGAGCTGAGAGGCAACAAGGAAGCATGGGGAGGGTAGAAACAGGTCTGGACTGCCTTCAGAGGGCCTTTGGTTGTGTGGGGGTGGGGCTGGGTAAGCCAGTCTCAGAGATTAATCCGGTGAAGGACATGAAGGGTATGAGGGGTTTGTTTGGGAACCTGCAGACAAGGGATGTGGGGAAAAACCTGAGGAACTTGATCCTTTCTTTGCCTGTCTTCACATGGATTATCTGGTTCCTGGGCCTAGTGGCAGACTGGATTTAAGTACGATCTGGAATAGAAGATGACTGAGAGCTGTTAGGCAAACTGGTCGTGCAGAAGTTCATGGGATGCATCTGAAGGTGCTGAAAGAGCTGCATGATGTTGTGAGGCTGGAGGGTAGGTTGGACATTGAGAGTAACCTGGACCTGCTAAGGAAACTGGGTGACAGAAATTTCATGGAGTTCAACAAAAGCAAGTGGAGAGTCCTGCACCTGGGCCAAAATAACTGCAAGAAATTACAGAGTGGGAACCTGTAACGGCTTGAAAGCAGCTTTGTAGAAAGGGTTGTGGGAGCCCTACTGCACAAACTGAACATAAGTAAGCAGTATGGCTTGTGTCTGTCACATACTAGGTGGTATTAACAGGGGCACAGGTCGAGGTAAGTGGCTCTTCCCATCTTTTTGGGACTTGTGACTCTTCATCTGGAGCACTGTGTTCAGAGGTGGACTCCCTATTACAGGAGAGACATCGCCTTGTTGGAGGGAGTCCAAGTGGTTAAGGAGATGGAGAACATGGCACGCAAAGAGGGGCTGAAGGGAATGGCTTTGTTTATCCGAAGGAGAGAGAGCAAAGTTTCTTTCTCGGACCATCTGATAAGTTACAAAGAAGGCAGAACCAGACTCTTCTTGGAGGTCTACAATGAAAAGGCTAAAGACAGATGTCAGGGCAAGGAAAATTTGGCTAGACATAAGGAAATTTATTTTCACCATGAGGATGGTCAGATAGAAAACCAATTTTCTAGTGAGGTGTTGAAATCTCTGTTCTTGAGGCTATTCTCAGTGCTCATGTGGTCAAAGCTGTCAACAACCTGATGCAAAATTGTATTTGGCCCTGCTTTGTATGAGGTTTTGGCAAAGATGGCCTTCAGAAGTCCCATTAAACCTAAGTTTTTCTGTGATACTGTGTTGGAATTTGTGCAAAAATACGACAAAGAGGAACGGTGATGAATTGTCATGTTCAGGTTGGCAGTTGTAGTAAGAATGCATAGCTACTTGGAATTTTTTTTCTGAAGGATAGGGAGGGACATCAACTACCTATGCAAAAATACATTTATACTGTATTTCACTGTTGACAAAAAAGCAAAACAGGGTCATGAGTTTTGGACACTAGGAGTTCTAATAGTAGTTTGAATGCAAAGTAGCTTATCTGTTTTTGAAAGGTGGTGGTTATTGACTGGAAAGGGATTTTGTTGTCGAAAGACTGAAATAGTTCAGTATATGGGGAGCAGCTGGCTCATTTTTCCTATGTTTGTTCTGTACTGATGCTGAATTGTTGAAGACTGTGCTCTGTTAATGTGCATGTGCTCTCTTTTATAACTATTATTTATTACTTTTAATTGCCAAAAGTGCCGTTTTCTTCAGGCTTAACCTGCCAGCATGTGAGCCAGGCAGTGGATGTGCATCATGTGAAGAGAGCGGTAGCGCAGAGCATTTGGTCAATATGTTCCGAGTGTCTGAAGGAAAGGAGGATGAGTGATGGCGAGCCCGTGGCACCTTCAGACATCTGGCTGTGTCTCAAATGTGGCTCTCAGGTAAGCACGTGCTCTGAACTCAGAGGTGGAAAGGCCCTGATGTCCTAAAGGATGTTACTGATAGAGATCCTGTCGGCATGGCATCTCACTACCTGCAGTGAAACAGCGTGACCTAAGTGCTTGGTTGTTGTGACCAGGCTTTAACAGAACGGGTTGTGGCCTTGTGTTTTCTTCTGGTTTTTGGCAGTATTTGGGGTTAGCTTTATGCACTGTGGTGCAGTTCTGCTTTACAGGTAGGAGGGGATGGTTCCGCCTTTTTGTTCTTCATCTTCATGCTTTTGCCACATACAGAGAAGTTAGCTACAGGAAGCTGTGGGAGCTGGCCGTTAGTCTGGATCAGTTATAATGTTGAATTGTGGCCTCAGAGTTTAAAATGGCAGGTCCTGACCCCAAGGGCATGTGTGGGTTTCTGACCTGTGGCTGAAGTAAAGGCTGATGCTGAAAAATTCATCTTACAGGCAATGTCGTGCGTAATTCAGCTAATAGCTACCTTAAAATCATTTCACAGTTTTGTTAGACTTTCTGTAGGTCTTACTATAGTAAGGACAAATGCCAACTTCTACCAAGATTGTCTGAACAGACCTAATTTTACAAAGAAGCATGCTATTAGCAGGCTTCAGAAGATAGTTAGCTAGATCTGAGGAGGACTTGTAGATGATCTCTGGAAATTCGTAGTTAAGGAGGGCTTTTAAGGGAGTTAACTCGATGTGCTTTTTCATGTTTATGAAGTCAGCAGCCTCTAAAACTCCGGCCTTATTCAGAGAGCAGTCCTTACTCTTCTACTCTGTAGATACTTGAAAAACTGCAAATGCTTTCTCTTGAGTCTGCTGTACATAAACACTGTATTCTGAGTAGCTTTTTAGTGACAAAAACAGTTTAGCTGCCTTTTGCATTTTCTGTCTGGAATGCGTATAGCATTCTTGAGCAGTCAGGGTTACCTGTGCTGTCCTGTCCTTGGATATTCCATAGACCAAGTTAGCTACATAGTCATTCAATTTTATTTTATTTTATTTTATTTTAGAAAATTTTTATATTTGTGAATGATGTAATTGTCTTTCTATTGACAATACTTATTCAAAAGATAGGAATTCTTTCTCTGAAGTCAGAGCAAGGTGAATAATTTTCTGTACTTCTGATTTTCCAAAATAGAAAAGATGAGGTGCTATTTTTGTGTAAGAACAGGTTTTCCTTTGTCAGAAAAAAAAAATTGCCTATTTTTTGCAAAAATATTAATTAATATCTGTAAAATACAGGATAATTTTGAATGTTAAACCCTTTCTGTTGTTGAGAATGAGTATTTATGCGCTACAGCTTTCAGCTTAATTTTGAAGAGTAAAGTTTTTGTAGTTTATTTAACTAATAATATACTCTTTTCTCACTTCCCTTTTTTTTTCCTTCTTACTGTGTTAATGCTTCCATTTTTAGGGATGCAGTAAGAACTCAGAAGGCCAGCATTCTCTAAAACACTTCCAAACAGCGCGCACAGAACCTCATTGCATTGTTATCAGTCTCAGCACATGGATCATATGGTAAGAATGGGTAGGAAGGTGTTCATTTGTGCTTGTGTATAAGGATTACTCTTAGAGAGGTGTCTTCTCATAGTCAAGAATACTTCTGACAGATAAAATGAATACTTTATATAGATCTCTAATGAGAAAAGAGACAGGCTTTCTGGAGAGAAAATTAGTTTGTCCTTAGAACTCAGAGAGAGGTCACAAATCAAATAGAATAAAAAGCAGTTTTGGTCTGCTTCCTTCCCACCCACCCCATGAGAGCTATTTTTTCTTTTTCTCTCCTCTTTTGTTTCTTCCTAACAAGCAATGTTCAGTCACATCACCCACCTTTTTCTTGTACAAAACATCCTGAGTTGTGAACTGAACAATGATTTTTTACAGTGGGCACCTCACTTTATTGCCATGGAAGGAGTTTACAGTGCACTGAGATAGCGGTCTGTGAGTCCGTCGTGCTCCTTAGAGAGTTGGCTGATCGTAGGAGTTTGTCTTTCCTGCTTGTTACTTGCAGGGCTGTAAACTGAGGTTAATTCAGTCTGTTAATTTTGAAGTGAATTAGAGCTGATCTATAGAAAAGCATCTGTGGGATGAGGGGATTGAATTTTATTCCTCTTTTCAGCACAAAAGTTTGAGACCTAGAGGTTAAGTAATTTGTGTAAGGTTTTTTTCAAGGTCGGTTAAAACTTGGAGGTGAATCCAGACATCCTGAATTCCAGTGCATTTCCTCTTTTGTTTAGGTGTTATGAATGTGATGAAGAGCTGTCAACACATTGCAACAAAAAGGCTTTGGCTCAGATAGTTGACTTTCTTCAGAAACATGGTTCCAGGGCTGAACCAAGTAAGTTTGCACAAATAGCTTGATCTGGGACACCTGTAATGTACTGTCTCTAAAAATGAACATTTCAGATTTTGAATCATATTAAACATATAATTGGAAAATGGTTAGTATGTGAGTATAACATAATTTGTAACTTCATGATTCCTTGGGCAAATAATGCTTATCATAGTGGTTTTTATAAACATTATTATTTTTTTTTTATCCAACACAGTTAAGCTTTTGAGGTATTTTGGGCACTTTAGGACGGTTTTCCCAGATTTTTTTCTTAATGAAGAAATATCAGGTTTTTATTGTAGAGAAGATACTATACCTTAAGTGCAATGCTGTATAAATTAATGCACAAAAAGTACACGGTAGAATTAACAAGTTGAATTTTTGTAGCTAGTTGTGTCACGTCTTAAAATTTTTCTGTTTCAGATTTATTTTCCGTAGTTAATTAAATTTGTGTAAGGGGATCTTACAGGCCTCTGTTGTTGGATGTAACACTTTGTGTTCATTGATGACATCACACATTGGGTTGTGATATAGTGCTTATTGCTGTTAACAGAAAATTATATTACATTATTTTCTTACCTTATGAGCTTCCTATAGCTTATCGATATCTGTGACAGCGGATGGAACTTTGTACGTGTGGCCCTCAGCTGTCTGCCCTCAGTAATGGTGATGTTGCTCATCCCTACCACAACACACACTGCAGCATTTTTGGCTTGTGGCTTATGGGATACATCACGGTCTAGGTTTTCTTTGCAAAAAAAGGAGCTTGACTAAGCCTGTGAAACAAGTGGTTGCAGATTTTAGCAGAGATGTGTAGTCACCTGGTTGGAAGTGAGATTGGAAAATAATACCTTACTGGGTTGGACTGTGTGCTCCTCTGGCTGCATGTGCACAAATCTTTCTAGTTCCAAGAAGCGATACATATTTTTCTGAGGGGAAAAAAATCTAAGGGTCAGTCAGAAATTCATATTTTCTATTTTGATGTAGTCACAAGTTCTATGTTAAGTAATTTATTTGTAATAAGTTGATGAATTGCTCCTTTTTGCATCTTTTCACCTGGAACACTTTCATTCGCAGCTATGGTTTCAAGTTTATGTGTTTGTAACTTGGTGTTGCAGCTTGCTGGCAGATGAGAATACTGCAGTGTTTGTCTCAATTAATTTAACAGAAACAGTTTCATTCAAGTTTTGAACTTCTGGGTAGGACTTTCAGAAGTGATAGGATTCTTTGTGCTTTGTGTTTTGGATTATTAATCTGTGAAACTTGAAAACATCTGAAGTTTTCAAAGTATTGTGCTTAGAAAACTAGCTCTCTGTGAAATGTCTTAAATTAAGCATCCAAAATTCTGAACTAATTCAGAAAAAGTAAGCTTATCTTAAAAATCAGGTGTTTATGGTAGAGCAGGACAGAATTTATTTCCTCTCTTTATGTATTTGTGTTTCACTTTGATACTCTGTTTTGTAGACACATATATTTCATTTAAATATCTGCCAGGTGTAACTGAAAACTTCTTTCTATAGCTGGGAATAAAAATGTGCTGTTTCTGTTAAGGGAATAATTTATGTATTATGTATTATGTATTATGTATTATGTATTATGTATTATTTATTATTATTATTATTATTATTATTATTATTATTATTTTATTTTATTTTTTTCTCTTCCACTTAAACCAATTTTCCTTCCAGTCTCTTAAATCAGGGTTTGAGCTGGCTGTGGTCCAGCTTTAGTCTCAGTAGTTGCATAGTTTGTGACAGGAGTGTGTGGAGCCTGCCCTGCTTGCCATGATGCTTTGAACCAGGAGGTTCTCTGGCAGTGACCGTGGTGTAGCTGTAACGATCAGCACAACCAGTGAGGTCAGAGTAGCCTTTACTGTGAGTGCGGCGATGCAGGGTTGTTTGCGAGGTTTTTGAGGCAGTTCTGCCCAGCTCCTTGTTCTGGCTCATTTTTTCCTTGCCTAGGCCCAGGGCAGCACAGGGGAATGGTTTAGGCAGGTGAGAGGGACAGGATTTGTGTTAGCTTTATTCTGGCTGGGTCAGTTCCTGGCTGGCGAGAGCAGTGCCGTGGTGTAGCCGGGCTGCCCACCGCTCGCCTCCACAGCGTGAGGCCGCGCACGGCCTGTGGAGATGGCTCCTGGAGGGCGGTCGCGTTTCCTGCGCCATTCCAGACAGGGGCTGAGGCTCACCTATTGTCAGCTCATGCAGAAAGTAAACGTGTGCTCTGAGCTGGGAAGTCAGCGGCCCTCAGTCAGTGAGTCGCTGTGCTAAGTCCTTTGGTTCCAGCCCTGGGAATATTGGCCCTGAGATACTTTGTTGGTCTTCTGAGTGGCAAGGAAAAGAGGAACAAGCTGTTTGCCTGGCGTAGCAGGGTGCTTTAGCCCAGCTACCTACTGGAAGATGCTAGGAAACCTTGGTGCATGATGGATGAGTAGTATGTGTAAGCGGGAATTTCCAAACAGAGCTGACATTATAATTTCACTTCCATAAAGTGAACAGTAATGCCTTTTGTCACCTACTTACATTGAAACACTTGGTGTTTCCACTATAGAAATGTAGCTTAAGATTATTACTTTTTGAAAGCTAGAATACCTTCACATATATGTTTTTAAATAATATCAGAAATCAAAACATAATTTGTGCTGTTGTCCAGAAAACAAAGGACACAACAGTGAAAATTAGCTGTACGATTCAGGACTTGTCTTTTATTTTCTTTTAGGTTAATTTCATGTTACAATGGTATTTCCAGTATAACTTGTCCTTTAAATTCTTAGTTGGCTTAGATTAAAAAAAAAAAAAATTGCATATTAGTCAATAATAATAAACTACTGATTTTAAACTGGGAAATACAAATTATTAGTTGTCAGTTTTACACTGCTTGTTTCTCACAACTTTTTATTTCTTTAAAATTAATCTGATGCTTCATCCCATTGCTTTTCTGTTTCTGTCTTCAATTAAAAGAAGACAAAGTGAATATATTTACTTTTCATAGCCAAATGTGGCACTGTAGTAAAAATTCATCTTATGTCTGGATTTCTTTCTATTCTGTTGAATGGTTGGCATGGTGCTTCATTGCAATTCAAATAGCTTTGTGTAGAAATTTCTGCAGAAATGCAGTATGAGTGTGGATATAAGTAACAGATGAGAGCTGTGTAGGTTTTTTGTTGTATTTTTTTTTAATTCTTGAAAGTGCAGGAGTCATTTCAAAATAAAATAATCAGCTTAAACATTTAGGGGAGAGTTATATAGATTTCCTGATTAATGCATCTTGGAAAATAAACAAAAGCAAAATGCTTGTCATTTGGTACTAATGTGGTGGAATAGTGTGGCAGCAGGATCCCTGCTTCTCACTCAGTCTTTCATAAAGATTCAACTTCACTTCAGCTGTAAAAATGTGCAAATTACATTACTACTACATGACTGACTTTTGTAATTACATTAAGCGATTGAGATAAATCCCAGTGCTGGGTTCCCAAAAGAATGCTTGCAGCTGTGTGATTTTCGCATCTGATCCTATGGTTTGTTGTACCCAACCATGCCTGCTATTTTTTTTTTTTTTTCTTTTTTTTCTGTTTTCCCTCACTCTCCGTAGAGGGAGAGTCTGTTTGGTTAAGAGGTCATGTTGGGCACAAGATAGAAGAATAAAGCAAGATTGCTTTCTAGGGTGTACCACCCAGAAATTTGTTTTGTGGAACGGGTTAGCAGGCTATGATGATTTTCACAGAAAGGCAGGTGCAGTATTGTCAGTGTGGCACACTTGTGAGCTTCACATGGACATAATGCACATGTAGTACACAGAAACCATGCTGAGACATTGCTAGCTGGGTGTCTGCTCATTTGCTGAAGAAAATAAATTGTTTTGTGTCTCTAAAAATGCATGTTTTCCTTTATAAAAGCCAACTTAGGCGTTAGTGAAGACATAAGATTGCATGCTGAATTTCTTTATAGAGCTGTTGATTATATTTGTTTGTATGGCAATAGAATGAGAAGGAAGAATAACTGTTTTCAAATTCTGTGGTTAATTTTGATACTGGGAAGATAAAGCAGAAGAATGAGATTTTACTGGTAAGTTCAGCTGCCCAGCTTTTGCCAACAGGTGAAAGTTAGAAACCTGATTTTTGCTTTAATGGATATAACTGATGGAAAGATTAAAAAAGTCATGACTTTAGAGTATGAGTAGTGGGTATTAACTTATTTGGGAAAACAAACAGTATGAAAAATTAAAACTGAACTACTAAAATAATGCAGAATATGTTGACTATCCAAATTTGAGGTGCACTTCAGCAGAAAGACGTTTCTGTTGTCTGTCCTAAATTTTCTTTCATACTTTTTTGACCATAACAAGTAAATAAACCTTTTAGATGCTGTGTCAATTTTAGCCACAGATTTTTCCTTTCCTCTCTGTGTATGTACTTACCTGTGAGGTGAGGCACAAGCTGTCTGAGCATAGGGCATCAGCACTGGTGACTGAATAGGTTGCTCTTTCACACTGTGCAGCTGAGTTTTTTAGTTTATGACATTCTGATAGAATCATAGAATAAAGTTGTAGTTTGCAGTGTTTAATTTGGTGGGATTGTGGCACCACAAGAGAAATCAATCCTTTAAAACGTGAAACATTTAAGATAAGGATAATGCTGTTTTTGTAAGGGTTAGGTTCTCATTGTTGTACAGTGTTGGAAATTTTTTTTTTTTATAAAAAAGGAGTGCCAGACAATTTAGTAGCATTTCATAATACAGTGTGATGAGAACTTGGTAAAAGAAAGGAAATCGATTAACCTTACTTTTACTATGAAGACCTTCAACTGAAGTACCTGGGTTCTATTCAATAGAAAAGGCTTGACCTTGGAATAAAAGTGCATATTCCTGGAACCCTCATTTTTAATTAAAACAACAACAACAACAGAACAACAGCAGTTGCATTGAAAAGATGAGCAAAAATGCTTACTCCCCCAGCTGAAAGAAAAATTGGATGTCATTTACATTTTTGCTTACCATCTGCACCCCCAGGCACATTTCACTTTCAGCAGGAGAAGTCTAGAAGTCCACGTACACTGCACGTGTTTGCAATGCTGGCAGAATAGACACAGAAGCAGGAATAAGTTTTTTGAACGGCTTTTGCAAGGGTTGTGCCAGTGCTGTGTTGCTTTTGCACCTGGTCTGGTGGCTTGTAGTGATTCGTGAACTGAATCGTTCTCTGTGCTAGGGTAGGGCTGGGAGGTCTCAATCTCGTACCTGTAAGGCCAGCGCCGTGCAGCCGTGATGCTCCCTACACCCAGAGCCTGCAGGGCAAGATGGAGATGAGCAGATGGAGGTGCGAAAGCTGAAGAAAAATATTTATTGTCTGCGATGCCCCTGGCTGCAGTCCTCTTTCCTGTGGTGCCATGGGCAGGGGAGTGGCGGGCACGAGGAAGGGAAGGGCAGTGACGGACAGCACGGCCACGCACGAGGGCTGTGCTGAGGCACAAATGTGAGAGTCCAAGAAGTGAGCACTGGGGATGAATGTTGTTGTGCGACCAGAGGCGGGCAGGCGGTCAGCAGGGCATGGCAAGCCCCACGGAGAGCTGCGAGATGGGTCTGGCAGGGTTCTCTGAAGCAAGGTAGCCTTTGTCAAGAGAAGAGAATGCTGTGGTGACTGAGGCTCAGCGTGGGTGAGGGTTTTTCCTACATGACTGGGTAAGAAGAGATGCCTTTACAGGAAAACTACAGAAGGAACATGCCAGAAAGGTGTGATGTGAGCGTGAGACCCTCAGAATGGCCACGTACACTGCCCTGGTTACAGAGGGTCTGCTCTGGGGCTGCTGCCCGCCCTGTCTGGGAAAGGCAGAGAAGCTGAGGGGACCCACGGTAGCTCTCAAAGGTGCAGTAGCGAATTACAGACAGAAATGAAGCAATGAGCTTCATTGCTTGTGTGCTTTCCACCCGCCTTGCTCTTGGTGAGGCTCGCAGGAGTTCCGTTACAGCAGATATTGCAGCCTGTGGCTGGATGCCTGGCTGTGCTGCTCTTCTCAGAATGCAGTTCAGCCAGGAGTTGTAGGCCCTCATGGACAGCAGCAGATTATAAACATTTCAGTAGAGTTCTTTTCCTAAAATTCTTGTTCTGTCTGTACTGGCTTTAAAGTCCCTTTTCATATCCCAAAGCACTCCTGTGAAAGCATGACAGAATTGCAAGATTTGGTCAGGAAGAGTCTGAAACAGCTCAGTGCAAATTCACTTTAAAAAATTACATATTACTCTTTTGATTAATAACAGGCTTGTAGCCGTGGGTTAATCTTGCAGAAGGGCTCCAGCCCCAAGCTGTACAAGTATTAGCTATCGCAGTCATCACCAGCATCTTCTGTTAAGACTGACCAACTCTTCACATGTCAGCTAAACATTCAGCTTTAGGCCTGTCTGTCATTTATCCTTGATCTGGGGACGCTGAGCAGAGTTAAATTAACAACGGCCGTCCTTCCTCTGGCTCTTTGTGTGTCCTTAAAGCTGTTCTCATGGAGTGAGGCAGCTCGCAGACAGCGCTGGTAAAGCCCAGCACTGATTTTTTCACAGATTAAAAAAAACTGGTGGAGTACTGCATCAAGTTAGCTTGTAAAAGCTGTTGAGAGATCAAGAGACAGTAATTAAAACCCTAATGAAAGGAGGTTCCTAGACTTCTGTAACGACACACAGGCCTTTTCTTAATTTATCTCTCCTTCTCATCTCCGCGCCAATCATCCAGCGTTGTGACATTGCATGGCTGGCTCTCGTGCACTGTGTTTCACCATTTCATATTCATTCAGCTCTTACCACAAAACTGGATGCTTTTGCTTTGTTTTTCCCCCTTAAATAATTTAGACATGAGGTTCAGCAAATGGAGCCTTGCTACTTGTGTGAAGCTGCCATTTAACCATGAAGTGAAATGCTTTTATCGAGTTTGCCCTGCAGATACGGTCCGCTGCGGCAGTGCTGTCCATATTTGGTGGCTGTGCAAGGAGAGCCAGGTGGTGCTGCAAAGCGTAGCACAGTGAAGCGTGGACAGATCTAGGTTTGACATTTGTCATCCTGTACTGCTACAGGGAAGAGAAAAATCTGCTTTTCCATATGCTTATGCTTTAATTTTTGCCTGCAGTTTTGTCCAGATGGCCTTGTGAACATTGTTTACTTTAAGATGCTGTCCCAGATGTTTTTGAATGCCGATGGATAAATGCAACAACTGTGGTATACTAATACACAAATTATTTACACAATTTTGGCTTTTTTTTTTTTTTTTCTTTTCTTTTTAACTGTCTCTTCTCCCCAGCGCTTCTCCATGTGGCAAGCTTTTCCAAGGGGAAGAAGTCTTCAATGACATTACTAAATTTCTGAGAGTGAGGAGTGCCATCAAGTTGCAGATACTTGGGGCTCCCTTTCTCCTGCTAAGATTCTTTTGGACCAGTGCAGATGGAAGAGTTTCAGACACTGTAGTTTATCCCTTGGAATGTCACTTAAAAAGTGTGACTGCACCCAGCCTGTGAAACAGGGACTGTTCCAAGGTGTGAGCAGGTCCCGGGCTATTTGTTGTTTATTGCATTCAAAAACACTTTGCTTTTTCAAGGAGAATTTAGTCTCTTTCTTTGCCCTTCTACTGTCTTCATTCCTCACACTAGTGGAATGGAAAATATTTTAAAGCTGTGTAAGCAGCATTACCAAGAACATTTAAAAATATTTTTCAACAGTAAAGCACCTCTCACTGCATTTTGACAAGCCCAGATGCAATATGGAAAAATAATTGTGCCTTGGTGGCACTATAGAGTGCAGATAAACTGCGTCAGAGGCTTGCTGCAGATAAAGTAGATATTTTAATGACTTATTTTTTATTTAATTATATATTTTTCATCTTCTAAGCAAGAAACTGCAGGAACATGCACAAACAGACCTTTTGGCATGAGCATTTCATTAACGTAAATAGGCTGGTTAGTTATTTCTCAAGAACACTTTAATGAGACTTCAATGTGAAACTCATTAGAACAAATACACGAATTCATATGTCAAGACATGGATTGCAGCATCACAGTTCTTGGCATCTATTAAGTCCATAACTCATTTACATTGACGTGCATTGTTAATCAATATTTAAGACGCTGCAGATGTCAGTAATGGTCATATTTAGTCCTACAACCATGACAATATGAAAGTTGCTAGTAGAATTCCAGGCTAAATATTGTTATCTCAAGTCTTTTCATTACCTCTAGGCTACAAGTTAATGACTGTCTAACTTTACTGCCTCCATCTATTTAAATAATAGGGGAAATAAGACAACGCATGGATGTTATGCTGGTAGCATATTCCGTGGCGATTTTATCAAATTTCTGTGGTTTAAAATTAAGACAACGTCACTGTGTGCATTTGGGTTGTGTTAGCAACTCCTCAGGCTGTTACAAAGAGAGGTGGGCAAAGGAGCAAATGTAGCATTTGGGAAAACTTATAGCAACCCGAAGTCAGCTGCCTTCACCAAGCTTCACAAGGCAACTGAAGCAGAGCACAACAGTTGGTAAAGACTTGCAGGATTCAGGTGGTACCTTTTGGTTGCCTCTCCCTAAATGGACCCAAAAGCGGCCTTTGTGTGGTGTTTCCAGTGTGTAATGAGCATGTATCTAAACTTCCTGTCGCTACTAAACTAACAGGAGCCTTTAGGTTTGTTTGTTGCTTACATTATTGAAGAAGATGAAGTCTTATGGGGCAATCTATTATTGTGGAAAGTGTTCGTTGGGTATATGTAGTTGGGGGGAATTTTTTTCCAGGAGCGTAACAGCTGATGTCTCATGTTTTTTAAAGACTATGTAAAGCTACTTAGAATACCGTCAAGGTAGACTGTTACCAAGTAATGCTAACCTATAGTTTAATTACAGGTTCATCAAAAGTCATACGCCTCCGTGAAGAAAACAGCGAAACAAGCGAAATTCTGAAAGGAAAAAGTTCTGGTAATGGTGCCTCAGTTCCAGTTAAAGGAATAAATAATTTAGGAAATACGTGCTTTTTTAATGCTGTCATGCAGGTAAGATGGAAAGCTAATACAGTTTTCTCCTTATAGACTTCAGAAATAATTAATCTGTATAAACTGTGGGCTTCGTAAAAGGTCCAGAAGGTTACCAGGTTTCATACTGCTTGCAGGAAGTCCGTTTCAAATTCTTTTCACTCCTTCCTATCTGAGCAGTGTTTTTTTTTATGTATAAAAAAAAGTGTTCCTGGATCAGTAGCATTTCTGAAAGTATGGAGACAAATGAAAATGTCAAGTGTGTTACACCCTGCATATGTGTGTGGGTTGTACTCCAGCATATGGTTTTATTTGTAGTTCAGCATTAGGCAGTCATGAGTAATGCATGGTATTTACCATACTGGTGGGTGTGAGAAGTGGCACTTCATGCTTATCGAGCACCAATCTCATCTTCGCAGTGAGGGGTGATGATTTTAATCCCTTACAGTGGACGCAGTTAGGAAAGTACTTTTATGGTTTATTTCCTGACCAGAATAAGAGGAATGAACTGTATGAATACACTTGCATTGATCTGAGTGTGTAACTAATCCAACATCCTAAAAATAGCAGCAAGCTGCTAGGTTTTACACTGCAACATCCTAATGCCTCCTGGTTGAACATAGACATATGTATCTGCAGACAGGAGTGAGCAAATGAGATAAAGTTGCTGCAGAGGTCTTCTGAGCTGGCACACAGCGTTTGTGATGGTGATCACAAAACTCAGCCCACGAAAGGTAGATTTGTAAGGAGTGTCATTACTACAAATCGTTCTCTGTCTGTACGCAGGGCATTGAAGAAACCTGAGTGATCTGCAGCAGACATTCAGATGTGGTGCTGTTCAGTGATCCAAAGCCCCTGTGCTTCCTGGGCACCATGAGGGAGGCTCCAGAGTTTAAAAGAAACAAATGCTTTTTCCTGTTAGTGTCCTTATGGTCAAGGACTAAACAAACAAAGTCTTGGTTGTTGAACAAAAGTAACAAAGTTACTACTTGAAAAACATCTGGGAACTGGAGAAACTGTGGTGCATAAAATTTTAGAAACAATCTGAGATTACTCTTGTGAGGATGGTACCTGCTTTTTCTGCTGATTTAAAGCTCAGTTGCACATCATTAAATATATCTGTTTTTGTCTAACCCTGAATTTAGAATTTATAGCTAAAGAAAACCTCAAAGTAGAAAGATTGGTGTGTTTTCTTGGATTCATTTATTTTTTCTTTAAGAATTTGGCACAGACTCACATACTAAATGAACTGATGTATGAGATGAAGGAAAAAGGAACGAAGTTAAAGATCTGTCATACGTCAGACTCCCAGCTGGTGAGTATGCAGTGTGAAGTACAAATTTGGGCACATGTGGGAAGAAGCTGGAGAACAGGCAGTCACATCCCTGTTAAAGGCACACTCTTACTCTCCTGTTTCTTTCTGTCCTTAGTAGTTAGCCAGTTTGTGGTATATGTGAATTCACTCCTAGTACAAAACTATTCAGCCCGGAGAGAAGGGGAATAATCATTTCCTTTCATATTTTCTAACACTGAAGTAGCAACTAATGCTTGACCCTAAGAAAGAGTGGCTTAATTTTTTTTCCCATTTTGTTTCTTCAATATGTGCATGTAGTATAGGAAAGAGTATTTCTGGCTCCATGAAGTGTTTGCGAAATATTTTGTTCTGTTCTGCCCCAGCTCTGCACTGATGAGGCTTGTAAAATATACTGCATGCTTCACAGCCGGAGGATTAAACCGAGAGAAACAAAATTCTAGACAGGAGTAAATTTCTTGTCCTCAAGTTCATTCTTATCAGAAGAACATGCTGCTGTTCCTTGTCGTTTCTTAGAAATTTGTGTTTTCATAATATATTGTTGGCAGGTGGGGTAAAGACAGCCCCCCTTTCCCTCTGCTGGTTGAAGAAAGCAGTTTGCAGAATTTTCATATGCTTTTTTTTTTTTTTTTTTTTTTTCTTTTCTGCTGGTTGCTGGGAGCTTTCTGGTGGTGGGAGGCTTTCAGATACCGCTGCAATTACAAAGAGTTCTGTATGTTGTTGTCAGTGATGTTCATAGCTTCTCCAGGCAAGAGCAGCGTGCGGCTCACTGCCCTGTTGTCTGTATTACTGCTCGTGGCAGTTCTGAACAGCAGCGTGTTTCACCAAGTTATTCCTGAGCCACAACTGAGCTCTGGAGCTTGCTTGTTCCTGGAGGCTTAGGAAATCTGCGGTATGTTGGGCTATGCATGACGTGAACCTTGCACAGCCAAAGAAGATTTATCTTCTTTTTAATTACAATGCTTATGAAGTAAGCGAGCTCTCTGGAGCACAGAGTGTGTGTTGCGGTCTCTGTATGGCAGCAGAGGACTAGAGGAGTGCTGTAGGGTGCGTGTCCGTGGCTGTCGAGGTGTGAACATTTCGGTGTGCAGCTCTCAGCCCTGTGCACACGGGAGGAGAAGAGGCAGTCCAAGAGTTATATGGTGCAGGCTTCCACCTGGCATTTGCATTCGGAAAAGGAGAATAAGTAAAGCTTTAGTCGTGGTTGTTACTAAATGCTTCCAGAGGAAAAACAGGACAAAGTTCCCTTATGGCTAGCTTGGATGGCCCATAGCCTAGCAAAATAAAAGACCCCACTGTTTAAAAACCCGTCTGTATTTCTAACCTTAAGCATTACTGTATTTCACTTTGTTCCAGTAATCATGGACGTGTTTCCAAGATTATTGGTTCACAGCCAGTTTGTTCACTGAGGATTGCTTGCTGTTGTAACTATTGCTGTTTAATTAGTAAGGTTGCTCCTTCACTGTCCAGTTGCTCAGGTGACCTCAAGCTTTTTTTAAAAAAGTGAAACACTCTAAGACTAAAAGTTACATTGTTCTTTGTCATAAATGCGTTGCCTGGCTCATTTTGAAATCTGATGCACAATTTACCTTTGCTTTGAAGGATCCTTTGGTGGTGAACCTCTCCAGCCCAGGGCCCTTGACTTCAGCGATGTTCTTGTTCCTTCACAGCATGAGGGAGGCTGGAAGAGGTCCTCTTTCTCCCAAAGTACTCTTCAGCCAGCTTTGTCAGAAGTATGTATTGTCAATATCTTGCCAATATCTGATTTTTTTTTCTATTTTCAGTGCTATGTTTCTGAATGTACCATGTCCTGCTGTGCTTTCTAACGTGCCCTTAGATTTTTCACTGGGCAGTCCAGAAAAGGTGGCCTTTGAGTTTTAAAGTTGCAGTGTTCCTTGTTGCACTCCAGGGTTGTACCTGCTTCTCAGGAATCCTAAGTCCCAGCCCATAACACAGCTGTGGGCTTTCACCTGGGTCTAAGAGGACAGGAGAGGCCATGCCAAGACAAACAGATACCCTTATCTTCCAGGTTTTGGTGAAGGCTGTATATTAGCTTAAAGATGTGCTAATACTGCAAGAAGAGTGTTTTAAGAAGAAAAAAATGGGTAAGCTTTTAAATGGGAAACCTCTGCTATGATGTCTGTCCTTGGCATGGTTTCAGAATTAAAAACGGTCTAACAAGTAAAGACTTAAAGCAGTCCTGAAATGGCATATGGCTCCAGATTGCAAAGAGCTTACAAGCCCTAAAGAAACCCCTGCTTCTTGGCGTGGAAAATGCTCACAGTGGTGCTTTGTAGGTGTCTTCAATTATGATGCAAATAATCTTGCTTTTTAAAACACTTGTAGAAGGCCTATTGAAAAGTTGATACAAATATTGGAGTATTGACTTTACAAGCAAAACAAGTTGTAGAAACAGAGTAAATGGAGGGTGTTATAGCTGAGTCCCACTTCAAAAAAATACATGTTAATTTCTTTGTCACAATAGTGTTAAATGGAATGTTAAGTTTTCTGCAGCACGAGAGTTAGGAGAGTTCCAACTTACCACTGCAGAGTTCCAGGGTCACATAGCTGTGCAAGTGTGGGTTTAAAATATGCTGTACAGAAACTGAGGCTTTGGGGCTAGAGCAGAGATCATTTAATTCAGGTACAGAAATCAATTACTATTTCTTCTTTATCCTCAAAATTCAGCTTTGGAAATTTAATATTACATTTTTCTAATGTACTCGACTTCCTTTTGATTCTTTTGAGCTGGAAAAGGAAGCATACATGGAATAGCCTCCTAGTGACTTTGAATCAATTATCAGTGTTCTCTGTTCAGCATTGTCTGCTTGGAAGAAAAATATACAAGGAAGTTAAAACATGTTCTTTCCTCAGTCCTCCTCCTGTTCTCAGAATGAGTCAAAAAAAGTTAGTAGAAGAATAAAACTGGGCAGAGAATTGGAAGGGAAATGATTACATAGGGATAGTAGCTCTTTCTCTGTAAATATGAAGAGTAGAAGGGAACGGATGATGTTAAACATGTTTTGAAGCCTGCCTTAGCAAACTTGTTGCAAAATAATAACAACACAGTGCTCTTCAGATGGCATTGTGCTTCTGAAATCACAGCTGTTGTGTTTGCCCTGTGTGTGTGTTTGTGTAGCCATCAGGTGATCCAACAGTATTAAGTCTCAGATATCTGGGTTTTGGATTTTTTTGGTTATACTTTGATCTTTGAGATGGGCATACAGTTCAACTGTCTGGTAAAAGCTCCATGCTTTTTATGCAGGCAGCAGGCTTTTGCTGTTTAGGTATGTATGTGTCAGCTTCTGCCATCTCGTACTTTCGTCCATTCTTACTTTTGTTAGCCTTACAGAACAAACAAAAGCGATATGAATTCTTTCCTGGCTCATGGATCAACAGTGGAAGTGTCAGCCACATGCTGTTAGCATGAAGCTAAGAGTCCAGGGACAGCAAGTGGCTCCGCAGTTAGGACAGAAGGTTTTGATCTTTTGATTCTTTTGTTACTGATGGTAATTTGAGCAAGAAAGAAGATAGGGTGAAATTCAGCAAATTCAGCAGTCTGCATTGGTAGTAGTAGGAGAAGAGGGAGTCCTTGCAAGGAGAATACATTCACTGTACATAAACTAAACCGAAACGCATGCAGTGTTCTGTCATCCCATTTTTACAAAGTGCTTTTTCATTTTTTTGAAGTTTGGCTTTCCACTCCTTAGCAAAGCTGAAGTGAAAGAGAGAGCATAGCAAGGCTGTGGGAGTCCCAGCTAGGAAGAAGCCAGTGTTGCTGCAGCAGTCTCCTCCAGGTGCCTTTTGAATCCTGCCAAGACCTTGTGTTAACAAAGCAGTCTCAAAGACCTACATTGGCACAAACCCTTTTTACGTACCAAGCAACCCTGCGAGTATAGATTCTCTGCTATTTAGAAAGGTTAAACTTTCTAAAGGGGCATGTTGTTTATGGTCTTTTTGTATTCCTAACCAGTCACATATTTTCATAAACTTGAACATTAGATAGATTTCTTTAATCAGTTTTGCGTGAATGTGGCCAGTAGCCTCAGAAGTTACAAAGATCAGGTGGGGGGAGCACGCATGTGCATGTTCTCACGTGGTCCCCAGGGATGCAAGTTAAACAATGGTGTGTGCAGCAATTGTCTTCCATGGATCTTCTTCCTCTTCCTGGCAGAATCCTTGGAAGCGCTCCTTAGAAATCTTACTTTTGTGGTTATTTAAACGTAGCCTGTTTGTGCTACAAAACGAGGGGCACGGGGAATGTTTCCTTTTGGTCTGGAATTGAGTTTGCACTCTGAATTTTAGCCCTCTGATCACTTACAGGTCTTCTGTGGAGAAGTTCTACCAAGAGCAGAAAGCAGAACCCTTTTATTTCTGAGGGGTGGGGGAGAATTCAGTGTGGTGTATCTGCTGCAGTAATGGCTATGGACGCAGTAGTGGAAAGCCATGAGCTAGGCAGTTAGACATACACACATTTTTGTGCTTCACTCTGCTTACAGATCTACTGAAAATGTTAGTAAAATGAGGTTAAGGGGACAAAGAGAATCACTTTTTGTCTTGCAGATGCTCCCTGGTTCTAATGACGATAGGAGGTGTGGAGGGAGGGTTAATTCCACTTAAAGTCTACCGTGATTTGCCAGAACCCGTTACTGATCAGTTCCATCCAGGTTAACTTGCCTGCTGGGGTGTGTGCTGGGGCAGAGGTGCCTGTGTTTCAGTTTGGACATTGGCTGACATGATTTTGATGCTGTGGCTAACTGGCATGGAGGTGCCAATGGCATACACTGCAGAAGTACTTTAAGCTTGTATTGAAACTACTCTGCAGACGTGTTCTGAATTCTTAATTTCTAGATAGCATTAGGTGAAATCATTTGAAGGAGTCCAGTACCAAAGTGATGCTTTACCTGAGTGTGCCTTCTCTCTGAAACATGCCATCACTCATCCACCTGTGGGTCTGGACAGAACGATCATGTGCCTCATTTCAGCTGGTGATGAACAAGCTGAAACGAGAGCGCGGTGTCTAGCTGAAAAGTAACACGGTGATTTCCTAGTAGCGTTTTTATCCTGTGTTACAGAAGGCTGATCCTTTTGAAACTGTTGCTTTTCCCTGATGACACATGTGAGGTATTTATACTTACATATAAATTATACAACATAACTTTTATTTATCTGGCTATCTAAATCCCTCAGGGAAAGCACTTCTGTGCCTGGAAGCTCACAGAGGAAAAGTGCATTTCAAGCTTTTTTTTTTTTTTTAATCTATTTCTATATATTGAATAAATTGGTATTTATGGGTTTGAGATTTGTTTTTGTTTTTAATCTCACAGCTGAAAGGTGTCATATTTTTATGTTGGATCAGTTGACACAACATATAGTAAAGGCAGCTGTATGATTTAACATCTGACACTTGCCCTCATCTGCAGTTCAATACTAGAATAACTTCTGAATTTGATACCCAGAGTTGCTTTTTTTTGATGCCCTTGTAGGACTTCAGGACTTCACCTGCCTCAAGTGTTCCAGTATGAGTTTGAATGCCAGCACCTGAGCTGGGCATCCTCACTCAAATTGCTTGAGATGTGCTCAGTGGAAAAAGACCTAGGAAGGCAGAGAGGGAAGGAAGAGCAAAAAGGAGCAGATGAAGGCACTTAGGAACACGGCTAGGTGTGGACTGGGAGCTTGTAAAGAAGGGGAGCAGGTGCTGCCTTGTTCAGTCGGCAGCTCTGTAAGGACACCGAGCAGAATACCACAACCTGTCAGTGGGGACACCTGCGAGGGGATGCATGTTTTCTGCTCCGAAGCAGTAAGAGAACTGGGACATGGCCCTTTCAGCTGCAAGCTGCGTCTTTAAGAGTCTGTGGAGATCAGAGTGAAGTTCATTGTCTTGTGTATGAAAGGGTATTGGTGGTGCATTTAAAAAAAAAAAAAGACAAAAGAAAAAAATTGATACCGAGTGTTAATTTTATCAAGTGCTGGGGTGGCCAGGTTGAAGAAGAGGGGAAGAAGAGAAGAAATGGATGAGTCTTTCTATAGCAACTGTTTAGCGTCTGGTACTAATTCATCCACTGTTAATTTTGTTAGTGTTGCAGCTGTCAGATGTTTTGCAAGGACAGATTGTGAGCATAGCTACAGGGCCCTTCTGTTTGTTTTCCACTGTTCTGAATATTAGGACTGCAGACTTCTGACTTATCTGGAGACTTACTGACTAATGCAGCTTTTCTGTATCAAGAGGACATAGATTTTATTTCCCTTATTTGTTATGATTAAGTACTTTTATTGGCAGATGAAAGCTTAGATTTGTGCAGCAAGTAAATCTTTTAGTATATGAATTAATAGTCCAAAAAGTAGTTACAGAATGTTAGAAAAGCTGCTTCAAACCAAGTAATTATTTATAGTGGTACTATATTGCTGCATTAGCACAGAGGAAAAAAAAAAACCTTCTTAACAGAGATTTTATTGGTGATCACTGTATACACAGAGATCTGTTTTCACTTACTTAGTTTTCCCAACAAGTATTAATCGTTCCTTCTCGTGCATGGAAAGTAGAACTCAAGATAGAGGTTTGTGTGTGACTGACAGCATTGAGGGCACAGGCAGTTCGGACTTCTGAGTAGCTTTGGAGAGGAACCTAAAAGCATTTGGATTATTCCACTTCTGTCACTTCTGAGAAGAAATGCTCAGGGAACACAGGTAGTTTTGTACCAGATTTAAGAAGTGATGGAAACAGGATTTTTCTTATTAGCTAGGAATCTTGGTGCTTTTCTTTTAAGATAATACTGTTCTGGAGAAATGCCTTAAAACAAGATTTCCAACTTCCTTGTTTTCCAGTTTGACTTTTGCCCTGTAAGGGTAACAGCAGCAGAACACCAGGTTGATGTTTTCTTGACCAGTTGTGAAGAATTACTTTTGCTCCCCATTGTGCCTGTGTGTGCCTTGCTAACAGTGCTGCATCAGGTTCTGGAGCTCTGACAAAGGAGACAGAGTTGTCCATCTCCTGCAGCATAATCTGGGAGATTGTGCACCTTTATTTCAGTCTATGTTGTCAGTTCCCACAGTTTCTGAACAAGTAAACAAAACTGAGTGGATGAGATTATTGAATGCAGCATAGGTTAATTGCATAAATAAGTTGTGTGCATTGGCCGGAATCCTCTGCTCTTGTTCCTGAGTTTTGTGTTCCCTTCTTCCACTAAGGAGGAAGAGCTGCACAGTGTTTTGGACAACAAAAATATTTGCAACGTGTGTGTCTTGACGGCCTGTGTAAGCACCGGCTGTAGATACAATGAAGAAGGAAAACAGTAATTTTGCTAGGTCTGCCAGAGGTGTACCCGCAGGCAGAATGCCCACGTTAACCAGAACAGCATTAAAAAGTAAGGCCCTGTCAGAGCCCTAGGGGGAGGTGATGAAAACAGCAGCACATCATGCTTAGATAGGAGAGGAAATGAAAAGGAGGCATTACAGCAAGAGAACACAGTCAATGACAGAAAATAAAACAGCTATGCTTGTTAAACTGCCCTCATAAGAGTTTGAGGAGCAGTCTGAAACTGAAAGGCAACAGATTTAGAGCCAGAGGAAAAATAAAGTCTTTTTAAAAAATTTTAATTCTGTGTAACTAACCTGTACAATTTGCTATCACAGAGCACTGTTGAAAATATTATCAGGGCTTAAAGGAAGAAGGAAGAATTAGATGTCCATATAAAGAGAAAGCTAAAAGCTTTATAAAGTGAAGAGGTATCAAACCTCATGCATAAAGGCCTTGTTGTTAAAAGCATTATAGGAAGCCAATCATCACAAAAAATATTCCTGTAACTGATAGTCAAGCAAGTATAACTTGTCTCCAGATGAGTAGCGAGAGGATAGATAAGCAGCACGTATGTGGGTGTCACAGTTGTCCTTCACCACTTCTGGCCATTAGCAGGGGTTCAACCTGTTCTGCCATTATCCCGCTGACACTGTACAACAGGTTGTATCGCGTGGGCACTGGCTTCCATATGTCAGCACATCTGTGAGCGGTCAACTCAACCAACCATCTTCAAGTCCCCCACTTTTGCCAAGGATCTTGCTTGAAGCAAATTTTCAAGGAGACAAGAGTGCACATCTTTTAGTTGTCAGATTTCTGCGTATCAGCATGGATTAATTCCTTCCCCACCCCCAAATATACTGGTTTGTAAATGTAGGAATTTGCCTGTAAATGCATTACAGGGTACGAAATTTCCTCCCTTACTCCTGTTGTTTTGTTTTTATTTTGTGGCTTCCCCCTGGAAACAAAT
The DNA here is from genome assembly GCA_013399715.1 of Alectura lathami. NCBI lineage: Eukaryota > Metazoa > Chordata > Aves > Galliformes > Megapodiidae > Alectura > Alectura lathami. The sequence continues at coordinate 72,266 of VXAV01003014.1, forward strand.
CTACTAATCTGAATGTTATTCCACAGAATATCAGACATTTAGAATTAGATGTGTTATGGAGCATGCTGCAGACGTGTATGGCCAATTAGCTCTACGTCACTGCTAATAGTGACATCATTTGTCAGTCAAAACCTTGCACAGCATCTTCACAGGCCACTTTCCCTGACACTTCACTTTTAAAGTGATATCTTACATTCCCATCTTCCTATCCCTCTTAAAATCCAAGCATGTGTATTTCTGTGAGGCTGGATGAGGATTTAGTACAAGCACAGAGAAGTGTAAATAGCCTTGCCCATCGTAGATGCAGCAGGTGCTCATAACATGAAAGATTAAGAGTGACTAGCGCTGCCCCACTGAAAAACTGGGTAGCTGGGTTTGTTTTTTTCCCTTTCGTTTAAGCTAATAAAACTGTGTGGAATATGCAGATAAACTATTTTCCCTCAAAATATCATTTAGGAAATAAATTGTCATCTGAAATTAGTATTACATGATGTTAATCAGCGGAAGTTTATGCTGCAAACCATAAACTGATCTGCCCTGAGAATCTGTCTCTGTGAGGTATTCCTGCAATGAGAAAAAAACACGAACAAACCCTCCTGAAGAGTGATGGAGTTTTTGACTGCCCATTTTACTGTATTGTCTTTTGTAGTCCTGTGGCTGCTGCTCTGTGACAAAAACAAAAAAAAATCCTATTGGTATAAGGATCTAGTTTGTGTCAATGCAAGAATTTTATTCTGTCCCTGCATACTGGAGGTATTGATGTGCATATATTGGAGGAGATATGCTGAGTAAGCCTGTTAATTCTCACTGTGTCGGGAAAACAAGGCATTTCTCATAAATGAAAGTAATGGTAATACTGTGCGTAACTAGGTTTATCAGAACTGAGCTGATCTCCGCATCTGGGGTTAAAAAATGATTCTGTGATTCCTGGCAATTTAAGGAAAGCAACTATGAGAAAACTGTTATAGCAAGTTGAAAAGTGGAAATGTGTGCACATTCCTTTAAGTACGTGCATGCATGTCCATATTTCATTTTATTTTTTGTTTAATATAAGTTGAATGTTTTATTGGATCCTGTATAAAGGTTCGGTGCTTTTCAGAATCTGTTTGGCTTCAATAAATTAATTGGAAATAAATAATTTGATTTTAATAGAAGCAAAACCCCTGCATTTTAATAGTATTAATCCAAAATGTTTCATTTCTTAGGAATTTCAAGTTTGAATTTATTGATTAAAAAAAAGAATGGAATTAAATGTTTAGGTTAACCTGCACATGCAGAAGTACACAGCTTAAGAAACAGTGCTTAAAAATATCACCTGCTTTTCTGTTTTCCAAATTTTATAGTAAACTTCACAATAAAGCAGCATCACTAAGTCATTTCTGACTACGGATATTGTCAACATTGTGTCAAACAGTAGATTCAGAGTAGAGGTGTGCAGGTATGCTTTCTGTGGATGTGAACGTGCTGTTTTGCGTATGCCAGTCCAGGTTTATTCCACTTCACTGTGGGCGCTGACCTCAGGTACCTAGCCACCTTGGCTGCTTGCCTCCTAGTGTGCTTCCAGAGAGCAGCTTGAAACCTGGGCCCTCGTCTCAGTGCGCTGCACGTAGCCTCGGGCTGCCGCGCTCCTGAGGTGACATCTCGCCCAGCTTGATGCTGCTACAGGCACGTTGCATGGCTGATGCAGTGTCGTACGGCGGCCTTTAATTTCTGCTGTCCATGAGCACAGATTCCCAAAGCAAACCTGAGTAGCTGTAGTGTGTGAATGGGGACGAAAGCTCATCTGCAGGAATCCTAGAACGGCTAAAGAGCACGGCTGGGCAAGGAGGATGGTTGCGTGTTGAGAAAACACGGATACATGTTCACAGCTCAGTGCACTGGTTAGTCACAGCGTGCAATCTGGGGCTGAACATGAAAACTGGCTCAAGATGCGTTTAATAAAATTGAATAACCGTGCAAGTGGTTGGTTTTTCTGTCCACTCTGCCAGCTTGATGAAATTCCTGCTTGAGCTCTGAGCAGCCAGTTGTCTCCTGTGCTAGATTTTGGAAGATTTTTAGCACATGGCTGAGCCTGCATGTCTTCTTCCTGCACAGTGAGAGACGCAGCTGCCATTTGGTGGCATTACTCGAAATAAAGCAGGCAAAAAAAAAAACCCTTTCAGATCCCATTTTTGATGAGTTGGTCCAAGACTCCAATTAAAGATGTAAGGAGTAACTTGTCTGGAAAGACAGACAGTGTTTGCCCAGCGAGCTCTCACTAATGTGACAGTATGTTAGCAGGGGATAGGTACACAGTCTTGTTTGAGACTGTAAGAAGCTGGAGATCCAATTTGCTATGGAAAGGCAGTTGTTGCTTTGTAAGGATAACACCTGAAGTATCTGTCCACACACTCAAAGGTGTATTTTGTGATGTTTATGTAATCTATACCTGTAAGTTACACTGCCAGTGTATTTAAACATTGTGAGCAGTAGAGAAGGAATCAGCAGTTCTTGAGTACCAGTGATGCAGACTGCTGCCTGCCTGTGTCACAACCACACGCAACATCAGCCCGGTGCAGCCGACTAAAACATCACTGGTGGAAGTGGTCCTATCGTCTGAAACAGACGCTTCTTCTCTTGCTTTACGAGGGCTGTGTGGATGCTGCTGGTGGGCTTTTTCACAGGAACCGCCTTCCCTGCGGAGTCTTCAGTCTCCATGTGTCTGCCGTGTGACAGTAAATACCCAGCAAGTGCCAGTGCCCCTTCTGTGTCCTTGGGCTGGCTGCGAGCTGGCTGGCCTCTGTTGGTGCTGGTGCCAGACACCATCAAGGAGGACGAGCTGCTCGAAGGGCGAGGGAGGCTGAGAGGACAAGGGCAGCACCAGATGTGTGTTTTCTAGGGCGTGTTGATCCTTTCTGTCAGGACTTCTAGTTTCCAGAGATGAAACGTGTAGAAGTGCGCTGACTTTTTTTTCAGAAGCGGTTGCAGTCTTTGATGATTAATATCTCTGTTTAACTTGAGTAGTAAGCTTATATTGTTCTAGAAGGTGGGCTTGTGGTCTGAGCATTTCAGACTCTCATTCGGTATCACATATCCAAAAGGCAGTGATGTTAATACCTAGTAAAAAGCAGTATCTTTATCAGTTGCAACTCCAGTGCTTTTTAGCTGGTGGGAATCTCCAAAACCAAACCCACAAATCCTCACTTCATGCAACTTTGATGTAGGAAGGAGGGATGTAGTGCACTTACATGAGAAGTGCTGTCACACACCCTACAAACACGGTCACAGGACTGCTGGAGGGTTGCTGCTTTCTTCTGCGAGCCCCCCCCTGCACATGCTCAGCCTGAGACGCTGCTCTGCTGGGGATGGCCACGAGGAGCTGCCCCCAGAGGAACCGCCTCTGGTGGGCTTGGGGCTGGCCTATGTGCCATCTGTGCTTACAGGTGCAGCGTGGAAATGGGACCTTAAATGGTTTAACGTAAGGTGATGAGCTTCCGATGGAATGGACTCCATTATTCACCATCTTCTGGACTTGATTAATGGGAGGAAAAAGAGCTTTGTATCATGATTTTCTTTTTCTTACTGCTTCTTTCACAGGGCTCCTCGGTTTAAGGGATTCCAGCAACAGGACAGCCAGGAGCTTCTGCACTATTTGCTGGATGCAATGAGGATTGAAGAAACAAAGGTAATGTCTTTGTGTGTGTGATTCAAGAAGTCAAGAAATACTCGACTGTATGGTAAACTAACAGTCATTGCTTCAGTATTCTTCATGTGTCCATTGTTCTTTGTGTTTCCAGTGTTTTAAAGATGTCCTTAATAGAGTACGAGTGATTATTTTCGTTATCTTGAGAAGAACAATGTCTTTTTAGAAAGATGATATAATTGTGTTCATGGTGGTATCTTAAAAATTGCTGATTGGGATGGAATTTTCAGTGAGCATTAGAAAGAGTATGGTAAGTAGATCATGATAACTTTAGGAGTCTGAATCGTTTGCATTTATTAAAAAAATAAAAGGACAAAGAAGACCCTTGTGAGGATTCAGGAAAGTAGAAATAGAACCTCTGATCTGTCTGATAAAATGCCTTTTCAGATAAAGTTTAGGGACAGAAATTAGCAGCTCCTAGCTGTGGGCCTGCCCACAATTTTCATTGAAACCTATTTCAATGAAAACATTGGGATGAAAATAAAATCTTGCAAAGTTTCTTTTATTTCTTGAAGATGTGAAGAACCACTCATTTTGTAAATAAGGTGCTGTGTTCTGTTAAAATCCACATCTGAATATGTGAAGTATATAACTAGTTATATAAAAAATGTCTGTGTGTTTCTTCATGTTTCTTTCTGTCATTGTTTCTGCCTCCTGTGTTGCTGAATACAAGAAAGTGCTTTTTTGCTTGCTTGAACTATCTTGACTATATCTGATTTCATCTGCCTGACTTACTCTTGGAGCCTTCTTTTCAGATGATATTGTGGTAAATAACCTTTTCCGAGTCTAGTCAAAAGGGGGTCCTTAAACATCGAACTGGCCAGCGTACGTCCTCTTCCGTCTCATTTAATAACACAGGGAATGTAATGATCCTGAGCTGAAATCTTTTGGAAGCAAAATGCAAAGCTGTAACAGAGCCCAGTTTGTGGCACTAGAGCAGCACTGAATGGACCTCAGTGTCATCAGTGTGCTTCGTAACAAACAGAACTGAACCACAGGGGAAGCAGCTGACACTTGACGTTGTCACGCTTACAAGACCGTGCGTCGATCTGGGCACGCCACAGAAGCAGGCGATGGCTGCTGCCCTTCCAGTAAAAGCAGTTGTCATGTTTTTACGGTAGAGGGAAACTCTCATTTTGTTGTTTGTTGATTTCCTTGTAATAAAATGTGGAAACTCTATTTGTTTCACAATGGAGGATTCACCAAAAGCAGGATCGTTGCAAGCTTCTCCAGTGCCATCTCGTTCCCCTGCAGTCAGTCTCCTGTTTCGTCAGCGTGTGTGCCATCTTTCTGATAACCTGTGTTTTCAGTTGCCTTTTGAGTCACTTGTTAGAGCTGGACAGCTATTGAAGCTACCATAAAGGAGTCGTGGGACACGTTGAGAATTTAAATTATGTTTTAGGCAGCAGTGTACTCCTGCCACCCCCAGCTCTGGGCAAGTAAGGGTTGGTCCTTCCCTTCCCTGCAGTTCCACTCCTGTGTGCCCATAATGGTGCATTGCTGCAAACACTGACTGTCACCTCAGGCTGCTCAGCGAGTGTCACCAATAGTAAAAGCTCTTTCCTTTTTTTCATCCTGTTTGGGCTCTGTAGATGGTGTGACAAGCGGGGAGTGCCAGAGCCGTGTCCTGCGTGCAGGCGGCAGTGGCATTGTCAGCCTGGGAACGCTGCAGCTGCTGGCTGCTGGCGGCCTGGCCCCGCCGCTGTCGCCGGGGGAGGCCCGCAGCACGCTGCCTGCCACCAGAGGCCTTTCGAAGCAGTTTCAGCCGCGGCCCTTTCTCCTCGCTGCTGCTTTTGGCCGTCAAGGTGCGCAGCAGGCACGCGTGGGTGACGGCCCCGCTCCCAGTGCGGTGGGAGGCTGCCCTGTGCTCCACCTGCCAGAGGTCCCCTGCCCCACGAACGCTGCAGGGCCGGCCGCTGCCCTGCTGGCTGCGCTGCTCTACGCCGAGTGGCGATGAGCGATGGGTACGGGACAGAGCGTGACACGAGTGACAACAAGTTGCACAGCTCCCACAAGTCACATTCCGCTTTAGCGATTTATCCCTGTTTTCCTGTCTTACAAAACAGCTTTCTCAGACCAGCGCTGAACTTTTTCCTGTCCCCGTGAAAGCCTTAGAAGGCGTGTCTGTACACAAGTGGGTTTTTAAGAGAAAAGGCTGTGGATACGACAATAAAAATGACATCCTGTCTGCCGTGCCCGGCAGTGTGGGCTGGAGATTGCTTCACACCAGGGCCTGAAGGAGCTGAACCCTGCTGCTAATTGATTAATGTCTGCTGCCATTGTGGGCAGCACCCTGCCCATTCAAAGACTGTGTCTTTCTTTGACCTAAATAAATGGTTCAACGCGCTAATCCCAACAAAAGGGTCGCTTATGGCCCTAAACCCATTTGTGGTGTTCAACTTGGTGAATTACCTATTGATTAGTCCTTTTAGTATATTGTTGGCTTTAAGATGAACAAAGCTGAGCTCGGGGCAGCGGGAGTTAATTCACAAGCCAGGTCACATACTCATAAGGTAGGAGCAGGACTTAGCCTGATGGGTGCCTGAACTAGAAACCAGACCTCTGGGGCTGCCTGTCATCGTCACGCTTCTGTAATCGATGGCTTGAAAGTGCACTTTGCTGTCTGCAAACAGAAGTTATTTATTAGGTTATTTCTGCTGGTACACAGGGCTTGAGCTGCTTGCAGAACGGTTGGTATCGCCGTTTGTTCCTGGAAGGGTGCTTTGCTCTAATTGTGCCTTTGCTGTCACGTTTCATTGTAAATGTCATTTGCACCCCGGCACGGGCGGCTGTTAAGTAGAGCTTCTGGCTTGAAGAGCAAGTACATTTGCCAAGAGAAAGGAAAGCCCAGGTCAGGCCTGCTGCAGTGTTCTCTGGTGATGGAGCGGGTACAGTCCTCTGCTTCCCTCTTCACAGCTCAGCACGGGATGGGCTGAGGTGCGTTTTGTACCAGCGGATGCAGTTCTGCTACCGCCATACACGTCCAAATAATTCATAAAAATACCTCATTGCCCCACTTGCAGCTGAGAAGTATGGGGGGAAGCCTCCCCCCTTTTGAGGCACAACTACAGCTCATGTGTAGGAATTTCTTTCTTTCTTTCAAAAATGTAACTTCTAGGATTTTTGTTAAGATAATGTTGGTGAAGTCAAATGGATTCATCAAAAGTTTTGTATCTCTTCTAAGATTTTGTGACATACCTTTGAAATGTACAGTGTTAGGAAATAAACAGATGTAATAAAATGGCTAACTACAGTCATTGCAGTCTGGCTGCTGACTGACTCGGCTGCCTCAAGTATTTTGTATCCCAGTCAATCAGTAGTGGACCATTTTTCTGGTAGTATGTTGTTGTTTTTTTTCCTAATGGGAAGAAATGGAAAGCATTTGCTCACTGAAAACCTCATCGTTGTTGAGCACCTCTCCAGTGCTCTACAACTGCTCTCTCTTTATGGGGAGGAAAATTTGAAATGGTTTCTGCCTACAGCTAAGCTTGTGTAGCTTTGACAGTGTTCATGAGTAACATCATTAGTTTTAAAATATTAAATTATGGTTCTTTTATGGAAATAAGAGTGGAGAAAATCTAATAATATATTAATCGTTTTTAGAATCTATACACTTACAGTACTTGCTAAATTTTTTTTTTTATTGTTATAGCGTATACAAACTGGTATCTTAAAAGCATTTAATAATCCAACAACTAAGACAGCAGATGAAGAAACCAGAAGAAAAGTCAAAGGTATGCAACACTTTATTGAATCACTTTTAAAATGCAGTTTTAAAATACCATTTTCTTCAAAACTAGCGGGCAGCAATCCTGAAGTACTGTGGCATTTAAATGTTTTGTTGTGTGTTACTCTAGTGCCACCTGGTGCGTATCTAAAGTCTAGAGCGCTGATTATGTGCTGGCATCTCTATATCCAGAATAAAGGCTTCCACTGTGTTAACAATGCCTCCTGTAAAGATACCTAGGATTTAGTTTGATTTTCTTAACTAGACTGTTGCACCTTCGGGCTGGTTACATAGCCACATAGCCACGGTGACTATATCACTGGGAGGCCACTTTTCGTGGTCAGCTGACTGATACTGTGAGCGCTCTGCATTGGGTTACAAAGCCAAAATCAGAAGCTGTTTCAAAATAATGCTTTTTTTTTTTGTTTCAAAGCAATAGGTGTAAATTAATTATTTTTCTTTTGTGAATGTGAAAAAAAATGGTTTTTTTAATTTTTGCTTTAATTAATGCATAAATAATGATGAAGCTGTTTTGAAAGTCACCCTCCCCAAATCTGCAACAGTTAAGACAGAACAGCCTTTTTAGTTGTTGTTTTTTGAGTTTTATAGTTTCAAAGACTACTCGGAAAATGTGACAACCTGTCTGCTACTCTAGTGTCTATATCAAGGCAATGCAATACTGTATATATGTAATGTATTAAAAAGAAAACTGAGATTTTCTTTAAAGGCTTCTTCTTGAGCGATACTGTATGATCATATTGTTATAGTAGGTGGGGAAAGGAAGTATAAAAGGGAATTGTATCACTGAATAACCCAGACGTTTTTAAATGTTGAAAATACAGTAGATGATATATTAGTTACTGTCTTGTATTTGAAAAGTTTTGAATATGTTTGAAAATTGTGCTTTCAAAGTAAATCTTAGAATTTTGTTGTGCTTATAGTGTGGCATTGGATCTGTTATTTTTCACATTTAAAAAAGGCAATGTTTTTTCAGCATATGGAAGAGAGGGTGTGAAGATGAACTTCATAGATAGGATCTTTGTTGGTGAATTGACTAGCACTGTCATGTGTGAGGAATGTGAAAATGTAGGTATTTTGGAATTTGGTTTGATGTGGAATAGATCACATACTGGTTTGATTGCGTTGTCTTGAAAGTATAAAATTGTATTGCCAATTTTATACTTGTTTGTCTGTCTGTAAAAGCAAGACTATTGAAAGTTGCTCATTTAAAATGACTTACTGCTTCCTTAAAGCATTATCCTCCGCTAACCTAAGAAGAGGGGTCATTTGAATTCAAAACAGTTTCTAATACTGGGCTTCATTCTACATCTGATTTAAGGCTGGAGGTTCCAAATTCTGTAATCTTCAGTGTCACACTACAATTTTTATTCTATACTCCTAAAATGCCTACGTGTTTTAAAATATAAATCCTCCTGCCCAGACTTCTGGGATATACCTGAAAATTGAGAAGTACTTGCTTTGAATTAGTATGACTGGGGAAATGCTAATTTATTATTTTTTTTTCTTGAAGTGTTTTTAGAATTAACGTAATGTCTCTAATGAACAGCATATTCCTTTCATAATTAATATTACTGACATTTCATCATAAATGCTTTCCATGATCCTTATAATTTTCTTTAACTTTAGAAAAGAAAAATCTTACTTGCATGACTTTTTTAATTTGATGTTACATTTGTGTCTGGTTTAAAGCATTATATTTAATATTATAGAGATTAAGTAACTCAATCAGTCTGAATACTTGAGCACAGTTCTGCAGTGCCAGGTAAACTTTTCTGTGTGTGATGTGCAGATTACACTTCCATGTGCTACCAGTACCAATGAAGAACTTCAACTGTGTACAAAGCAGGCCTTGTCTGTGTTTGTGTGTACCTCTTATTTTTGCTGGATTCTTATATTCTGCCCGCACAGGATTCGGGACTCGGCTAGCTGTAGCCGTGTGAGGACAAGCTTAGCAGTCACTTTCCTTTGCTTGCATTGGCAAAGATCTTTCTGACTAGTGCTTGTTCCTGCAAGAGGAACCCCAGTTTGAATATTGCTCATCAGTCAGCAAGTCAACATTGTTAAAATAGTTTTAATTTATTGTTTTACTGGAACCTAACCCGTGCTGAGTCCCTCGCACAACAGGTAAACATAAGCTGTTTGCTGAGAGGAGCCTGTGGTCCATACCAAATGTCACAGGTGGAAGTCAGGGTCGTAGACACAGGAGAAAGGCGAGGGCAACAGTGGCAGTAACTGAGAGCATGGCTGTGTTCAGTAATCATGTGCACAGCGTGATGTTCTTTCTAAAGGCTTTGTTTTTCAGTCTTTCCAGAAGTAAGATAAGTCACTTTGGAAGGAATTTGACAACAGCAAGGGAGAGAGCTTAAGGAACAGGCTTGGATGGGACGTTGTAGCTGTAGAGGCGGAGGTGAAGTGTTCTGGGAGAATGTCTTAGGTCTAATTTACCAGTTTCATCTTAGATTTTTTATGGTTTATAGAAGGAAAAATAAAACTGCAGAACAGACAATAAGGTATTCTTTCTGAAAAAAAAAAAAAAAAAAGCGCCTCTTTTCCCCATTAATTGGCTTTATTTTAACAACTACTAGTGTATGTTTCTACATGAACATTTCTAATAAAACTTTTGGCTGTAACCAGTAAGCCTGACACCACCTTTCCTGGGAGCGCCAGGTTAGAGCCTGCCATCTAACTGCCATTAACCAGTGCTTGCTGCTGAACAACATACACGACCGAATGCCTGCACAGAAGTGTCCAGGCTCAGGAGATGCTTACAAGTTAGTTTTGCTACAGAATTCTGCTGGATGTGCTGCTTCTGCTGCCCATAAAGTTGTGATCCATCTAGAAGGCCCACATGACCTGAAAATCTGTCTGGAGCTCGGAGAAGCTGAGCACCACAGTGCTGCTGGGTCTGGCTTGTGCCTGGATGGCCTTGCCCTGTGTGTCTGTCTGCTGCAGTTCCACGCAGCGTTAGGAAGAAAAACAGAGCTATCTTAAAACTAAAAAAGATAGGAAAAAAACTCGTGGGAAGTTCTTCATTGTAGTTTGATGCATCTTGTAACTAATTAGCTTATTGCATAGTTTCTGATAATAATTGGATTTTAAAAAGGGAGAGATGTGCTAATCCTATGCATCGGTCTTTGCACTTAATATAGTTTTTTCTCTTTTCCTTCAAGATTTCAACTGTAAAAGAACCTTTCATTGATCTTTCACTTCCTATAATAGAAGAGAGGGTAAGATACAGAATGTGTAGTGACTATTGCTTCCAGTGGATTGCTTTTACAGACCTTTATGAAGATGTTTCTGTATGTACATATACACAGCTTTGATTTCAAGCCTAAAAATGCGTGCCTGTATATAAATATATGTACTCATGCTCTGTGATGTTTATGTGATTTTATATATGAGTTTATATACATACATGTATACAGATAGAGAGACAGGCAATGACATATGTTCATATATTTTTTAATTAGTCCAGACTTGGAACAAATGGCAGTGTTGCTTACAGTGTATGTAAAGTCTGAGATTAGTTTAACAGTACTTTTAGTATATAGATCGATTATAAAAGTCTTTCTAAAGATCCAAAAAGATGGATTCTAGCTTAGCAGTTTGCAGCTAGGGATCTGAGTCCCCAGACTGAAATGTACCTGAGATACGCTTCAGGGTAAAAATGGATAAACTTTGAGTGTATTTGTTCCGGTGTTCTGGCATAAATAGTTTACAGAATGTCTCCATTAGCTGCAGGGGAGCTGTATTCCTTTTAGGACATACACTCTGCTGTTCTGGGACTTGGGGTTTTCATTTGGGAGTAGGGGGATGGGTTGAGAGTGGTTCTGACCTGCCTTATGTTCACATGCATTTAAGGGAGAGCATGTAATGTGATATTTAGTCCTGTATAAGATGTACTCATCTGCAAACACCATTTTGGTTCAAAATAATGTAGGTTACTGTTTTCCAAAGTAAAGAAAACAAACCCACCTACGGTCACCTCTTCTGTGTGTTGCAAAGGAATAAAAAATTGGCATAGATCCTTTCCTAATTTCCTGTCTAACTTCTTAGGTTGCAAAACCTGTGCCTTTGGGAAGAACAAGTAAAGGTAAAAGTGTACAAGAAGCAGATCTTGGTCAGTATAACTGTTCTTCCATCAGTACACTGAATAATCAATCCAAAATTGTCAAGAAACACACTTCAACAAAAGATAAGGTAAGAACGTCAAGAGTCTCACTGGCCAGTCATCTTGAATTTGTTGTGAAGTTTCAAGGGCTACAGGGGAAGGAATATTGATGCCTGCAATTTTTTTTTTTTCTTTTTTTAATGTACATACAGTTGACATGGATTGATTTAAAAATATTTAGGTCATTATTAGAAATGTGAGAAATTACAGCTATTGGGAACCACTGTGGGGTTTCGTTTGTAAGAAAAAAAATTAGCCCATTAGTTTCAATTCATGGTTTTAGATTTTCTGTCCAGCTTTTCTTCTGTTGTCCTCCTAGCTTGTTTCTGGCTGCAATCCCGTGGGCCATAACGCTGGCTAAGGGAGCAGGCAGCTCTGCGTTAGAGCCATCTGAGGGATTAGCTGGCAGCAGGCACAGCAAAAATAGCACCACCAGAGGTTCTTGGAGGCTGAGAGTGTGATTTCCATGGAGCACTTGGCCTTCAGTAACCCGAGGGGCTCGGGTCAGCCTCCCAGCACAACCCTTCCTGGTGGCAGTGAGAGGGTTCTGCAGCCTAACAGAATTAGCTGGTTGCTTTATGGATTAAAATAAATCTGTCATGAGTATTGTGCACATGTATTATTGTTAATGAAGGTGGGAAGGGCTCTCAGTGATTATGAATATTCCTTTTTTTTTTTTTTTAAGGTCTTATAATCCATATAGGATTACGTGGCCAAATAGAGTCTGTACAGGAAGAGACATGGAAAAATGCAAAATAGGGTGAATAGTAGTGTTAGTGCTGATGCATACAAAAGTGATTACGGGGTGATTTTCAGCATTAACAAAATAAAATATAGTTTGGATTCAGTAAACTAGACTAGACAATAATGTAATTGAAGCAACAGCTCTGCTTTCAGTAAGAATGGGTGAAGTGATCTGTGAGATATGTCTAACTGGTGTCTAACTGGGATTGTGTGCTTCTCCATCCTTTCTGACACGCGTTTGTCATTACTTTAACCTACCTGTGAATGATTTGTACTGTAATACATCTGTTCTGCAGTGAAACTTCTGATCTACACCAAACCATTGTTGAATTCAGTTAGCATTTACTGATACCCTGTTGACTTCTGTGTATCAGTCTGTAAGTTTGCTTGTGAAAATTGGAGTGTCCCGGAGGTGGCTTTACATGTAACAGAGTATCTAAGCGCTGGTTGTTATGGTTTCCTCCTGAAATGGGGAGCTTCACAGCTCTAGGAGTTTTAAGAATTGGCTGTGTAAAGCCCCTGGACACTTGCAGTAATTTCAGACAAGTTCCTCTCCATCTTCTCTATTTATGAAGAAAGCAAACACAACCGAGACAAGAAATGGCTCTAGTGGATAATGGTGTTTGGGGGTTTTGGTGACTTTTTAATCTGGATTCAATTCTTTTTTCTAAATTGTTCACTTGCTTTTAGGTTTAAAGGCTTGAATTGAGAGTGTTTAGTGTAACTTCAAGCTCTGCTTTGGAAAATATTTAGGAATATTATTTACCTTTTACATTGACTTCATTTGGACTTAAGTTCTTCCTTAAAGCTTAAAACTAAGTAAGTGTTGAGGATTCCTTGTGGATTGAGCCTGTGGTATAGATTTAAGGAACAGTCGTAAGAGAAAGGTCTTAAATGCCTGCAAGTTAGGCAGAATATACCTGGCAACGGCTCTAAACTGAGAGAAGGTAGATCTAGACTGGATATAAGGAGGAAATTTTTTATGAGGAAGGTGGTGAGGCGCTGGCACAGGCCGCCCAGAGAAGCTGTGGCTGCCCCATCCCTGGAGGCGTTCAAGGCCAGGTTGGATGGGCCCTGGGCAGCCTGATCCAGTGGGTGGCAGCCAGCCCACGGCAGGGGTTGGGGCTGGGTGGGCTTTAAGGTCCCTCCCAACCCAAGCCAGTCTGCGATTCCAAACACAGCAGGAAGTCCTAAGCATGAAGTCATGCCTGTGATTATACCCTTGCTGCCACTTAGGCACATGATCGAGTGTGCAGAAGGTACTTCTGTCCACTTAGCTTCCCTGTTACGGAAGCAACCCAGGAAAGTTAATTTCTGTAGTTTGTTGTGTGTAGGCAACGATGTGTCAATCGTGTTGTGTGCCCCCCTCCCTTTTTTTCTTTTCTTTACAGATATTTTCTTAGTGCCAGTAAGATTTAGATTCTTGTGTCTGGTGTCTGAGTGAGTCCTGCTGGAAGGGTTTGTGCCCTGCTGGGGACTGTAAATGCTCTTTTGAATCAGGTCCTGACAGACTAATAAATGTGAAGAAAAAAATAACAGAGTAACCATATGAGAGAGTAACAGAAGAAGAGAATGATGGGGAAGCAGATAAGGGAAAGGTGGTAGAAAGGAAAAGATGGAAAGAAGAAGGTGCAGATATTGGTTGTCATAGGAGAAAAGGCATAAAACTCAAACTGCTGAGGTTAATGGGAGATTTCCACTGGCATCATTGGAATTTTAATCAAACTCAGATGAAGGAAACAGCAATGAGGAAGGAAAAATGCTCGTTTCTTTTGGAAAGAAGCCAAATGAAAGAAAGAAAATAATCATGAATACATGTAAATAACTTCAAGTTACGGCAGCTTTAGGTGTTTGTTAATCTATAGTAGTATTTTTTTTCTGGCAGCAAAGGTTTTTCTTCTTGCAGTCTGTCACGATAGAAAGAAAAATTCAGCCTCAGACAAAGCAAAATGTACAAATTGACAAACATACTGATAGAGATGGTTCATTTAATTCTAAGATGAGTGCCTACAAGGTGAGGTGAATTTTCTTCTGTAGCTGCTCATCAGCTAAGGCCTCTGACGGAAGGCTAGCTTAAACCTGAGAAGCTTTTAGAAGCTTAGTTTAGATTAAATGAATACCACTTCCCACGTGCCATCCACAGCTGCTTTGACACGAATGAAATTAGCTGTAGGAAGTATTGATCTCACAGTAAGGATAATGCTCATCGCCAACTGGTGTGAAGGTTTCTAATCCTGTGTAAGTTTAAACAGGCCTTAAGGAGATCAAGTAGCTTACGCATGTGAAAGATGGAGATGATAAAATATTAGGTTTAATTTGCATTGCATTTGGCATGTTTCAATGTTGATGTAGGTCACAGATCTGTTTTCTGTTTCTCCCCTATTCTGCTAAAATAACAATGCCATAATTGACAGAACCAGTTGAACCAGGAGAGAAGGCTTGCCAGAAGAGCTTCCTCCAACGAAGAAGAAAGAAGCCCTGTTATCATGCAGGAAAGAAGCAGAAGGCGTGAGCTGGAAGGCAGCCCTGGTGTGCTGTGCTCCAGAGACACAGCTGCGGAGTCTGCCGTGAACGGGAGCCAGACCGAGGGCAGCGAGAAGGAAGCCAGCCGCTCCGAGAGCAGCTTCGATGCGGACAGCGAGGCCTCGGAGAGCGAAAGCGCTTCCAAGCAAACAGCCCGGAGCTCGCCCATCAGCACGCCCGCGGTGCACGTCAGCCACGTCAGCGTTAAAATGCCCCACGCCAAACCGAGCGACAGTAACGAGGAGAAGATTGCCAGTGCCATATCCAAACTCAGCTTCTGTGATACGATAAACGAAGATGAAAAGTTGGGCTGTGGTGATCTGGGCTTATCGAATAATTCCGTCTTCTCGGTAGACAAGTCCTCGTTGCCCCCAAACCCGCAGAACGCTTTTCAGACGCTTTCCCAGAGCTACATCACTAGCTCCAAGGAATGTTCTGTTCAGTCCTGCCTTTACCAGTTCACCTCTGTAGAGCTGCTGATGGGGAACAACAAGCTTTTATGTGAGAGCTGCACAGAAAGGAAGCAGAAGTACCAGAAGAAAACCAACTCCACAGGTAATTTGCTGGGGTCTGGACGCTGTACAAGATTTCCTGTCGAAACCTGTGCAACCCCTGATGTTTCATTGCTCCAGCATGGGCTTCCCCCTTGTGGCTGAACAGAAAAATGTCTCCCCAAGAGGAACTTCTTGTAACAACTTAGAATTTCATCGTGCCAGTATTAGAATATAACTGTAGATGTAATTTAGAATTTATTCTGCATCTTTTGCTTGTTTTTATCCAAGTTACATAATTTAAAGATCACCATAAACCGAACAGGCTCATTGTTTGAGATTAATGTTTTCTGCTGTTGATGTGTTCTTTACAATCCTGGAAGCTTTGAAATAAATGCTGTAATATTCGGCCCTAGGAACTTACGTATTCAAAGAAGTCATGTAATTAAGTAGGTGACAGAGGAAAAAAAAAAAGCCACTTGTAATGAAGAAGAGGGGGAAAAATAAAACCATAAAGATTTGGAAGAATGGAGACGAGATAGAACTACCTGCTTGTGACAATGATTTTCTCTACATTTGTATGGCCTAAGCAGACCATTATTGTTCACTGAGTAAGAAAAACAGTTTAAATATCATGAAAAATAAACTTCAAAATGTACTGGAGGGTTTTTTTTGACGTACAGAAATTCTAAAAGACTAAAAGAAAAATAGGCTTTTCTGAGTCTTCCTGAAAAATACAAAGGGGAGTCTCTTACAGCAGCAAAAAATGTTGCCTATTTACTGTGCATTTATTAGTCTCTGAGAGATACAAACTAAGCGTGACTGAATTCAGGCAAGAGCCCCCCATTCAATTCCCTTAGCACCATAGGCCACGGTTCCCAGTCCCGTGTGCTCAAGCCCGCAGGTTATGAGGCATCCTGAAGAGGATCCCCCCACTTCGGACCTTTCTCAGAGATAAGCAGGTGCTTTCCATGGGGAGTGGGAAATTGCCCTCTTGCTCAGTGCCTGGGACATCGGCGTGGATGAAGAGATGTGTGCTGTGCGTTTCTTCTTTCAGTGATGACCCGTTTGTCTCGGGTGAAGCGCTTCCAGCAGGAAGGCTAGGGCTGTGACAGCAGACTCTGTGTCTCAGTGTGCACACTGAGCCACGCTGTACGCGTTCTTCCAGCTTTTGGTCTGACTTAAGGCAGGTTAAAGTAATGCTAAGGTTTGGTAGGTGGTCTTTATTGAGAACAAAGAAGAATGAGCAAGTAGTTTTCTGTTACTCCACAAGTTTCCTTTGGAAATCATATATGTGTACAAAGTCATTGCAGCATAGACTTGTTCTGACAGAAATTCAGAAAAAAAATACATAAATTCTGTGTGACTACCCTCACTTTACAAATTATTCTGATATTCGTAAATGCAGAAAAGAAAATGGAAGGTGTCTACACAAATGCTCGGAAACAGCTACTGATTTCCTCCGTTCCTGCTGTTCTTGTTCTCCATCTGAAAAGATTCCACCAGGTAAAAGGCCCCGCACCTCTTGTGTTCCTTTGCCACTTTGGTGGGTGAGCAACTGTTGAAGTGGCATTGTGCGTTCTGATGTTCGCTTTTTATATGAAGGACTGTTCTAAAACCTGCTTCTGCTTATTTGAGTCTCTGATACCTTCGGAATGCGTTTAGCCATTCAGAGGTATCCAGGGAAACCTTTTATGCCTGTCCTGCTTGCGTGCAGCATGCAGTGTATTCAAAACATAACGAAGAATGTGTCAGTAACTTACAGGCTTATTCTTGGTTTTGGTTTATTTTAATAGTATTGTAATTTGCTTTAAATTTACATCTGCTTTAAAAGGCTTCCTAGTCAAAGTGTTTATCTTACAGTCTTTTCTATTTTTATTTTTATTTAAGGCTGGTTTGAGTCTACGGAAAGTAAACAGGCATGTGGATTTCCCACTGATTTTAGACCTAGCACCGTTTTGTTCTGCTTCTTGTAAGGTACGTGTTTCAAATCTGTCTTTTTGCTGTAATGCAGTGGTTGCTGTTGTCCTGGTTAACTGAATTGATGGTGATGAAGATGATGATGATGATTCCTTCCTTTCCCAGAGAAACTACAGACTGAATGCTTTCAAGTAGCGTACTGAAATCAGAATCTAGCTGACTGAAATTCCGTTCCTATCAATGAACAGCACGAATGTTAACTAGTGCTAGTTAAGCTGTGCTGCCCTGACGGCTTTAGTGTACCTAACAGCTTTAAGGACATGTATTGCTGCTTCCATGGCAACTGAATTCAGTTAATAGACTCCTGAGTTTCTTTAATGGATGTGTTTCACCACTGGAAATGCTGTAGATGTCTGTCTGCTTCTTTTAAAGTAACACTGTTGAAAGCTAATTAAGACGTGTGTAAAAGTCACTGTGAAATAATTCATCTTTGTTTTCTGTGTTTCTGGAAATGCAGAATGTTACAGAAGGTGCCAGAGTGTTGTACAGCCTCTATGGAATAGTGGAGCACAGCGGGTCGATGCGGGGTGGGCATTATGCGGCATACGTGAAAGTGAGGACGCCTTCCAAGAAGTTACTGGAGCATATTTCTACCACGAAAAATGTTCTAGGTACGTGCAGCAGAACTTCCTTCCTCTGTGAGTAAAGCCAAAAGCAGCCACTGGCTACAGCTTCACTTGGTTAAGGACATTTAGTGTTGTTTTAGCTCAGAATATTCTGCTATTTTTAGGGCCCCACAAAGCAGTTATTTTTTTCTGTTACACACAGTGCACGACCTGCTTCTGTACTAAACCCACATGCAGCTGAGTAGGCAATGGAATTCTGGTTCAGTTATTAAAAAGAGAATTGATGGAAAATGTTCCTCTTTTTCCTAGTCAAAATAGTACATTCAGATGGATAGCACTGCCTTCTAATAGGTAACTCTTTGGCAGATTTGGAATTTGAAAATATTCTAGTGCAAGAGCTGAATCCACAACAATTTATTTTTTCATATATATTTTTGACCATCTTACCTATCTTATATTTGTTAAGGTTTGAAATTTTTTAATGCTGAAAAATCTGACATACTCTGATTTAACGTGAACAGCAAGAAACCTTTTCATGGAGGATATGTCATTTGTTGTAGGGGTTCTCATGGTATTTTGAGGAGTGGGCCAGTTCTGTTTAATGTTTTGGTCATGTAGAGTGAAATAAGATTCTAGGGCAGAACTTGTTAGTGAATGATCTGCGGAAGCAATGTTCAGTTGCCAGAGGAAGTTAAATGTTTTTACTGCTTCTCTTCATGAGGGAGCGAGGACCAAGCACACTTTGTCTGCCCTGTAGTCTCACTTTGCGTTTGAAGCTCATTTCACAGAGGGACAAACTTTTAAAATTATTTTTGGAACAAATCTTCCTCAGTCTGAGGCTTCCCATGCCGTAATTGCTAGAGCTGGTTACATCCTGTTTGCATTGTTAAATTCATAGAATCATGGAATGGCTTGGGTTGGAAGGGACCTCAGAGATCATCTAGTTCCAACCCCCCCGCCGTGGACAGGGCTGCCAGCCACTAGCTCACTACATCAAACTGCCCAGGAACCCATCCAGCCTGGCCTTGAACACAGCCAGGGATGGGGCAGCCACAGCTTCTCTGGGCAGCCTGTGCCAGCGCCTCACCACTCTCTCAGGGAAGAATTTCTTCCTGATGTCCAACTTAAACCTCCCCTCTTTCAGTTTTAGCCCATCCCCCCTTGTCCTACCATTATCCACCTGTGTAAAAAGTCGGTCTCCCTCCTGCCTGTAAGCTCCTTTTAAGTATTGGAAGGCCGCAATGAGGTCTCCCCAGAGCCTTCTCTTTTCCAAGCTAAACAATCCCAACTCCCTCAACCTTTCCCCATAGGAGAGGTGCTCCAGCCCTCTGATCATTTTGGTGGCCCTCCTCTGGACCCGCTCCAACAGCTCCACATCCCCTCTGTACTGGGGGCCCCAGGCCTGGACACAGTACTCCAGGTGAGGCCTTCCAAGGGCAGAGTAGAGGGGGACGATCACCTCCCTCTCCCTGCTGGCCACCCCTCTCTTGATGCAGCCCAGGATGCCATTGGCCTTCCTGGCTGCAAGAGCGCACTGCCGGCTCATGGCCAGCTTTTCGTCCATCACAACGCCCAGGTCCTTCTCCGCAGGGCTGCTCTCAAGGAGTTCTTCTCCCAGTCTGTACACACACCTGGGATTGCCCCGACCCAAGTGCAACACCTTGCAGTTGGCCTTGTTGAACCTCATCAGGTTCTCGTGGGCCCACTTTTCCAGCCTGTCCAGGTCCCTCTGGATGGCATCCCTTCCTTCAGGGGTATCAACTGCACCACTCAGCCTGGTGTCATCAGCAAACTTGCATTTCATACTGATCAGCTTTTGAAATGTGATTTTTTTTTTCCGTATCAGAGCTGGTTGTGTGTGCTAACATGGCTTACTGTTAGAACTCAGTAGGCTGTGTGCATAAATATGAGAAAGGTGATGGTAGTGTGCCTTTGTAAGCATTGTCTTCCACCAGTATCCCTTACGGTGTTCTTTGACTTCTTGTTGTGGTTTAACCCCCAGCAAGTAGCTGGCCCCCAGCAGTCATTTGCTCACCCTCCCCCACCCAGCGGGATGGGGGAGAGAAGTGAGGGGAACAAAAAAGGAAAAAAAGAAATCGAACAAGTAGAACTCATGGTTGAGATAGGGAAACTATTTTACTAAGACTGCAAAGGAATAAAAGATAATAAAAATATAAAAGGAATAAAAAGATAATGATGACAATTGGGACTAGTGCTGTACAAGAAGACAATTTCTCACCCACCCAGAAGCAGGAAGGGAGGCAGAGCCAGAGCCGCCTCCCCCAGGAAGTAGGAGGAGAAACTTCCTCCCCGTTCCCTCGGTTTATAGGCTCCTTTTACATGACGTTATATGGCATGAATGTCCCTTTGGTCAGTTTAAGTCAGGTGTCCTGGCTCTGTCCCCTCCCAGCAGCTTGTGCCCCCTCAGCCCCCTCAGTGGCAGGGCAGTACCAGAAGCTGAGAAACTGAAACATCCTTGGCTCTGTACAGCACGGCTTGGTAGCAAATAAAAACGTTGGTGTGTGATCAACGTTGTTTTCACTGCAGACACTGTGAAGAAAATCAACTCTGACCCAGGTGAAACCAGGACGCTGGTAAATTTCAGACTGCTAACACTGGACTGCATCTAAGTCATGAGTTGTTCTTGGGGGTTAGAAGTGATTTCTGGCTTTTTGAAACCTCCATTGTATTTGTTTGATGATGATGTGAAAGACAAGCAGCGTGACTTCTTTTGCTGTTGGATTTCAGGTTTAAAAGAAGCTGTGGGAGCGTCAGCAGGACAGTGGGTGTACGTTAGCGATGCCCATGTTCAGGTGGTTCCGGAATCACGAGTACTAAATGCACAAGCGTATCTGCTTTTTTATGAAAGATTATTACTGTAATTCTCAATGGGTTAATTTTAATAAATGGTAGTGGTTAAATAGTTTCTCTTACTTAAAGCTGCAGTGGTAAGAGTACCTGTAAATATTGTGCCTTTATCTTGTAGAGAATTGATCATATGTTGGCTCTGAAGTTCAGTCAAGCTGTTATAAATATCGGAATGGTTCCTTTAAAGTACGCACTTTGCCATAGATTTTAAAATCCTGGATTCATTAAAATGCCGTGCAGTTGGAATGTAAGAAGATGCTCGATCCTAGGTCAGTCCTAGGGCAATGGTGAGTTCTTCTTCAGTGAGGTCAATGGAAAGTGTGTTCTGGATTTTAGTGAAGATAAGCTTTCACCCATAGTTCTAGAAGAGGTGAGAATAAAAATGCTGGTGGTGTTAAGTGCCTGGACCTGCTGCTGTACAGGGACAACGTAAAGTATCTCAGCTTGCTTGCAGTTTAGTCCAGATCCTTCCCGTCCCTGGGCTGGGTGCCTGCTGTTGGGATTTCTGCAAGTACACATCAAGGCACGCTGCCTGCAGATGCAGTAACTGGAAAGCCGCGTTTCCCGAACAGGGCAGCAGGTGTCTGCGGGTAATGCTGCAGGGCACTTTCCCAGTATATGGCTGGGATCAGACTGGGAAAATAGTGCTGCTACGATGTGACCGTGTGGGTAGCCAGCACCGTGTCAGCTGTCTCCAGCTGGCATGGCCATGTACTCCTGTTTTTATGTAGATACAGGCAGTGGTGTGCATGTACATATCCTCTGAGTCATATATGTACATATATGTTCGCACACCATCAATCCATCAGTGTATATCAGCATCTCACCTGCTAGGATAGGAAAGAGAGTTACAAATACTTCTGTATTTAGCCCATTTTCAAATTCGTAATTATGACGCGTGTAACAAGCTTATGTATGAATATGTATGGGGCTTAAGTGTAATTCTGTTACTTTTGCTTCCAAACATGGATTTGTTTATCTGTTCCCGAATACTTTTCTCATGAGAGTAATAAACTATAAATTATTTTTGCACTGTGCCTGCCTTTTCTTTCACCCCTCCGAACCATCCAACCGCTCTTCCCGCTCACCTCCTAGCTTCCTCAAAGAGCGGCTGCTTGCCCTGCTGCTGTTCGGTCTCTTGCCTACCGGTGGCAGTGCGGGCACCTGAGATGCGCTGGCGGTAGTACTGGCACAGACGCAGTGCTTGTGTAAGGCTGTTCTCCTGAGCGTGCTACCAACACGCTCTGAAGGAAAAACAGGCAAAAAGCCCTAAACGTTTGTGTCCTAGATGTGGGCACTGTCGTCGTCCTTGTTTATAATGCGACAGCCCTGCAGCCTGCCAAACCTCCCTCCCCTGTTCCCATCTGCAGCGTTCAGCAATGAAGTGCCCGTGCTTGTGGCAGCAGTGAGAGTTGTTCCTAAATTTGTGACAAGGCCAAGAGGTCTCAACTTCACCGTTGGCTTCTCTTTGAGCCTTTTTTTTTTTTTTTTAATACTATCGCAGCCTGAATCACAAAGGGACGTGAAATTAACGCACCAACATTCTCAAAGTAGCCCATTATAAAATTCTTGCTTAACTCATTAGTCACAGACCAAGATTTGGAAATGAGTCATTTCTCAGGAGATGATTGGAGATGCACTAAAATGGGGACAAAGAAAGCATTCAAACACAACTTGTGTGTTAGCACAAATCAGCAAATCAAATTTTAACTAAAAAGTAAATGGTAGCATGCTTCACAGAACACTACAGCAGCATTGTTTCATCAAAACCTTCACATTCCTCAGATTTCATTGGCTGGAAGCTGTTTTCTGCTGAACCCCGTACACATTTAGGTGTTTGTGCAAAAACTGCTCAGTCTGCGTGGAGGAGAGGCCGCCCATCCGCAGTAGGGTCAGTTCCATCTCACTATTTGACCACGGAGCACTTGCCTGCCCTGTCTCCAGGTGTCCGTTGGCTGGTTGTTTCAGCTGGCTCTACCTCTCCTTCTGGTGTATAAACAAACTGCAGAAACGCTGGGAAACTGATCGTTCAAGATGGCTGAGAATCTGTTTTTAACAGTGTTTCTCAAAAACGTGTTTCTCAAAGCATCTAACCGTTTGCAGACCCATCCTGTCCAAACGCAAGATGCGCGCTGTGCAGGCACAACGCTGCCATGTTCGTCCCACCTAAGAGTACTTTTCCCTCTTACCGTCCGTGGCAGCTTCCCCGCAGCTCCAACAGCTGCCCGCACGGCAGCCCCCGGCCCCGCACCCACCCCCCCCAGCCC
>VXAV01003014.1:96206-122049 GCA_013399715.1 Alectura lathami
CACCCAGACCGGCCCCGAGCGCGTCTGCGGGCAGTCCCGCAGCGTCCGAGGCTGGGCTGTGCCGGGCGAGGTGCCCCAGGCCTCCCGGCCAGGGGTGTGCCGCCCCAGCCAGAGCGTGACAGGTCTCTGAAGGAGAAATTGCCGTCCTGAGCCTGGTTGTTGTTCGCTTCTGCTGTTACGGTCGCATCTGCGTGCAGAAGACCTCCGCTGGAAGTCACAGCCGGCCAGCCGTGTGGCAGCTCCCTTCGGTGCCATAAGGAGTCTTCCCCTGTTGTCTGTGCCCTGCTCCGGGAGGGCTGTGCCTCCCCACCCGGGCTCAGAGGTTTTGCAGAGCTTAAGGGCCCCCAGATGTGGCACGGTTCCCAAACCCAGTGCACACCCTGACACCTGTACTGCTAGAGGGGGCTCTTAAGCGCTGCTTGGCTTTCAGCTGGGCACAGGATTGTTCAGCGGTCCGGTGGGGCCTCCTTTGCAGCTCTGAGGTACATGGCGATCAGAAGTCTGCCTTTGCCATCAAGTAGTGTAATGGCAGCGTGTCTGGGGTGGTTGCACTGGGTGTTCGCACCTCTGCCACTAGCCTCCCTATTTCCTCGAGTGATCACTGCGGTTGTAATTCCGGGTAAATCTGAGCAGCATGGGATAGCAGCTAAATAGATTTAGCTCTTGCTTCCTGTGATTTTGTGGATTAGTTATTGGTGCTGTTTGTTTTATTCAGGGTATTTGCTTAAAGGAGAAAGTTGCGAGTGGACCGTTTTCTTCAGGAAAAAAATGCTATTGCAGGCTGCCTGAAAGTCTAGCAGGTCTTTTAGTGGAATGTTTGGAAAAAATAATCAGATCAGACCTTTTTCCAAACCTAACAGAGCTATGGCCCAAACTAAGTGGCTCTGGTGTTTCTGTGGCAGCATCATAGCAGTGGTTCTAGTGCTTGTGATAACTGAACACGTGTTTGTCCTTACGGCTTCAAAACGCAAACAGATAAGGAAATGCCACCTGAGTTGCCAATTTCTGGTCCTTTTGCTTATTTAAAAGGGTTGGCTTCAGTGGCTCTGTGGATCTAAGTTTAAAATAACACAACTTGGAAGCTGCACTGCTTGAATGACTCACTGTAGAAGTTCTTATAGTACTTTTTTTTTTTTTTTTTTTTTGGCCTTTGTTCAGCCAACTTCATTTTAGTGGTGCTGTAAACGTTAGTCAGACGTGCTGACGTAGGAAACAGGTTCTGGAAAGCTTTGTAGGTCCCGAACAAGCTGGTTCCTTCAGTTGCTTTTATGTCTCTGTATCTTGGATCCTGGTGGTGTATTTGGAAGGCCTTTGTTCTTCAGTTCCTGGGTTAAAACCGGAGTGGAGCAATTGAATTGCCTTCCAGCCTTCTAGTGGTACGCAACTGTAAATGGGCTGGAAGAATTTTATGCGTTTTTTCACTAGACATCTTGCTAACAGATCCCAGCAGGCACATCGGGGTAGCTTCTGGTTCTCAGGAAGAGAAAAGATGTGCGATGTGTGGGCATTGGGCACTGCTGACCCTTAGGGTCGTGCCCTCAGGGTACCTTTGGCCAGCTGAGGGGGGATGAGTGAAACAGTAACAGTCAAAATAGTTTTAACTTTTTTTTTTTTTCTCTCAATTATTGCAGTCTTAACTCACCTGGCCAATGTTTCCTTTCTGCAGTTGAGTATAACATTGTGGCAAGTAATTTGTTTTCCCAAGTGAAGTGGAAGCTGGTATGTTTTGGAGTGCCGCTAGGCCTGCTGTCCCCAGCCTGTCAGCTGCCGTGAATGAACCGGACCTGAGAACAAGGCGCTTGCGCAGAGAGGGTCAGGACATCGGGCCGTTGTTTTTCAGGACTGCTGCTTCTGAGACCTCTCCATTTTCCTTTAGGTCCCTCTCCAGAGCTTAGGGCTGTATAGGGGATGGAATAATGTTGTGGTTTTTACTTGGATGTATGACTGATGATTGGAATATCAAAAAGGGCACGTCATCGTTAAACTCTGCATCCCGGGACTGTAGCTGGGGGGGGGGGGTTCTATAAGCCTTCGGTGTGGCCTGCAGGCACAGCTTCTTTGCTGGTGTAGGAAATGCATGCTTCAGTGCTGACATGCGGTGCCTGCTCGGAAGGCCATAAGACCGGGTGTTTAGTCACCAGGAGAACTTCTGCAGCTATCTACTAGCGCTCAGGTTGCAAGTAAAACTCGTCAGGCCATCTCGCATCACGTGTGGACCTGTCATTCAGAGGTGATGAGTGACATTGTCAGAAGAGTGATGCAGCAGCCTTTCCTGCATCAGAAAGGACCTGATTATTGGCTGTGGTTCCGTAGGCTCCAGAATCATCTGCCTGTAGTCCACCGGCCAGTTTGTGTTGTGGATATGTGGCTCAACGGTGTCCAGTGTAGGAGTTCCTGGCCTTGCTCTCTTCAGCTCATGATGCAGTGTGAGGTGTCTGCTGCTTTTCTCCTAGGACAGCCTGAATCGTAGGCTGGCACCTGGCTTCTTGGATCTGAGGTAGTTTCGTGTACTCTCTGTATCTTGCTTTTTTGCCCTATTTCATTTTCCAAAGAATACTCATTTATTTCTGCCAAGATGCTTCACCCCCAGGGATATCCTGGGACAAGCCACTGGGGATCTCCACATCTCTTGTTCTGCAGAAGCTGTTGATGTACAAGGTGTTCTGTGTAGTTTGGATGCTGGGTAATGCTTGTGTGGGGGAAGAGCACATTTTCCTGATGACAGGAACCTTTTAGGAGAAGCAGGGGTCTGCTGGGTGCGCTCCTCTGGCCAGCTGGATTTGGTTGCTTTCCTGATGCTCTTCTGGAGTGCAGCTAACTCCTTCAGCCCGTGTGCTCCGCACTGTGGACTGCCTGCAGTTCAGACTCTCCGTTATCTCTATGACGTTTTGTTTAGGGGCAGGTCTTCCTTACCATCCCAGGTGAAATTTTGCACCCTGAGGCTGCTCCCCTCCGTGGGCGAGGGGTACGTGCAGGGATAACCGCGCAAGCACTCTCGAACTGGGTGACAGATTTTGTGAAACTGCCAGGGCGGATTGCTGTCCGAGGGGTCTGAGTGAGCTCAAGTTGTACTGGTGGCCTTGTTTAAAAAGCCGCCCCATCGCTGAGCTCCAGGGACGGCTGCCTAGAGCGCCTCTGGGGCCTTCGGCAAGCACTGTGCTGCTGGGGAACCACACCGCGCTCGGCAGGCTGACGTGGGTGCTGCTGAGGTTCACATCACAGCCGAGGGGAGGAGTGGGAAGGTACCTTCTAAAACATCTGATCTTTCTCTGTCTTAACCCAGCTTTTGACTGGGTAAAATCTAAAGCATAGCAGAGCTTAGCACCCATCTTAAAGTTTTCTGGGTGCTGCTGGCCCTCAGGGGTTGCTGTCTGCTGGGGAATGAGGTGCGCCCTGGATCGGCCTCTGTGCCAGCTTTTGTTGCAGGACGCGGAGCTTTCAGCAGCAGTCCTCTCATCGGTGGCACGTCTTAGCACTAGTACTAAAACTTCAGCGGGTTCACCCTCTGAATAAAGTTCCAGCCCAGAATACATTTCCTAAGTGTGCGACAGGACGTATTTTGTAACGTCTGCTTTTAAAAACTATCAAAATTTTGAGATACTGCATTAATGTTCCACAGTCTCTTAAGAACATGTAACTGGAATTAAATGAGAATTGACTGGGTACTTTTGTGTCGTTTAATCACGTTTCTGTATAAAAGCAAAAAGAATCCTGAACTGGCTTCTGTTTCTTCATTGGTAAACAAATTTTAATAGATTCAGGTTCCAGTTCTGTGATCTGACAGCAGGGAACAGTTCTTGGAGCTTCAGTAAATGTTCTTTTGTTTGGTCGTGTTTGCTGGAGAGAGAGGAAGCAGAAAGGCCATCTCCAATGAGATTAGGGTAGAACAGCTCAGTAAGGGAAACTGTCTTAAGGGAGGACGGCGTGCGCATGTCCCTTTGCAAGCGGGTGTCTCTAAGGTCGATCCGTTCTCTGAGCCTGTTTCCTTCTCAAAACCAGCCGCGTACGCCAGCGACTTCGGAAGCAGAGCGTCTCAGCAACTTCTGATTTGCTGTGCCCCCTCTGTTAGTAAGGAGGTGTCCTGCTGATGTTTGATTCTTGTAGCTTTTGGCCAGTGAAGTCGACTTCACGGGGCTTCCCTGTTTCCAGCAGCACACAAGGCTTGCTTCACTGCATCTTTCGTTAAGGGGAGAGGTCTCAGTCGGGGTAGGTACTGGTTTTATTTTTGATGTCTTTGAAATATCACTAGCAAAGGAACTTGTAGGATTGGTGTCTACAACAATAGTGAGTGTCTCTGGGAAAGCTGTAGTTATACCCTTCCCAGTCAGGATACCCCAGCAGTGTACAAATACTGCTCTTACATAAGAACAGTAACCTCAAATAGTCCACGTGCATGTGATTCTATAGATGTGCACGTACAGGATTTCTTTAGGTCCAGTATAGAATATGGTCACTTGCAACAAAGAGCTGAACCCAGATCATTTGTCCCTGAAACTTACCAGAAGCTGAAGCCAGTGGCAAATACAGCAACGCCTGGCAAAGCGATTCAGGAAGGCAGTGAACCACCACCTTTAAACGCCTGTAGTAAGCAAGAGAACTTGTCGTCATTTGGAGTTTCCTTGTTTATACCGGTTAGTGGGAACTTGGGAAAAGTGCAGGGAACCAAGCAGGGAAGTCTGTTCTCTTCCAGGATCAAAATACAGTGAAGGTATCCTGCCAGGTCTGGTTGACATATAGGTGGAGGCTGCAGAACAAAACCTCTGTTCTTCGTGGGCTGTGAATAGTGCATATGAAAACAAAATCACATCGCTGTAAATATTAAAAGGATTTAACAAGTTTTGTCTTCTCCTTTAGCCAGTGTATTTAAAGATGAGTTTTATCAGACATTGTCAGATGATGATTTTGTTCTTTTCTTATGCAATTCCCGTCTTTGGCCAAAAAAAATAGCACAAGGAGATGAGCCAAAATGGACAGAAAATCAGCAATGTTCTTCGGCCAACTTTCACATGACGCTTGTAAAAGTGTTTTGGCGTATGCATGCACAGATGCGTTAAAGAAGTGGTGCCATCTCTGGAACGCTTGTGTAGCGTGTGTTCTGATGAGAAGAGAAAGTTTGATGCTAAATTTGGTAATGAGTGCTTGCTTGAAGGCCAGCGTGTTTTGTGGCTGCCAGTGTATGAAAATCAACATTTCCTCAGGATAACAGTGAAGTACAAATGCAGTACAGCATCAGAAGCTTTCAAGTCCAGCTCACAAACTAAAATCAGCAGTTTTGAATAACAGCGATTTTTAAATCATTCTGCTCTGGTTGGCTTCACCTAAGTTAACCAAATATTGAAGTTCTTAGAGTTGGACGGAGTTGTTGCCGTCTGGTCATGCTGTTGTGTGTCGAAATGGAAATCGACTTCGCGTCTGCCATGTGCTGTTGGAGTCCTGCTTTACACTCCCCCACCTGATTCCTGTCCCCAAAACAGCAATGACAGGGTGAAATGATCTCTCTGGGGAAAGCTGAAGGCGCTAGGCCACATTATGTTGTGGAGTGATGGAGAAGCAGCTCGGCAGGCTTCATCTGGCCGCGCGCAGCCAGCTGGCACAGAATGCAGGTCCCTGAGCTGCCGCCTGGTGGGCCCCAGCTCTGTGCCACACCTGAAGGGTGCGTGGAGGGGGGCCAGGTAGCTGACCCAGAGCTGCTCTCTCCCAGCTGGAACATGTCAGAAAATCAAGTATGTCCAAGATTTTAGGATAGAGATGTAGTCAGTCCAATGGAAATAAATCTTGTCTGTTCTGTAAAGTGAAAACTTTGTGTGGGAGTCTTCCATTCGTAGAATCACAGAACTGTAGGGGGTTGGAAGGGACCTTAGGAGATCATCTAGTCCAGTCCCCCTGCAAAGCAGGTTCCCTGCAGCAGGTCGCACAGCAAGGCGTCCAGGCGGGACCTGAACACCTCCAGGGAAGGAGGCTCCACAGCCTCCGTGGGCAGCCTGTTCCAGTGCTCCAACACCCTCACAGTAAAGAAGTTTTTTCTTAGATTTGTATGGAACCTCCTGTGTTCCAATTCAGCTGAATTTGTAGAGATGCTCTTAATAGTAGTATTGCTACACTTCCATAAGAGAAGTTAATGTTTCTTTAACTGTTTTAATTTTCTTTTGCCTACAATTAAATGTGAACGTATCTCTTTTTGGAAAGTTAAAATTATTAATGGAACAATTTAATATTCTAAATATTTTCAAGTTTATAGTGGTGAAATTTCGTAAACCATGTCCAAAATACTACATAATTAGGTAAAGAAGCGATGCCACATTTATGGAAATACATTTTTATTATTGCTGGTGTGTTTTAACAGCTGGGAGTAAGCCTCAAGAAGCAATGCAGCAGTTCTTTGCAGAGTAGGGGTTAACTTGAGCCACAATTGTTACAACTTAGATTTAATACGTAATCAGGTTTATTTGGAGAATGGCAACAGTCTGGATTCTGGATAGGAAAATGAATTGGAGGGTAGAAGAGACAGTTATTTACTTACTCTAGGGCGGGTTACCTTCAGGTATGTGAATTTGATTTCTCATACTGAGGGTCTGAAGTGTGTATCTGTGAGTACGCAGAGAGCTGTGTGTGGCAGCGGGGACTCAAATGTCGCATTAAGTGGCAGGGTGGGTCCCCCCCAGCCACTCCTTTGCACTTGGTTGGTGCAAGAAAGTTGACTTCTTAGGTACAGATCAAA
This sequence comes from Alectura lathami, assembly GCA_013399715.1. Classification (NCBI taxonomy): domain Eukaryota; kingdom Metazoa; phylum Chordata; class Aves; order Galliformes; family Megapodiidae; genus Alectura; species Alectura lathami. The sequence goes on from VXAV01003014.1 coordinate 102,925, forward strand.
ATGAAAAAAAAAAAAAATTAAAAAAAAAAAAAAAAGAGAGAGAAAGAAAGAAAGGAATGTCTTCACCTACTGAAAATTGGAATGTTGCGAGGAAAGTACTGAAAAAATAGTATAGTTAGTTTGGCAAGACAAGATAGCCAAAGTAATAAGGTGGGTTTTGCCCGATACTCTCCTCTGTTCCTGAACTTGATCTGGGCTTGTTTAAAGCCCCGCAGAAGGCATTTGCAGCTGTTTTTTTTCTGAACCATACACACATAATTTTTATACTGGCTTGAACATAAGTGGCCTCAAAGCAAAGGTGACCTACAGTTTTTCAGGTTAAATCATGAAATTTGACAGAAGTGTGTAAAATATTCACCTGCATTCTTCGCATGACCTGTCGTCCCACAGTTTTGTGTACAGCTTTTGGTGGCTGTGCATTTTGGAAGCGTGCTGCTCCCTTCGTGTGTGTGTTGTTGATGTGAGTGCATAACCACTAAGCATGGAGCTCCCTTGGCAATAGGATCCCCTGTAGTTGCTCTTTCCATGCCTGCTGAAAGCTGGCTCCGTGTGGGGACATGTGTCTACATGGTCCTGCTCTGCTCTGCCCAGTGCAGCCTCACCTCGAGCACTGGCTGCGGGTTTGGGTGCCACGGTATAGGAAGGCCATAAAACTATGAGAGAGCATCCAAAGGAGGGCTTTGAGGATGCTGAAGGGTTTGGAGGGCAAGATATGTGAGGAGCGGCTGAGGTCCCTTGGTTTGTGCAGCCCAGAGCAGAGGAGGCTGAGCTACAGCTCCTTCCCAGGGGGGCGGAGGGCCAGGCGCTGAGCTCTGCTCCCTGGGGACAGCGACAGGGCCCGAGGGAAGCACCAAGGGCTCCTGGTGACTGGGCACCTGTGGCCGATGTGCAGTTAGGCAGTGGTGGTTTTATTCCCCTCGGATTTTAAGGCAGATTTTATTTACAGATTTTAATGAGCCTGTATGTTATGTGAAGTGCTTGCGGGAACCGTCTTGAGCCTGGTTAGTTCTCCAATGTAGTTAATGATCTGTTTGGCCTTCAGTGGCTTTCCTCTGTCTCGCTTAACAGCCTTGCATGAGTGAAACTTGTACACAAAAATACATTTTTTTTCCCCCTAAAAATCAGGCAAGGGTATCTTTTAAATAATGTCTTACATAGTTTCACTTTCTTTAAGTTATATTTACTGACATGTTTTTTTCTTTCAATCCTGCCATATGTTTCCTTAAACTTCATTTCATAGTTAATTTCTTTGTGAAAATACAGAGAAAGCGTAGTAGTCCTCCCGAAATCTTACAGTTATATTTTCCAGTGTTACTCTGAAGGATGAACCGTTTCCTCCAGCTTAAAATATGAAGCCAGCATTGCTTCAGCTTGCTTTGCAAGGCTTAAATTTATCTGCAATTATATAAGTTTCAGTTGTGTGATATTTCGTGGGCATCTATTTAAATATACAACTATTATTTTTAGTTGAAATATAGACTATATAAAGACTTAAAAGATGTGGGATCAACCTTGGCAGCAATGGCCTTTGAACCAACAGCAGTGGATGCAGTCATTTCAGCACCAACAAGATCCAAGTAAGTATATAGGAGGCTTTGGGGAATAAATTATTTTTCTGCTGTAATTTGTGTTTTTGAATCTTTGCTGCAGAGCATGACTGAGAGTTGCTTTTTTTGTATCTGCTTTCAGGATAATACATTTATGACACTTTTCTGAACAACTAGAAAAAATAGAATCCAAACATCAATTCCAACAGTTTTGTCATCTTTAGTATTTAACATGCAAAATGCAGGCAAGCAAACTAAGGCATCCTGGACAAATTATCAACATTCAGCCAATCATACAGACCTGCATTTAAACCTCATGAATGTTTAGAGCATCTGTATCACTTCCAGTTCTTTAGGAACTGGAACTAAACCCTAAGAAATTGTTATTTGAGAAATCTGCCTTTTTGGTCAGTGCCTCTGTGGCAGAGGTGTTAATGCAGATGCATCTACAGAAAAAAGTCTCTCTGGCAAATTAGCATGATACTTTACGTTTTAGGTTATGGCAGTGATTATCGGGATCTGTTGTTTGGATTCCTCTCTCCCTGTAAAAAATAAAAAATTTTTAAACAGTAAAGCATTTCTTTAAGTGGAATATAAGGTGTCAGCAATTAGGTATCCAGAGAAATGCAGAAATGGATAAGAGAGTAGAGGAATGTATTTAATACTCATGCAGAGTGGTCAGATTGACTGGTTTAACGTTGTCTCTTGTCACTAAATTTCTGTAACTTCACTAGAGAGATTTCCTGGCTTGATGAGCTGAAGGCAGAATGCTGTGCTCAGAGGAGTGCAATTTATTTCCTTTCTGGAAGGCGTGATAGTGAAGAGAGAAGGGGAAGAGAACTATAACATAAAATAGCATTCCAACAACTATGTTGCGTAAAAAGCATGCGTTAAAAAATGTAGTTTGCCAGCTATTAGAAACTTACAAAACTTTAATCTTAATGAATTTCAAGTTTAAGGCTATATATATTTATTTTGGACATCAAAATTAACTTCTGTATAACATGTATTACTACCATCTAGTCAGTATTACGAGAACCTAAAATAATTTGCCTTTGGCATTTTGGACATGTGCAAGGAAGCTACTTCAGCAAGTATGTGCATTTTGACACTTGTTTGTTTGTTTTACTGTACCCTGCAAATAAGTTTTAATGGTGCTCCTGGTACTTGCTGAAGGTAAACATTACCTGTTTCTCTTGAGCAAGGACACCTGTAATTGAGAAGCAGTGTTACACCTGAGGAATGTGAATACCAACCTTTTAAACTTCCTCTGTTTATTTTAGGCCAGATTGACTGGGCTGCCTTAGCTCAAGCATGGATTGCTCAGCGAGAAGCCTCAGGGCAACAGAGTGTAGTGGAACAACAAGGAATGATGCCAAACGGACAGGAGATTTCAGGAATAGAATCTGGTTCAAACAACCACAATAATTTTCAGGGGGATCCCAACTTCAACAGAATGTGGCAGCCAGGTTTGCTATACTTCCCGTTCATTTCTCTCTCTCTCTCTTTTAATGGAATGAAATTTTGTCTTTGTCAAGCATTTTTGGGTGTGAATATGCCCTGTCTGTCAGGTGTCAATAAGCAACACCACCAGTAGCATCCTCTAATTGGCTGAGTATCACAGCTGCTGCTGTTCAGTCAGTGTTCCACAAAATGGGTAACGGTGACAGAGGCCTGGTGACAAGGCTTGGTCATCTCTATGGAAATCAACTGGTTTTACAATATGCATATACAAAATATTTGTTCTGCCCCAAACGCTGCAAAGAGATGAAGTATGGCAGTTTGAGCTAGTGGTTGGCAACCCTGCCCACGGCAGGGGGGTTGGAGCTAGATGATCTTTGAGGTCCCTTCCAACCCAAGCCATTCTGTGATTCTAGGAATTGCAGTTACGTGTTTATTTCCGTGGGTCTTACTCTGCCATTTGGTATATGGCAGTAGGAGGTGCAGCACTGGAGGCAAACAGGATGCTCCAGAATTGCGGGGCGTCTGTTGCTTTCTCGTGTTGCGTAACACCTGCTTCTGGCATGATCTTGGCCTGTAGAATTAGTGAACAATATAACTGGCAGATGCTAGCTTCAGGTCTCTTAAAATCTTGAAAAGAGAGATGGGCAAAATTGTGTGTGTAAAATATGCTTTTATTTTGTCTGTTTCATATAGGTTTTTTTAGTGCCCCTATATAAATATATATGTGATTGTCACATGCATAACTTTTTCAGTTATTGTAACATAAAGTCAATTAAACGCTTCTGTTAATATAGGTTATATTGAGTTCTTTAAAGCTTTCTCAAAACTTTAGGCCAAGAACTCAGTTCTTTTTAGGACTTCATAAAATAACACTGATGATAAGCACAGTGTAGAGATTGGGTATTTTCAGCTAAGATTTTTTTCTGAAGTTATGCTCTGAAAATTTTCTGAAAGGCTTGTTATGTCTCCACAGTATAGCATAGTTTGAAATGTCTGAGCAGTGCAGTTGGGAAGCCTGCATGCATGCCTTCTATTGTCTCAGTGAAACCTGCATTGCATGCTTGATTCAGTTGACAGTGGAAATGAACAGATTTGAATGGTCACAGTGAAAACTGGAGGTACCACGAAGTGCAGTGTTTAGTAGCAGTAGACTTAAAATCAGTAGAATCGTCTGAGTTGGACTAGATGGCCTTTAAAGGTCCCTTCCAACTCCCCTGCAGTGAACAGGGACACCTACAGCTGGATCAGGTTGCCCAGAGCCCTGTCCAGCCTGACCTTGAAGGTCTCCAGGGATGGGGCATCCACCACCTCTCTGCGCAACCTGCTCCAGAGCTTCACCACCCTTATGGTAAAAAACTGTTTCCTTACATCCATACAACAATAAGGATTAGATCCGAGGGTGAGGAAAAAGTAACACCTTTTGTTAATGGGAAACAACGTGCCACTGCATTCTCTGTCATTGGGGATATCCCCCAAAGAATATGTTCTTTTCCCATTGTTTTGGAACACTGATAAAAACTGTGGTGATGCGGGCAGGACCCAGCTTCCCTTATTTAGGCAAAGTCATACCATGTAACAGTTGCAGCAAACTAAATCATAGTTTGCATGGCTAGCCAAAGTCCTCCTGCATGTATTTACTGTTTCTGCAGAGCTTCGTCTGTCTCCATGTCCTTCCAGGTTTCTCTGTGAGTTTTGGATCCAAAAGTTCTTTACGTGCTAGTAATGAAGGGGCAAAATGGCAATCTGAAAGCCAACTGTATTACTGGCAGATGAGCCATTCTGAAGGGTGTCATGCTCCAGAATTGAAAACAGTGTCTGAAAACGGCGGCTGTTGTATGCAGCTTTCAAGCTTCCAGTCAGTTGGCTTAATGCAAACCAGGAATTTTAGTGTCAGGTGTTAAGCTGTACATTTATGGCCAATAACTATTGCAAGTTGTATTTAAAGGGTAAGGGATTCTGTCCCTTAGAATGCTTTAGAAGTATTGACTGCAGGAAAAGATTTGAACCATCAGCTAAACATGGCCCTGGAGGATGGCAGTGAGAGTGGAAGGAGCTATGCGGTCTTTGAACATGGAAATAAAAGGATAGCTCAGTAGAAAGGCTCCCCTGCTTAGTTGCTACAGTAATTGGTGCATTTATGATGTGCATGAGAAGGATACTAAAAAGTAGAAAAAATGGAAAGAATGGTTAAAAGTTGGAAGCCAGGAGTTAACCTGGAAGGTTAAGTATTCTGTTACCGGGGAAAGTTTCAAAGTAACAAACACAGTCTGTAAGTATCTGTATGGCGAATGTGGTTTTTACACTGATTTCCTAAGAAGACAAAGCTTATGGCCACACCAGCTGGTGAGTCCTCAAAATCTCTGAATCTTGCAGAGGTTCAGGAAGCAGGATTCAGGGGTTCTGCTGCTCACAGAACCACGTGCTTTCGCAGCAGGTTTTTCTAAGTCTGTTATGCAAGGGAATCAAATAGCTCATTACTTTGGAAGCTGAAGTAACACAGAAGCGGAGAAGTAGGAGCAGCTTTTTTAATACTTGATGCAGTTTATAGGTGCTGTGGTGGACTTGACAGTACTGGAAACTTACAAAAATTCACAGATCCTTCCCTTCTCCCCACCACAGACATATTTTCTGGTTCAGCTGCAGCTGTCCATATTTCCTTCACTTAGTTAAAGAAATTACTGAGACAGTGTAGCGCAGTGTGATGTTTTGTCATAACTTTATCATCTGTGTTGCTTTGAGGAACCTTCTGGTAAATAAAAGAACAGTGAGTGAGTGGTAACTCGTATCAATGTTATTAACTTGGTATTGAATTGTATTCTGAATCCCAAACAGAATGGGGAATGCCTCACCAGCCCCCTCACCCACCTCCAGATCAGCAGTGGATGGCTCCAACCACAGGTCAAATGGAAGTTGTTCCTCCATCAGAAGACAGCAACAGTCAGGACAGTGGGGAGTTTGCTTCTGACAACAGGCATATATTTAACCAGAACAATCACAACTTCGGGGCACCTCCCGATAACTTTGCAATGGGGCCAGTGAACCAGTTTGACTATCAGGTGAAACATATTTGTTGCTTTCATATTGTAGACGTGCAGAGTCCCTTCCATGGATGTGTTCCTCTATTATCATCTAGCGGCGACTGTCATTCTTCAGTTCTACAAACAACTACAGAATCTGTGATCTGCTAAGATCCGTTTTTACCAAATACTTTGCAGAAGAAGACTTTAGAGTTTTCTGTTCTATTGAGGCCAAACACGTTCTTTTCTAGACTAGTAATGAGAAATGGCTGTTGTCTTCAATATTAAAATGAATCACTGTTTTCCAGTATATGAACTAACACTATGAAGTTTTGTGGTTTTTTTTTCTTTGTTTTGTTCTTTTTTTTTTTTAAGAGGAGGAAAAAAAGAGTTCAGAAATATGTGCTTAAATACAGTAGAGAATGTACCCTAGGGAACAGTCTTGTATTTTCAGGGAGATAGACTGGATGATCCACTGATCTTTTCCATATCTATCTACTGTGATTCTTTGAATAAACAATGGTATGTCTGAAAAATCCACATCCAATTTTTTCTTCATTCTGCCACAGAAGTTGTATGGCATACTAAAACTGTAGGTGGTTTTAGCACTAGTAGTAGAAGGGAGCATTGCACCAATCTTTAAACACACAGCTTTTGGATCTTTTCCCAAAATTCAGTATTTTTTCTCTGCAAAGTCTTCATAAATGACAGATGTTTCAGAAGATGTAGTTTACTTCCTGTTCATAAACGAACCTGAGGGAAGACTGGCAGAAATGTTTCTGTCTTCTGGCCTGCTTTCTCCACTATTAGGCTTCCACGTTCAGCGATGTTGACAGGAAGTGAACCCTTCATTTTCAGGCGTGCTAGGTTATAATAATTTCGTATGTTCACTGCTGTGAGACCAAATCCTAAGAGGAAGCTTTCAAAATTCCGTAAACGCTACAGAAAGTTTGTTCTGTGGAGAGAAATGCTCGACCTGAAGTTGTAGTGGAAGAGTGCTTCTACCGCTATTGACTTCAATAAATAGTCAACAGAATATAACATCAAACAAAAATTGAACTTGTATCTTCCTTCCTAAACACTGCCCTCTCAAATTAGGCTTCTGTGGATGCCACATACTTTGAAAACAGAGTAAAAAATGACAAAGAATCCCATTCATATGTGCCTCAAGACTCAAAGACTTTGGGTCTAGCTTGCTCAGAGTCCAGGATCTGTACTAAACTTGCATACTTGTGCATTTAATATTTTAATCAACCATATTGGTAACATCTGAGAGTAATTACTGGAAAGCACATGGTGCCAAATTCTTCTGTAATAAAAGCTTGAGGTTTTCTTTTCTTTCCTTAGGTTTTAAGTACAGGGAAACACTGCTAGCATAGCTAGGATTTTAGATTTTTTTTTTTTTTTTTGTATACCTTTTGTTTAACTGCATGCTCTGATGATAAGTTTGCAAGGAACTGCTGGAAATAGATGGTGGTTGTAGGCTCAGTGTTTAGCACATTGAGGAGATTGTTTGAGGTCTTTTCAGCTTCACTAGTATGCATTCCTAAGCCTAAGTTTGCTCATTAAATATTGAAGGAAAGCCTGTTTGTTGGGGACCACAGGAAAAGAGACTGGGATCTTGTAGCTTGGTGCTAGCAAGCCCACTTGCATGGATTTCTGTAGACCGACTTGCGCACATGCCGTGTTCAGTGATCAATGTGAAGGAAAATAAACTGCATTACTCTTTCAGCATGGGGCTGCTTTTGGTCCACCTCAAGGTGGATTTCATCCACCTTATTGGCAGCCAGGACCTCCAGGGCCACCAGGGCCGCCAGCACCCTCTGCACCTCCTCAAAACCGAAGGGAAAGGCCCTCGTTCAGAGACCGACAGCGTTCACCCATTGCGATGCCGGTGAAGCAGGAGCCTCCGCAGATTGGTACATGTTAACCACTCCTTAATGAAAAAGCATAAGAGCTGTGTTATAAATAGAACTCCAAAATCTGAAGATTTCTTTTCTTATAAAGTAAAAAGCAAGGGGAAGAAAAAACTATTCTAAATTTTTTTTTTTTTTTTTCCCCCCACAATCACTTGTGCGAGCTGTTTGGATTGGGGTGGAGGGTTTGCTTGTTTGTGGGTGGGTTTTTTTTTTTTTTTCCTGGTGCGGAAGGTTTTTTTCAGCTTATAGAACTGTAAACCTTACTTGTGTAGATGCTGTGAAGCGTAGAACTCTGCCTGCCTGGATTCGTGAGGGTCTGGAAAAGATGGAACGAGAGAAACAGAAAAAATTGGAGAAAGAGAGGATGGAGCAGCAACGTTCACAAATGTCTAAAAAAGAAAAAAAGGAAAATGATGATGCTGAAGAGGGGGATGGCCCACGGTTGCCTCAGAAAAGCAAATTTGTGAGTAAAAGGGTTCGTTTTTGTTGGGTTTGTACTTGCTGAAAGTATTAACTTCTTGGTCTTTTCAACACAGAGACTTTGTATACCTGGTTATATCTTTTGTTTCCCATCCTTAAAGTAAGGTTAAGCTGCTGCTGCTTTTTTTTTTTTTTAACATTTCCTTGGTGTTTTGGAGTCCTTGTTGGCTAAGAGGTAACGTGTATTACTTGATCTGCAGTAGCAAAGAAACTGATAACATTGTGGTTTTTTTTCTCTTCTGCATTTTGGGAGTGTACGTGGTCTTTGAAGGAGGTTTAAATTCTAAATAAATTGTTGAGCAAATCCAGATGTCTGTAGTTGCTGAACTGAGCCCGTTTAAGAAGCTGTGTGTTGCGTTCACTTCAGCAGTTTCCTCGTTTGTTTCTGCTTCTGAGAACCTGTCTGGTAGCGAGCTGCCAGGCACGTTTGTACTTTGTGTGGGCAGGGAGAGACCTGTGTGCTCCTTACGAGGGGGGAAAAGCAGTAGGGCTTTGTAACAGCTGTAATACAGATTTCAGTGCAGAGTAAATCAGATTGATTACCACAAGTAGAAGCTGATGAGCTTTGAATCTAATTTTTTTTCCTGAAATGTAGGATGTTGTTCTTGTAGGACAGTGATGAGGAAGATGAAGATGCTGAAAACACAGAAGCTGTAAGTGTTGGGAAAACCAGCAGGAGCCCATCCCCAGCTCCTCAGGAGGAGCAAAGCGAACCAGAAATGACAGAAGAAGAAAAGGAGTATCAAATGGTACTAGTGGTGGATTTCTCACCAAGTGTTGTCTGTTTGTTGATGCTGTTTGGGCATTGCAAAGTCAAACTCTTCTCAGCCCGGTGCTGTTAGTAGAGGTTTACTATGCATATGGTGAATGAGGGTTAGATCTGCATGTCTCTTTATAATGCTTTCTTTCTCACAGAGATAAGCATGCAGGTTACAAAAACATGTTTAGCACAGTAGGGAAAGAATGTAGCGAATGTGGTCTTTACATTGACCACTGTTAATTCTGTGGATTTGCTTAATTGGGCAGCCGCCTGAGAACTTTTAAGAGGTTAAATGCATCCATCTGAAATCTATGCTTCAGTCTCAGTTCCTGAGATTTAAGGGGATTTAAGAAATGTATGTGCAAGAAAGTGCTAGAAACTGAAGTCTTGCAGCAGCAACCATTTCTCTGTGTCTGCAAAACTGTTGTACTTGGAAACTGTGGTTGTACGCTGATTATACAACTGACACCTTGTTAATGAAGGCCTTGGATTCTTTTTTTTCCCCCTTTTTTTTTTTAAAGAAAAGAAAAAAGGTTTTATGAATATATTTAAGTTTTTGTGCTGTGGCTTTTTTCTTTTTTTTTTTTTTTTTGTAATGCACATGGCCAGTCTGAATAGCTTGGAGAATTAGCTACCAACATTTCATGTTTTTATCGTAAATAAAGGCTAATAAAATCCTATGTGAGCGACTTCTGATGGTTTTCGCAGGATTGGGGTCAGTGAGACAGAAATATGCTCTTTATTTTTTGAAGGATGAATGGGATCCCTCTAGGCACAGTTCTCACTTACTTATTCACTTCTGCATCATCTTTGACATAAGGAACTGGTGCCCTGCACAACTGTGTATAATGTGTGGTTCACAGTCGAAATGTAAGCTGGTCTGAAAGTTTTGGGTCAAATTTGAACAATTTCAAACTTAAGTTTTTAAGTCGTATCTGTTTATGGTTGGACTAGATGATTTTAGAGGCCTTTTCTAGCCTTTATACTTGTATGATTCTATGAAAGGAATCAAAAAAAAATGCGGGAGAGTACGTTCATAGCCATCAAAAGAAGTGAAGTTCAGTGGGTGCAATTTGACTGCAGAATTCCTTCAGGAGGTTCTTGGCCTTTAATTTTATATACCGTTTTCTTCAGATGTTGCTGACGAAAATGCTGCTGACAGAGATTCTTTTAGATGTCACAAATGAGGAAATTTATTATGTGGCCAAAGAAGTGCACCGTAAAGCAACTAAAGGTATATTGGTTCTCTTTCCAGTTTCTTCTGTGAATATTCTATATTTGCATGTCTCTAGAACATTTAACCTCCGTAGCTATTCCCCAAGAACAATTCCAGTATAATGCATCCAGCCTGATAGAGTTCAAATCCAGTAACCATGTCCTGTTGTCCTGTGCAGTGCATTGTGAGTTCCTTCAGTTGCTCCATTTCTTCCATGCAGTCCATTTATTTAGTTAAACCGGTACCTGTGTCAATGGCTCTTCAGCTGTAGCTGTCTCTTAATGCTATCATTTTTATCTCGAGTCCTTAGCTGTACAGAAGTGAAAAGAGATGAACTTTGAGTCCTCAATTAGCAATTCATTTGCTTCCACTATTAACGTGCTGCTGTACTCGCAGAATGTATTTGTAACATAACCGAGTTAATCTAAATATCTAGCTACTGAAACTTGAAAACTATGTGCAGATGCTGTAACTTGGAAAGTTATTTATGAGTATGTTTGTTCTTTTTCTCTTCACTGTTAATTTGCAGTTACACGCTAAACCGTCGTGGTTAGAAAATCTAGAATTGGTTTTAAATGGATGATGCGTTTTTAATGTTTCTTCTCTCCCTCCAAAGAACAGCAATAGTAGTAGATTTAACAATACCATAGACTCATGACTATGAAATCGTGGCTATTTGTGTTAACATGTTGTTCCTGTTGTTGATGTGATACAAAGCTCCTGCAAAACAGCTGGCACAGTCCAGTGCACTGGCTTCTCTCACTGGACTCGGTAAGTATGTTCCTTATTTTTGAGAGGGCTTAAAGGGGAGTTTCACTCTTGCCTTGCATTTCTAGAAATTGCATTTTGAAACTAGACTTTAGTTGCCCAGGAGTACGGGTCACTTTCCAGTAATTTTATCAGCACCTCTGTTTGTTCTGCAGGTGATCCTACTGATATCAGTGGGGTAGGTTTTGGAGTAAAGGCCTAGTCAGTGTGGGTTAGTGTATGAGAATCTTGCTTGGATTTTGAAAAATGTATCAAAAAATTACGTAAATGTACTTTTCAAGGCATGGTTGTTTCAGGAGCACACTGAAGTCTTCAGAGAGGGGAATACTGTTTTAATTTTTTTTTTTTCTCTGTTTTGATCCATCCAAACAACGAGGGAAAGATGGTAGAACAGTAGTATGAATGCTTATAAATAAAAATGTTACCAACTTTGGAATTTTTATCTGATTGAAAAGCACAGAGGCTCCCATATCATGTATTACCAGAAGCAACACAGGAAAAGAAATTGAAATTCCAGCTTGAGACACAGCAGCAAAAGATCTTTCCCAACATGCTTGTTATCATCTAAAATGTATTGCGGCGGTGCCAGTGATCAGTTATGAGCTTGTTACAAGGACGAATTCAATTGAATGTTGTAATCACAAGTATTCAAATGTTTTAAACCTAACTTGATAAAGATCTGAGAACCTCAAGCTGAAAGAAAGCAAAATATCTCCATGTCGTGTGAAAATTGACTTTGTATTTCTTATCAGCCCAGTAGCTGTTATTGTCTCTGGGGGAGAAGAAAGTCCATTTCTATTCCATCTCTGTACCTGTCAGAGCGCAGTGTTTTGTCAATCAGTGTAGAAAAATTGATGTGGCATTCAGAATTCCTGTAGCCTTGGACTACGGAGGAGGCTGAAGTCATTTCAGAGATGTCTTCTGGGAAAGGCCCCGGGCATTTCCCTTCTTGCTGTCCGGTTGCCCGCACAAAGGCAGGCATTGCTGCCATCTCCACAGGGAGCTTGTTGCCCTCCACACAGTGGGAGAAGTACCGTGATCACAGCGGTTGCTTGGTGAAAATAGACGAGATGTTCCAGAAGGAGTAGGACCGGACAGTAAGCACCAATGCAGATATGGGGGCCTTGGTCACAGCAGTCCAACAGCTCTGGCACGTACCAGAATAAAGGGACTTCTGCAGAGAAGAGGAAGTGAAGGAAGGGCAATGTTACTCTCCTCTTTGCCCGCAGAAATGTTAAGAACGAAGCTTAATCTTTCCTCGTGATAGACTGGGCTTTATGCACGCAGGTGGACTGGGTGGTTATGGATCAGGAGACAGTGAAGATGAGAGGAGCGACAGAGGCTCTGAATCATCTGATACTGATGAGGAGGAACTGCGGCACAGAATCAGGCAAAAACAGGAAGCGTTCTGGAGAAAGGAGAGAGAACAGCAGCTGTTACTAGAGAAACAGCTGGAAGGTAAGTAGCACCCTGCCTGCGTGTCGTGCTGCTCTGTATGTTGCGTGCTGCTGAGTGCGTGATTTGTGGGAGAGAACACGTTCTGAGCCCCCAGAAATGCAAGGTCTAATTTAGAAACAGTGTTCTTTAATTCAGATGTACTAACAGAAGAGATGGTTTTGAGTTGTTCGATGGAAGCTGGGCTTGCGTCTTTCTGACAAAAAAGCTCACACTTGTAGTGCTTTCCATGAACTATTTGGCTTCAGTGATAAAAAGCAGACACGGTGAATATCTGTCTATGTGCTGTGGATATTACACAGCCTTGATAATAGCATCTCTGTATTAAAATGCGTGGGTGTGTATGTACGTGTATATGTAAAAATCTGTTAGTATCTCAGCTGCGACTGGGGGATAAATTTCACCTCCTGCTCCAACATGTGCTTTGTACAAGCTTCATTCCTTACAGCTGTGTGTGGGGCACATTAAACTTCACTTGAAAAACTTGCTCTTGAGTTGCATACACTGGAGCAGCGTGCCTTCCCCAGCGAATGGCTGGCAGCTACAGCTGGCTGGACTTGCTGCTCTCAGGTGTAGTTTGTGTCTGTGTATTGCATCTTCTTAATGGGGTTTTTGGACCTAATACTAGGAGGAGATCAGTGAACGCAGTCGGTTCAGATTTAGCCTCTGAGGAGGTGGCAGGGTTGACTTAAGTAAACGAATAAACCTGTGATTTATTTCTGCTTCTCGCTGCGTGGTAAGGTTTTCCCTTCGTACCAGTATTGTAACTTAAAAGAGTATCATGGTCACTAACTGCTGAAGAGCAGTCTAGATGGACAGATGAACACGACGGTAAGAAGTCCATGTAACCCCTCAGGATCTGAGTTAAGTTTGAGGAGGAAGAAAGTACAATTATGAGAGGGTGTTTTATTTTCTTTAAGGTGGAGAATTTCTTCCTGTTACTTTTTATTGTAAGGCCTAGAAATAAACGTGGATCTCAGTTAGGTAAACGTTTGGTTTCCTTGACACTCGTGCCTCTCTGTGCATGCTTTAAGATTCACTCATCAAAGGACGGGAGTGTGACTGAGCTGTGGTCCGTGGCCTCTGTCCGCCTGGTGCAGGGTGCCGGTTCAGGGACACCTGTGTTGGGCTGTTGACACAAATACAAATCTAGAATAAGGAAGCTGATTCTGTAAGTCCAGAACAGTGAAGAACAGTGAAGGCAGGGTCTCATTTGTAGAGGCCTGTAGGAAAGACAATGTCTTGTGTACAGTGTGGCATCTTCTAACATATGCTGGCTTCTGCCCCTGTTGCCTAGTATCTCGGGGACGAGATGGGGTTGTTTCTGGGTTCCATTTGACCATGAGTAGCTGTTTGCTGGGTTTCTGGATGCAGTTTTATTCCCTAAGTTAATTCTGGAACAGATGGCACACATCAAAAGGACTTTTTTTCCTAAAAAAAAAAAAAAAAAAAAAAAAAGTATGTCAGTTTTCTCTGGGCTCAGTTGAAAAATGAGGAGGGGAGGTAAACTTGGCTGGTGATGCGAAGGATCCTGTGTGGAACAGAGATCAGTAAAACTTCTTTAAAACTGGAAATCTCTGAGAAGCGCTCTGGATTGCTTTACTTGCTATACGAAAAGCTTGGCCTGCATATTCGTTGTGTTACTTTCAAGAAATGTACTTCATTTCCACAGTTAGCTCCTTAGCATGTTTATGGTATCTGCTGGCTGTCAGGCTTACATATAATCTCGTCTGATGTTAAATCTTTGTTTGTAAGAACATAGTCATCTGCCTGCGTTAAATTCTCTGCTCTTCTTTGCTGAATCTTGAGCAATTAATTGCCTACAGGTCTCCTTTTATGTTGTTCCTCCCTTCCTTGAAATTCCTTAGCTAGAAAAATGTTAGAACAAGGAAGAAAAATGTAAGTTGCTTGCAGTAATTAACTTCCCCTCTGTAAAGCCATCATCTGGATGTTTTCTTTCCAAAAACAACAATGTGAATCTCTACAGCAGACAGCAGTTTCTCTAAGATCTTTTTGGATGATGAGGCCCACAAAACACACAGGCAGCTGCAGCCAGCTTTCTTCTGAGGCTCAGGGGCAACACGTGCACTGTCTGGGAAATAATATTTCTGTAGAGCAGCCAGTGATCTCAGCGGCACATGAACAGGACTGGGAGGAAGGCAGGAAGCACGAGTAGAGCTGGAGGAGTATTGCATGAAAGAGGAGGGGAGGTTCTGGTGTCTGGAATGGCTGCAGGAGAGAAAATTGAGTGTGTAGGTAACTTTGCGAGTTCTGGTGGCTCAGGGTATTAATCTGGGAACGCTGTCTTAAACCACTGGCACATGAAATGACATCCAACGCTTCTAAAAGTTCCTTTTTGTTTTGTGTATTTCTTTCAGAAGAAAGGCTACAAATTGACAAAGTTTCAAAAGAGATGAATGAATATATCAACAAAGAACAAAACAGCATTTCAATATCACAGGAGGCAAAGGAAACTGAAGCAGATATGGTTCATGAAAAGAAAAGATCACCAAATGCAATTGCACCTGAAGTAGAACCCAAAAAGGAGGGTAAAGAAAAAGAGAGGGCAGGAAGGAGTAGGTCAAGAACCTCTAGCAGTGGCAGCACCAGCAGCAATAGCATGAGCAGCAGCAGTAGCAGCACTGTGTCTAGCTCATCTTACAGCACCAGCTCAGGCAGTAGTCGCAGCTCTTCGCCTTCTTCCTCTCCTAAAAGGAAGAAGAGGCACAGCCGCAGCAGGACACCTTCCCATAAAGTCAGGCGCAGCAGAAGCAGGAGTTACACTCACAGGAACAGGAGAGAGAGGAGCAGAAGCAGGGAAAAAATAAGGGAAAGGAGGAGGCTGAGTAGGAACCGGAGTGCTGAACGAGGGGAGAGGCGGAGAGTTCAGAGCCCTTCCCAAGAGAGGAGCTGGGACAGGCGCAGAAGCAGCAGCTCCAGGGACAGGCGAGCTGGCCGGGTCAGTCGCAGCCGCAGCAGGGACAGGCGCAAACCCGAAGAGCAGCGCAGGAGTCCTCCTGGAAACAGGCACAAACACAAAAGCGAGGGCAAAGACCAGGAGAGGAAGAAAGAGCAGGGCGGAACCGGAGACAAAGACAGAAAAAAGAACAGAGAGAGGGAGAGGGATCAGGAAAAAAGGAAAGATAAGCCTAAAAAGGAGGAGAAGGAAAGCAAGGCTGGCAGTCTTGACGACAATAGGTTAAAGAGAAAAAGAGACAGCGAAAGAACTTTCTCTCGCAGTGAGACGATATCTGTGAAAATAATAAGGCAGGATTCCAGGCAAGACAGCAAAAAAATTTGTACCAAAGATAGCAGAAAACAGTCAGGCTCTGAATCTAGTGCGAGGAGTAGCTCTGAGTCACCAGGAAGCAGCAAAGAAAAGAAGGCTAAGAAATCGAAGCACATTCGGTCATGCTCCATGGAGAAATCTCAAAGGTCTGGTAAGAAGGCAAGCCGCAAACACAAGTCTAAGTCACGATCAAGGTAGTACACTTTTTAAGTATTTTGTCTGACTTTTTTTTTTTTTTTTTTTGCTATTCATCTTCATGTGTACGGCATATGAACTTTTTAAATGAAGTATGGTATTTATTAAATTTTCTTAGGCAAAAGTAACTTTGGGAAATCTTTTAAAGCTATTAATTATTAAGCCTAAAGTGTGTGTGGGTTTGGGGGTCTTTTATTTTTTCCAATTAACTTTTCCCCCTTTTTCCTCTATTTTTCAGGTCAACGACTCCTCCTCGTCGTAAACGCTGAGGAATTTGTGGCACCAGTGCTATGACGTTTAAAAATTCCATGAGTTATGCAAGGCTTGTCTCATTATAGAGGCACATTGTGGCTATGTAGGTGAAACCAGAATCCCTTTTTTATCTGTAAATAGGTGTATTTTTTTCCAAACGCTGCTCTGAATTAAATACCTAATAGGATTTCTTTGTATTACATTTTTTCAAGAACGGTAGTGCTTAAGAAGAACATAAAACATGCCATTCTCTTTCAGCTGTAATGTTCTTAAAATTACTATTGAATGTACTGTGATGTCAATAAAGCTCTTTAGTTCATTTTTTGTTTAAAATTCTTGCACCTGGATTTTGTGTTAAATTGTAGAAAGTACTTTAAAAAAAAAAAAAGGCAGCTTTTTTGGTATAACAAATTTTTAAAGTACTTGAAAAAAGATTTTAACTTGTCAGATTATGTTATCCATGGATTTGATGAGATGAATTTGTTGGGCGGGGGATGTGGAAGAACAGACGTCAGACATCTTATTTTTGATTCAGATGTGTAATGGAGTTTTAATATCCTTTTTATTTGGACTATCAAGTGTAAAATCGGGCTGACTGTAACACAAGCTGTACTGAAACAGGCTGAACCCCATTAGGAGCGCGTGCAACGAACTGACCTCGTGTGACAGTGCTGAGCTCTGGAGCTATATTCCTCACCCAGTTCTCAGAGAAGACTTTGGGCGTTCAGGGACGCTGCAGAGCCAGACTCGGTGTTTTAGATGTTTTATGGAATACGTTTATAAACGGCATTCAGTGCATGTTAGAAAGCTGACAACGGATGAACGTTACGTTTTGGCACATGCTTTAAATGTGTAGCAGACATTAGAACTGGTTATTTCTGCTAGTACTCCGAGAACTTTGATTCTATAAAGCTGATGCGTTGGCTGGACGGCAGCTTAACTAAATAGAAATATTTTTCTGTATTGCCCAAAAGTGAAGGAGATCTCAGATTGCCTCCCTCAGGAGATGGGCACCTCTCGCAGGTAGCGAGGAGGTGAAATCATACTAGTTGAAACACAAACAGAAAACCCCGCGCAGCCCTAGGCCGCTGGCTGCTGCGGGAGAAGGAACATCAGTTCAGGGGGGAAGGTTGGGGGTCTGTGCCTGGATGGCCTGCTGGGGTGCTGGCCGTGCAAAAGAGAAGGGGCTTGGCGTCGGGCTGAGATCTCTTTGGCTGTGTCTTCTACGGAAGAGTTAGGCTAGTATGGGCAACCTGCAGCGCGTGTCTTCTCGAACAGATCAGCCCATTTAACAGAAAGTAGGGTGCAGCCGTGTGGCGTTTCTGCCCATGCACTTTTTTGCAATTAGAGGCGGAAGGGAGCCTTGTTTTAACTCCGCCATTACTACGCAAGTTAAGCGCGTGCATGCCTCTCAGAACGCTGTTGCAGCAAAAATACTTCATTCAGATATAGATAACGTACGCTCAGTTTGTATAGGGTAGGGTAAGCAGTCATCATGAACAGCAGAACGAGGCATAAGTTTGCAACGCGCTGCTGTAACTGGCATCGGTATGGATAGGCATAACGCGATGTTGGTCCAGCCTCACGACACTACTGGCTTTTGGCAGAAGTGAGCATTTGTGAAGAGCGGGTAGCATCGCAGTTGGAGTATCCTGGGAGGACTGGGAGAGAGAGAAAGAAACTAAAATTAAATTTAAGAAAAGCTATTGAGGAATACAGTTTCCATGGTGCATTGAATTTGCTTTCAGTTCAGATTTTATATTGTCTAACAATAATAATAATAAAAAAGATTGTGTATGAAAAGCTTTATATACTCTGCCAGCAACTGGAATTCTGTCACTTCCTGTAAATATGGAAATTATTTTTTTGACACAAATGCACTTATATGGGTGGTGGCTGTATGCCAATAAAAGAGCATACGATCTCTGTACCCGTTTCAGAAATCTTACTGAGCCGCACACGCAGCACACCTGTAACTAAAACCACGTTGGTACCGCGGCAGCATCGCCTGCAGTAGGCTTCCTGCGCTTTAGTGACTTCCTTACGAGTGTTAGCCTTAGTAAAGGCTAAAATAACATCCAGTCGAAATTCCAGGCCTTTGAAGTGATCTTAAAACACGTAAATATAGATTACAACAACGGGAGTGTGTCCCTTTGGAAAAGCCTAAATTGGGTCCTTACTCCATTCTTCTACGTTTTTAAATAAAGTACCCCGGTACTTGTGCCATGTAGGAGAGCAATAGAAACGATTCTGAATGCCATGCAACTCTAGGGGAGTTCCCATGAAATGTATTTATAAGTAAGGGGTGGTGTGAAATCAAATGAAAACTTGTTTCCATGCAAATACTGCCTTGAAGATGAATACCACCAAAACAGCGTGGATGCGCGCCCAAAGGCAACTGTTCTGCTGTCTAGGAACGGGCTGCTGCCGCGGAGAGGCCCAACAGCGGTAAAGGGAAGGAGGCTGAAGGCTGAGCAGCTGCGGGGCGTTGGAATTACGGCATGATTTGTGGTTTGAGAGAAAGAGCCGCTGTTACTTGTGAAATGGAAAGTATAAAGGCAGCGGCAGCACACACACTGGCTCTGCTAAATGAGTGAACAGCCACCAGCTAGTTTGCCTCAGGAGTACACGCAAGCCCCGGCCGAAGGAAGGCGGAGGCCTGTGTTCGGCGCAGGCCCTGCGGCACGGAGGACGCCGCTCCCCGAGCGCCGGCTCCCCAGCAGCCCCGGGGGGCTGCCGGTGCCACCGAGCTGGGCCGGGCGG
>VXAV01003014.1:122600-134841 GCA_013399715.1 Alectura lathami
CTGCGGGAGGAGCCGGGCAGAGCGGGCTGCGGGACGGGGCCCCACGCGGGGTCCTCGGCCGGGCTGCGCTCCGGCGGTGAGGTTTTCCCGCAGACGTTTCCTTACCAGTTCCTGCAGGGCGAGGGGAGCGTGCGGCGGTGCGTGCCTCGCTCCGGTGCGCAGAGAATCAGGAATCGGAGCCCTGGATTCGTGTGTAGGCACGGCATGGGCAGGAGAAACGTGTCGGTGGGGATTGCTCACAAGCTGTGAAACGCTTCAGCTGCACGAAGGGTTCTGAAAAACGTCGTCGTGTGTGCTTTGAGGAGTAGGGGGGTGGCGAGCTGACATACGGCACCCCATGTAGTCCCCGTGCACTCCTGAGGTGTCCGGTCAGCAAGTGCCTAAGGCTTTGCACACTTAGCTATTAATTTAGGGTAACATCTAAATAAAGCCTGTAAAGCAGTTGGCACTATTTCAGGTAAACCGCTGGCTTCCTTTTTTAATATAAGTTTAATTGGTAGATAAACTGCGTATTGGCTAGATTCATTTTTTATGATTGGGCGTTGGACTAGGTGACCTTTAGGGTCCCTTCCAACTCGAACAATTCTGTGATTCTGTCCTGATGAATGCTGCTTGTGGAAGTCTGACAGCAGCGTCGACAAAGTGGACTTTTGGCCCGTGAGCCCTCAGAGCTGGCGTTTCCCCTTCACGCGCTGTTCTGTTCTTTGTGCAGGTGGCCCTGGTGGTCTGTCCCCTCAGACAGGCCCGAAGGGTGCTCGTCAGATCTGTAGCTGCAAAACACAGCCGGAATGCAGCAGCGCTCCGCCTGTCTCTCCAACCGCAATAAAAAGCAGTGTGTGAGTACTGTAGCTACAATAATGCTACCTGACAAGGGCTACTGTTTTGTGTAATGGTTTAATTTTACCCTGTGACAGTGTCACATGAAGTCATTTTTGAGTATCACAAATATTTAGTGTTTGGTGAAGCCTATTTTTGTTTTATGAATTTTAAAAATACAAGTCTTGGAAGATGCATTGTACACGCAGTGCATAAAATCTGTTTGCTTTTAATAACTAGAGTCTCTAGAGGGACATGGGTTTTATTTATTTATTTTTTTCCTCGTTTTCTGATTATGAAGAATCTGTTTTTCCCATCATATTTCAGGTACTAATTTCATGACACTCTGCTTTCCTTATTTAGGCTCGCCACGAAGAGACTTCTCAGCACTTTCCAGTCATCAGTGGATTCAAAGGAGATGAGGAAATTCCAGCTGCTGGCGCACAAGTGGTGGGACGAAGAAGGAGAGTACTCAGCCCTTCATTCTATGAATGATATCAGAGTGCCATTTATTAGGTAGGGGTTTGAAGACAGATGTTTTTAATGGGTACCATGCCTGTGCAAGCTAGAAAAACACCCAGAAAGAGTAACACTTACCAGTGCTTAAGGTAACTGGATGTTACCTTTAGTAAGGCAGGCTGTATGTGTGCCCTGAAGCACATCCCTGTCCTTTCAGAGATACTCTCATGAGCGCCAGTGGCAGCTACCAGCTGGGAAGCCCACTTTCTGGAATAAAGATTCTGGATGTTGGCTGTGGCGGCGGGCTGCTAAGTGAGGTAAGGAACAGCGTGCTCCCGTTTCTCTCTTGTTGAACAGCACGTGAGGTTTCTGAGGGGGTTACCTGTTTTGCTGTTTAATTTCTGAACCAAATGGCCACACGGGCTCTGAGCAGCGCCGCATCCTGTCCATAGCCATGGGTGGTTGCTAAATTCAGCGTCCCAGATCTGGCTGATTTATTCCGGGAATTTCACCAGCATCTGAAACTGAGTGTTGCAAAGGGATCTGAATCTCTCCCTTTTTTGTGTGTGTTTTTTTTGTTTGTTTTCTGAGCAAAATCCCCCTCACTGGTCTAGCGTGAGTCTGCTGTCTGCGAGACTGGCAGAGCTGGTGTGCTGCACCGCCTGCTGAGGCTGATAACAGGAGAGCTTGGGGTTGGAATAACATACATGTGGTCATGTTCTGCAGCCTGTTTCAGTTTCAGAAGAGGTGATGACTGAGGTGTTAACCTATGAGTAAGGAGACACTGGAGAGACTTGAGTGACAGCCAGGCCTGGTGCTATCCTAGTAAACATCAGTGTTCAGTTCTCAGCAGGGAGAAAGTCCCGGAGATAATCAGGTGTTGAGTAACCATTACAAAGACATGAGGATTTGCCCTTACAGGTGGGTGTTGAAGAAAGCACTGACAGTAATTAAATGTAGCGTTGTTTTTCCCTCTTTAAACACTGTGTTGATTTTCCCTCTCTATTCTTCCTGTATCTGAGAGCAATATTGGAGGAAATCTTTATTTGGTACAACAGAGTGGATTCAGAACAGTGTATTCGGAAAAACAATTTAAATGTGTACATTCCTCTGACTGAAAACTGTAGATTGAAAATTATTCCCCCCATGCACCAGGTCTAAGCGTTGTTTTTTCCCCTCGTAATTCACATCTACAATGAAACTGCTGGGTCAGAGCTCATCATTCACTGCCTTGTGCCCCGTTCCCTGATGGATGTGTTCTGCATCGTTTGTGGACACTGCAAGGCTGCAGACACCTTTCAGTAAATTGTTTTTGTGCAGAGAATAAATGACACTCCACTCTGTATTCTTAGCCTCTAGGTAGACTGGGAGCTTCAGTTACTGGAATTGATCCCCTGGAGGACAACATTAGAACAGCAGATCGGCACAAGTCATTCGATCCAGTCCTGGCCGAGAGGATAGAGTACAAGTCCAGTTCACTGGAGGAGCTTGTGGAGGGGTCTGTGGAAACCTTCGATGTAATCATAGCTTCCGAAGTGGTGGAGCATGTGGCTGACCTTGAAACGTTTATCAGGTGTTGCTCTCAGGTGTTAAAGGTAAGAGAGTTCTTGCTTTCCTTATGGGAAATATTTGCTCTCTTGTTACGAAGGCTTTCGTTGGAAGGTGAGTAAAGATGTCCACATCTGCCTTTGTTCCTGGAGTGATCCAGGTGTGAACCACGCTCTGGAGTTGCCATCTGTTCTCCCTGGCAATGCAAGCACAGCTTCCCAGCTTCAGGAGCCTGAAGCTGGAGGAAATGTATTTCCCCATCCCTGCCTCGGGAAAGTGTTAGTGACATTCCCTCGTGTTGAAATGTTGCTTTGCATCAAGGCCTCAAAGCTGGTTAGAACCGATTCCATCTGGGTAAGAGAAGGCGTGGCAGTGCCGTTGTGGTGAGCGGCTGTGGCTCGGGCTGTGTTCAGACAGGCTGCAATGACACTTGTGACCCAGCTCCTGGGCTGCTCACAGAGGGTCCTAGTTCTGCTTAGAGATGAGCGGGTGTTGGCTTATTCCTTGTGATATCAGTTCCTTCACAAAGAAGGGCGGTGGGCCCAGTGCACGAGCAGCATCTCCCTAACCTCTTGATGCACCTTTCTGGTCATCAGAAGGACTAATGGATGATTGGAGTGGGATCCTTTACTCATTTTCAGCCTTTTGGGGGCATAGAAGTTGCGCTTTATTTCTACGAAAAAGTCTTTAAGTACTTAGACTTCAATTCTGGTTTGGGGTTTTGTCCCTGTAACTGTTAAAACAAGCACGACATTCAGCAGGCTTGTAAGTTGAGCGGTGTTGCACGTTTGTACTTCAGTTTTACTTAAAAATCCCTTTCTTTTTACAACAGGTGTTGTAGAAACCTTACACCCTTCTTTTATCCATTTCCTGGGCGACGATATAAGGGACTTTGTTAGATGGTTTTGGGGCAAGGAAATGGCTTTCAGACCATTCACACTTCGGTTATGTGACCCGCCACCGGGTCACGCTCCTAGAGCATTATATTCTGGTTTCCTTGCTGTATTTTTGGGCTTGTGAATGTCTGTCCTGGGATGAAGGTAGCTCTTACTCTTGTAGCGTGTAGGCTTGTAGATGGCTTGTGTTTTAATGCGAGTAAATGTAAAATTTTTGTTCAATTAAATATTCTCCTAATTGGACATCTTACTATTTTAATTAGCCTGAAGGTTCTTTATTCATTACTACAATCAACAAAACCCAGCTGTCCTATATTCTGGGAATTGTGGTTGCAGAAAAGATAGCAGGCATTGTGCCCGAGGGAACACACGAGTGGGAGAAGTTTGTTCCCCCCGAGGAGCTGGAGCGCCTCCTGGGAGCGCGTGAGTACCGGGCCTTGCTTGTCGTCATCGTCCTGTTGGGAGAAGGTGTTTTTATTTTTGGTTGCTGCTCCCCGTTCTTCATCCATAGTACGTTACTAAACGATTTTTTTAGGAACGTGAAGATGAAACCTACCACAAATTCACAGTCAGTTCTTGAGAAACTGTGTTGTACAGATTTGGACAAATAATCAAGCTGCTGTGGTTTGATTGCTTTTAAAACAGACGAAGTACTGAGCTGGGAAGGGTTCTGCCCCTTGCCCTCCTCTGCAGATGCTTTAAAACCCTCTCGCCGAACACTTCCCTTTGCTCTAGCTCACTGCAAAGAACCTGCAGCGCAAGAGGAGTTACTCTCTCAGTACGGCCTCCTCGCAGCATTTCCCAGGGATGCCACCAGGACCATGGCCAAGAGCTGTTCACACACTGGTGGTTCTTCCTGTTCCCTCTGCAGGAGGAGAAGCGGGTGCAGTGGACTGATTGGTTTTGTAGGGTGTTTGTTTTTTGTCTTGCCTCCTGCATCCCCGTGGGATGCGGCGGAGTCACGCAATGAACCGAGAGCTGCTCAGCGGGGAGTGCTAACTCACTCCCCACCTGCACCGAGTCCTTGATCGCAGTTTTTCTGCCTTTCTTCTATTTCCCATTCTCAAGGGAATCTGCAGAATCCTTCCAGAGACACACTTACATTTTTGATTTTGAAGCATGTGATGTCAGTCTGAAGAATGTGCCTGCCTACAAAAAACGTTTCCCTTCACCCGGGGGTGGTGGTGTGAAGCTGGGGTCTCTTGCTCACTGCTTTGCAGCGGCCCCATGTAGGGTGGTACTGGTGTGGTTGCTGCTTCTGGCGGTGTCTGACAAAAGCAAGCCTGTGAAGCATGTTTCAGACTTGCTGAAGTGTTTCATGTGGCAGGGACTGAGAATATTTGAGAACATCAGCCGCTTTGTGCCTTCTTACTTGTCTAGATGGCTTCTCAGTCAGGACCGTGAAGGGCATGCTGTACAATCCCCTCTCGGGGTCGTGGAGCTGGATGGAAAGTACGAGCATCAACTACGCCCTGCACGCCGTGAAAGTTGGGGGCCAGGGGCAGCCGGGCCCCACGGGGCCTCTGGAGATGGGAGGCGAGCAGCGCCCAGCCGCAGCCGGCACCGGCGTGTGACCGCCTGAGAGGCGTGCGGACAGACTGCCGCCAGGCACGGCAGAGAAGGTTGTACACAGATGGGCGTAATAAAGCTGTTTGGAACAACAAGCTTGCTGTTTGCGTTAAAAGCGCCTCTGCTATTTCTGGCCAAATATTCTAGGGCAGTCTCAGAAAAAAGAAGCGCCTATTATCTCAGGAATCGTAAAGATTGAAATGAGCAAAGCTTTTGGAGATGAAGTATTTTTATAAGGAAGTGGTTTCAAATTATTCCCTGAACAGCTTCGAGGAGGCTCTTTCTTACGTGTGATGGCGTTTGTGTGTGATCTGAGGAAAACTCAGATCTCCGTACAAGGATAGCTTAAATGTAGAATGAGGTTAAAAACACAATGTATGAGAAATAAAGTGCTTTAGGTATTTCAGTTACTGAAGTGAGTCAATTAAAAATGCACAGAACTTGAGAAAACACAGACACCGCTTATTTCTGTGTTGTGCCTTCTCCCCGACGGGGGGGAAAGAAGAGCAGCACCCCTTTCCTGTTGGGTTGTGCTGTTTCTGCAGCTGGTAACTGCAGCGCGAGAGGAGTCTCCTAGCGTGGATGCCTCTGCTGCCAGACGTCTCGTCACCATAAGGGACTTTGTGTGCCTGTTTCAGTTTTCTCCCTGTACCTGAAGAAAGGGAGACAAAGCTGCAAGGAGAATTTTGCTGAGCAACCAGAGCTTTATGCTAGGAAAATGTGACATTAGCAGTCTGTCCTGAATCGAAATGCCATACCGGGTCAGATGTAGAGTCCTAGTGCCAGGTGAGGAGAAGTGTTGATCTGCATTGAAGCAGGACTTTCTAAATAAAATGTCTTACGTGTGTTTACAGTTGTATCTCTTCACTCCTTCGCTTTCTCAGCTTGTATACGGGCAGAGAGGTGGGCTGGCAGCGTTTTTTGTAACTTTTGGTTTGCAGGGATGAAAATTAAAGTTTTTCTTTGTTGCTACTTAGGTATGCCTCCTGTGGCAGAGGTTTGGTGGGCTGATTTACTGCACTGCACATTTGTATTCTTGCTGCTCTGCTGCGTGATACCTTGGGATCCAAGTTATGTGATGAATCTGATGATGCGTATAAGAATGAATAAATAAGGGAAGTAATAGTAATTCATGGATATTGAGACTGAGAAGGATTATCTAGTGAGAATGTTCCTGTGACAGCAAATTTGGCTTTGTAAAATCTGGGCTATAGCTTGGGTTTTGGGAAGGGCAATTAGTTTCGCGATGGAGAAGGCACTGTGGTGATAAGCTGTTCCAAACGTTCAGCAGTTGAAATGGTCAGACCTCTGCTCCCAGCCAGTGATGTCCCAGCATCTCCATTTTTTGGGTGAAGGGCCTCTGCTATGAGCTGTCCCTATCTGTAAGTACAGTTGGTATAGTTTTAAGTCAAATCATCCCTTAACTTGTTTGTCGGTTTTGACTTGTATTTGTACTGCAGCTAGCACAACAAGCCCGTTATGCTAGGAAAATGTGACATTAGCAGTCTGTCCTGAATCGAAATGCCATGGTGCTGCTTGGGTTCCCAGTCCAGGCTCCCAGAAGGGCTCACGTACCTAAATAACAAAGGCTGGCACCTGAGCAACGAGCCCGTGGGTCTCCTTGTCCATGGATTCCCCTGGTTTTGATAAAAACCTCAGCATGGCACCCGCCCTGCTGCTGCATGTGTAGGGGAGCCCTGTTGGGTGGGGCAGCCTGGGGAGTGGCACGGGCAAAGGAGCTGGGCTGCCCGAACGGGTCTTGCAGCCACGGCATCTCCGCACCATGACCTGTCCTTGCTCTCTAGCCCTCATTTTTTCTCTCCTGCTGGAGGATCCCAACTATTCTGGCTTATTGCATCCCTCTGGTTAAAGCAATCTCTTTCTAAGCTGGAAAGTAAAGGATTGCACTGAAGGTAATTGTGGTAAGATACCAGATATTGCTGGAACATCCCATGCTTTGCTTTCTGGCTGATTTTCTGACAACCCTTGCATGGTTCGTCATTGTGCAGCCTGACACAACGTAATCAGACTCAGTACTGCGCACTGAACATACCTATTTGTGATGGTGAAACTTTTTTCTTAGGGAACCAGCAGAGATTTCATGCTGCTCTTAGCCTAGCTGCTGTGGAAGCTTAATAGGTGCTATTGAAGTGGACAGAAGTTAAGCCAAATAAATTTGCAAGTCTCTGGCTTTCATGTTGCAAGCTGTTTATGAGTATGGAGCCATAGCTTTGAGGCTTATATGAACAGTGGTAGGGGGAAAAAAAAAAAAAAAAAGGAATGGTATAGCACCAGGTAAACACCTGGGACTGCAGAGGTGCAGCCTACCTTGAGACTGGGGAAAAAAATGCCAAATGCAGGGGTTTTTTTCAGCCTCTTTTTTTTTTTTTTTAATTTCTGTTTGTTAACCCCTGACTCTCCTGTTCCCAGCCATCTGTTCCCGCAACACAGCGAGTCAGAGCCAGGGGCTGATTGGGCTGAAACGCGCACTAGTGTGAGCGCAGCTGTCCCGCTGCTCCCAGCTGTTAGCTCTGATGCAGCTCCTCGTGTTGCCTCAGGTCTGCCTGGTCCACGCAGCCCCACTGCACTGCTGGGTCTGACGCCTGTCCGAGTTGTTTGCAGGGATTTTTTGTGGCCACTTGAACAGAATTTTAAGATATGTTTTCGCAAGCACCCTGCTTTAGTTCTCTAGGGAATGGAAAAGAAGAAGGGGTAAGAGTGGGAACAGAAAATGTTGTGGCTGTGAGGGGAAATAAGAATTGAGACTGTCTTGCAGAATTTTTCTGAAAACAGCTTCTCAAGTTCTTCTGTTATGTTGAAATCTCAGCTTTAATTAAAAGAACAGGAAAGAAGAGGAGCTTTTTCCACACACTTCTAAGAAATGTTTGAAAGGAATAATTGCATTCAGTCTGGAGGTTCAGAGGCCAAACGGTCCAGCTTTGGTAATTAACAGTCTGATGAAGCAGGCTGGAGGAGAAGTGGGACAGAAAGAATGTGAGCCACCATGCCAGCGCTGATGATGTGGCTGCAGTGGTTCAAGAGGAACCAGGAGCACCTGTTTTTTCATATGACCCCAGTGCCTTGTTCCACTGAGCTGCCCCTCACCGAGCTCCTGGAAAGGAAAGCTGGGCTCTGGCTTCAGACCGAGCGTCGGTCGCCTCCTGCTCACGAGGAGCTGCCAGCTTCCTTGCTCATGGTGCTCCCCATGGCTAAACAGTCCTCTACTCTGCTGCTTCCAGGCGTGTTCCAGTCCAGCCTTGAGATCCCTTTTATCAGAAAACAGAAGATATCCCAGAACTTCTCCACTACCGCGTCTTACTGTTTTCCTTCAGCAGACCTCGCAGGTGTGTGGCTCAGGTAAACTGGCTGTGGTGTGCCCGCTTAACAGGTGGACAGGCTGAGGCACGGAGCCGTGAGGTGCTGCAGTCGCTGCTGGCCAGCACGGCTCTGAGCAGTGTCGCCTCTGCAGGGCTTTGCTGAGCCCACAAGGAGCTCCAACGTTCAGCACACAGCTCTCCTTCAGCATCTCTAAAGCAGGCTTGGTGGTCTGTCACATTCTGTGGTGCCTCAGAACAACTCTGTTTTCCCAGCCCGCTCTGAATTTTATTGCGCTGTCTCCTGCTTCGTGATGGGAGCAGTGACAACGGATCGTTCCCATTATGTACTCTGTGCCTCGCCATCGTAGCCGCATTTTTTTTCCTAGCTCCCCTCTGATGGAAGGCAGAACAGTGCTTTTACAACCCTTTCAAAATCAATTAATTTTGCTCAGACTGAACACTACTATAAATCTGAATAAAAATAACATTCTTCTCAGATGATGTTTTTGTGATAAAAATCAACTTGTATTTCCCCTGCTTCCTCCAGGCTGCAGGCTAAAGCTCTGATCATTTAGTGTTCTCACTAGCAGTAGACTTCTGTAGCACCGCGCTCAGGGCCCATTTTCTTGAAGCAATATAAAATGATGTCATGTTTTAATCTAGCTAGAAGGGCTGCAATGTAAAATCACCTGTCCTGTCCTGACTTAGGCACGCGTTAATGCACAGCCACCTCTCCCAATGACATCAGTGCATTAGGGGCTCAGGGTATATGCTTTGATCTGCATTTCATCGTGCTTTCGTTCCCACATGGAGTCACTCCAGTGATGCAATCAATATTCACTTTTTCCTAAAAAAAAATACATTTTTTTCTGCTTAAAAGGATTGTGAAGACCGTTAGCGTTCCATTAATAAATTTGAAACCTCTCTTGTGTCCTCATGAGTTGGGCTAACTGAAAAAAGAACAAACCTGAAACAACGGAGAGACTGAAATGTTAATATGGCCTTAAAATAAAGTAATTGTATTATATAAACTCGTAATAACAGAAGATATAGGAAAAGATTCGGAGTGTTTATTCTCCTGATTTAGCATATGCATACAGTGAGAGAGCAGCCAGGTCATGGCAGCGTGAGTCTGAATTCTTCTGAGGGCAGGATGCTGTCACTGGTCGGTGGAGATCCCTGCAAAGGGCAGAAGGCGTGGAGCCACCTGTGCCGATAACTTATGGGGGGCAGCTCAGCACTGAGCTGCCAGCCTGAGTACTGCCATCTGCAGAGAGGAGGAGGTTTCAGGCACAGCCTTTTTTTTTTTTTTTTTCTTCCCAAGAAGTTCTGGGATATCTTCTGTTCCTGATAAAAGGGAACACTGAGCTATTTCCATCATTTGGGGCAGCCTCCTGGTGTGAGTCACCTCCAAAGGTGGACTGTGTACAGGAGGTGTGAGGTAAGCTGGGTCTAGGTCCTTTGGTATAGCAGAGAAGTATTTCAGATTCTGCATGTTTTGCATTTTCCGTGTACCCGTAGGTTTCCATCTAATTGAAGTTCTCACCAACCCCTTTTCCACATCCAAACTGAAATGCAGCATGAACATTTTGCAGCTGTACCTTGGCTATTTTTATCTGAATAATTAAAGAGTTGTGTATATGAAACCCAAGCTGCCCAGAGAGCTCATTAATGTTACAACAAAAGAAATCCTGGCAGCAACCAGCGACTGTTTCAGAAGGAACTTGGAGAGCCTGCTGGCTATGACAAGCCCTTTCTCACCCTCCCATAAACTCAGCCCTCACCACAAAACCCGATCAGACGATGTCCTCTGCAGGGAAGGGCTCGGTGAACTTGGGCTGTTTCAAGCTTTTCTGTGCCAGCACACACAATGAGGTCCCACCCGAGCGTTGGTGTCACTTTGGCTGGGAACAGCAGGGCACCAGACATTGGCACCGTGCGGTGGTTTCACTTGGGGCAGAGCATCCCTGGGCAGTGTTTGCAGGATTTTTTCTAAGCACCCAGGGAGCAGAAGGATTGCTTAACAACACTTAGCCTCGGGACTAAGCAGAAAACAAACTGCACAAGTTAATGGAGCTGTTAAAGCTCTGCCTTG
Source organism: Alectura lathami (assembly GCA_013399715.1). Taxonomy (NCBI): domain Eukaryota; kingdom Metazoa; phylum Chordata; class Aves; order Galliformes; family Megapodiidae; genus Alectura; species Alectura lathami. The sequence continues at coordinate 133,301 of VXAV01003014.1, forward strand.
CCCAGGCTCTGGCCGCTTGGAAGAAAGAGAGAGAGCAGGAGCCGCAGGCATGGTGGGTGTGGGAGATGAGCAGCAAATGGGTGGCCCTCCTTGAAGCTCCGCTCTCCAAAAGCAGCCAGCAACACCAGAGAAAAGCAAACCTCACGGTGAGGCAGCCCACAATACCCGGCTTAGAAGCCTGGTGAGGTCTCAGGCCTGACACAATGTGGTGAAGAACAACAGTTCTCAGACCCACATACAGTGCGGCGTAACGATGGTGCCTTTTAGTGCCTCCCTGGCCCCGGGTGAAACAGCAGACTGCGGGACACTGGCAGAAGAAAAATCAGACCTGCCATTAACAAAGTAGGCTTAGAGTTACGTTAACTGGAAAAGCCTGCTAGTTTTATCCTGGTATTGTCTCTTCCCTTAGAACAGACTGCTGATAAGTGGGCACTTTCATGTATGAGATCCTGTTTTGCTCTGCATGACGTTCCTCGTGGATCACTGCTCAGGACTGCGCTGCTCTGGGTGTGGGCTTGCAGCCGTACAGACACATGGGTGTGCCGCTAGTCCTTCTGATTCTCCTCACTCCAAGAAGGGAGGAGGTGAGGTGGTGGTTGCCCACCCGAGGGGTTATTCCACACCCCCTAATGACACAGCAAGGCAGCTCTTGTTCTGTGTGCACCGCCCGTGCTCTTCTTCCAATCTGTGCGCCATCTGAATGCCAGCACTGACTTTCTGTGCATAAACGGCAGCGATGCTTCCTTGAGAGCAGCAGCTTTGCTTGCCTTGTGCCTGCTTCCCACTCTCCTTCGCAGGCTGTCACCGCTTGCACTGGACATGATTCAAAGCACAGATTTCAGGAGAGCTCATTTGCCTCTGAAAGTGCAGCAGCTGCCACGTGGATGCCCAGGACCTTTCCCTGCCCTCCCAGAAGCACAGATCCCGTCTGTAACTGGATCGCTCTTATCTGTACCACAGCAAGCAGTTCCCTTGCAGCAGGAAAAGCTGAGACTGGCTAGCGAGCTGTAGCAGCCCAGATTTATTGGGCTGCCTGCCACTGGAAGCAAATCTTCAGCCTGAGATTTGCAGGTCCTGGAGTTTCCCTTTGTCTTTTTCCTGCCCTCATAAAATGTATCAGAACCTTATGCTGCCAATGATCAGCTGCGGCATGACACTGCTCTGCTCCCCGTTCCCACTCGTGTGTCGCTATCTGTGCGCTGCCTGCAGCGTCGGGTGGTCCCACAGCCGTGAGGAAGGTGCTGTGCCACCAGCCTGCTAAGGGTGGGGGCCAGGGAGCACGGCAGGGTTTGCAGGGAGCAAGGTTTGCAGGTGGCTGAGGCCTCTCAGAAGAAGGTCGGCATCCGAGAGCACAGAGCCAGGGCTGTTCTGTGCGTGACAGAGCCAGGCCCGCAGCACTCCCACAGCGGTGCCATGCCTGCTCACGGCCCTTCGGGTCGAGGTGCTTGGTTTAAAATCACGTTGGGGCTCTTCTTCTATAGCTGTCTACGTGTAGAGGTGTTCTGCTCAGTCACCTCGATAAGCATCAGAACGACAGCAAA
>VXAV01003014.1:136035-154067 GCA_013399715.1 Alectura lathami
AGCAGTTAGCCAGGCTAATTAGCCCGGCTGCCGCAGCAGCAGCGCGAGTGGCTTGTGGTGGCCGTGGATCCGAGGAATAAAGAAATTGCGGTAGTCCGTTGAGGGAGGATGTGCGTTTGGCCTCAGCGGGATGTTTCCTTTGTGTATTTGGTGTGCTGATGTATGATGCACCAGTGTTTTTTTTTTTTTTGACAGGAAAGAGCAAGAGATTGATTCAAAAGATGCCATTATACTGCATCAGTTTTCGAGGCCTAACAATGGTGTTCCAAGTCTGTCTCCTTTCTGTCTGAAAATGGAAACTTACCTAAGGATGGCAGATTTACCCTACCAGGTACATCGTACAGTTTTCCTTTACGCTGCAGATCGCTATAATTGCACGAAATGGCAAATAGCATCCCCCCAGTCTTGCTCACGCAGGGAGATGTTGATCTGTGCGCACAACTGTGTGGGCAGGTGAGAGCTTTTTTGCCTCTGATTAAATTTGGTGTATAACCTTGAGAGATGCAACTTGAACAGGTTGGTCCAGCACAGCTCTAGGGTTGGTAAACCTAAATGACTGTTGGCGGTTCACTTGGCTGGAAACGCTGGAGTGGGAGAATAGCCTGTAGTCGCTATAACGCTAAATAATACTGTAAACCTGAAGCGTGGCCTCGCGCGGCCCTTGAGTTCCACCATGCTGAAGAGAACAAGGTGAGGTAGCTGCAGCTTCTGGTTTTCCTGGAGGGCTTCTCCCCGGAGCTTTCCTGGAAGACGTGCCTCCCTTCTGCTTCACCTCGCGTCACCGGAGCTTCCCCTCCAGTGGGGGAGGACAGGGCTGCTCTGCAGGCCGCGAGAGCAGCTGCGTGGTTGTGGCTAGGTGCATCCCCTGCCAGCTTCCCTCCAGGGTGAGGCCCAAGCTGCTCCACTGAAGGAGAAGCAGGAGAGCAGGAACTGGAATCTTGTCATCGTCAGGGCTTGGCTGTGATGCCTCAAGTTGGGCACGTGCTGCCTGGCGGTGTCACCAGGCAGGCTGTGCAGAAGACCAGCTCTTAGGAACATGGGAGGGGTTTTTTGCTGTTTGTGTAAAGCGCTGAGGGCATTTCAGGTGTCATGTTTGTCGTTACTGTTGCACTGTGGCTCTTAGGTGGAAATAAAGTCTCTTTTTCCCCCTCCCCCTAGTGATACAGGTTTGGGATCTCCGTTTGTCTCAAAGGGTATGAGCTGTGGCTGAGTCGCATGGTTACCCCAGCTGGGTTCAAGTCACATTTTTCTGCTGCATATCCAGATGTTATGAAGGATGTTTTGATTATGCCTGGTCTTTTGCTGGGGAAAACAAACCGTCTAACAACTTTATTTCCTATTTGTGGCTGATGTTCATCCACATTCATAAGTGATGAAGCTCCTTTACGCTGGAAGGAGAACCTAATTAGTCCATTTTGCTTAAATCTTTAAAAGCATACATTCTAGTGTTTATTATCTTAAGGTTTAATGGCACTCAGACAAGGCACCGCAGAGTGTTTTGCAGGGGCCCAGACCCAGTGGCCTCCAGGGGTCCCTTCCAGCCTCAGCCATTCGGTGGGCACAGCCCAAGGATGCAGCCAGAGGCGTGCGGTGGGTCCTCACCTTCCCAGGGAGGGGAGCGTGAAGCTGGGTGGTGAGGATGTTTCTTGTGAGAACAAGCAGCAGGCTTTTCAGACTGCTGTTACCTTTTTGATACCTCATGTTTTGACTTTACTGCGGTGTATCAGGATATTGAATAACACGCAGCGTATTGCACGGAACGCTTTAACGGCATGGCAGAAGAGAAGTGGAATTAGGTGAAATATTCCAGCCTTTTCCTGATCTGGATTTCTCCAGGCAGATGTGTTCTTGTGATGTGCTTAGTCCTTCTTGAAGCAGCCTTTCTAGGTGCAAGTTCTCCATCCAGAATAATTCAGCCAGCTGTAATTAATATTACTTGGCTGTGTTTTGGAAACGTTTGGTGCTTTTCTTCACAAAGCTTATTTTAAAGAAGCCCGTTCTGGGGGCTTGTGGAACTCTTTTGGGTATTCCTTGATTTCCTCATGAATGTCAGCATCATCTGATGAGGGTTAGCACAGCAGCAACAAGCTGTCTTCATACCAGGGCTGCGAAGATGGTAGCCTCCATGAGAAGAGACACGATGAAAAATAAAACGTAAGCAGCAGTAATTGAAAGCATAGTGCTCTCCAGAAGAAACTGGGCTCTATAAAAGCACCCCAGAAGGGCCCTGTGCCACTTGCTTGATAATTTCCTCTGTAAATGAGGTTCTCAGGAACTTTGCAGCCTGCAGTTCGGGTTAAAGCCCAGTGAGGTATGAGGTGGTTTTTCAGTGGTAATACCACAGCTTTCCTGCTTTGCAGCTGGACCGGTTTTCAAGTGGAAAATGGATAAATATTTGATGGCAATTAGGGGCAGCCATGAGAGTGCTGAGGCTCCAAGCCTAAAAATACCTACCTGAGAGCAGCAGATAGAGGAGCCACACAGCTGAGATTTGTTCTGAGATCAAGGTTTTCTGGGGTCACTGCAGACGCTCCCTGCTTTGTTTGATAAACTGGAATTAAATGGGAAGATCCTGCAACAGCTTTTTTAGGTTCACCCACACTGACTTTCCTAAAAGAGCCTTAGCCATCGTTTGTGTTTTTTGCGAGTGCTGACCTAGTGTTGCACGCTGTGTTTGTATCCATGTGTGTGTGTGTTGAAGAAGCGTGTGGCTGAGCAACAAGAACCTGCTGCTCCTGGGCTGCAGGTGGCACGGAGCGCAGTGACTGCGGTGCGTAGTAAGCCCACCTTCCAGTCCGGCAGCTTCCGCAGGACATCGGTGTTTGTGCACGGGAAGGGGGCTCTTGTGCTGGAGGTGCCGTGGCCGCGATGCTCTCCCTTCGGGTTCAGGTGTTGGGGGGTTCTGGTGTTTCTCCCGTTGACCGGAGCAGTCACCCGCACGTGCAGGCGGGGTGGATTCTGCTGCCTGGATGCAGCAGATGAGACATTACATAATGCGATATTCCTGCTGTAATGTTGACTTGGGCAGAAGTCCCAGAAAAGGCCGCAGCCAGAAGGCTGTGTTTTCCCAGCAGCGTTACCCGTTTCTTCCCTTATATCCAAAAGGGCTGAGCTTCCGGGAATGGCCGTGCCTGGGTAGTGCTTTGCACCCCGGTGCTCGGAGCTGCAGCCTGGAGGGCGTGCGGTTGGGCTGGGCTGGAGCCTCTCCTTGCTGTAGGGTGGCCTGACCCCACCGTCAGGGGCAGTGTGCAGGGTGGGTGTTCGGGACCCAGGCGGGTCAGCCCAGACCCCTGAAATGACCCAGGCGCTTAAGTGACATTCAGTGACGTGGCATCTAATATAAAAGCATGTAACACGTTGCAGATAAATGTTTGGGGTTTTCATCTGCTGCAGAGCTCTTGCTCGGGTTGTATAGCTGCAGTTAGTCTAGCGTTAATTAAAAAGAAGTTGCTTTTAAAAACAAAGTTATTGAAAAAGCTTTATTCTCATTGCAACGAAATCTGAAGGGCTTTTTTTGTCTGTATGTTTGTTTGTGTACTTGCTTTTTTTCTTAGAACTATTTTGATGGAAAACTTTCCCCTCAAGGAAAAATGCCTTGGATTGAATACAATCACAAAAAGGTGTCTGGCACTGAGTTCATTATTGACTTTTTGGAAGAGAAACTTGGAGTGAATTTAAATAAAAACCTTGGTCCACGGGAAAGAGCTGTTTCCAGAGCAGTGACAAAAATGGTGGAGGAGCACTTCTACTGGTAAGCTTGCATGGAAAAACCGGCTGTGTTCTGCTGTCACACCTGCACCTGCTTGTCTGGAAGTGAACGCTTGTTTTGTCTGGCAGAAAAGCAGATACCCAGTTAATTTCACAGCTGTGTTCACTGTAAAATCTGCTGCTGCTTTCTGCTTGTGCTAGTGTGAGTCAGGAGCAACTCCCCCACGAGCCACGGTGCAGGCGAGGTGAGGAGTGGGCGCTGCAGCAGGGAGCAGCAGTGGGCTGTTGTCTGTGCTCTCCCCTGTGAGCCCGTGTGGAAGCAGCCTGGTCAGCGAGGAGCAAAACCAAGTGGCCGCGGGGATCTGGGGTTGGAGAGGGGAAACAAACAAAAAATATCCCGCACTGGGTAGTGAGCCTGAAATACATCCTTACGGTTTCTGGCTTTAGTGATCTGTGTGTGGTCACAGCGTGGGTTACTGCCTCAGCACTCCCGTTAGCAAGCAGTGCTGGCAGCATTTAGGAATGTAAGCCCTGCCTTCCCACAGGTGTCACCTCCACCACTTGCACCTGTCTGCAGTGTCATGTCCACACAAATCTGACCGCAGCTCTCAGACACCAGGAGTCTGCAAATGCGGCAGTAAAATGAGCCCACAGCTGTGCAGAGCTTCATGCTGGTGCCGGAACCTTCCCACTCCGACCAGGAGCTTAGGGTTCGTTCGTCGTGTCCTCGAGTCCCATGGTGAGGAGCTTGTGACAGTGATAGCCTTTCTGCAGGATAAGGTCTATAAAATCAAGCCTCCAAAGCAGTGATACAAAATGTGATTAATACAGCTTCATTGCCAGCAGCGTGCAAAGTATTTCGTCGTACATGAGTAACGCTGTCGTACGGCTGTCGAATGGAGAAGCAAAGAACGTCCTGTGGGTTAGCTCTCTGGGTGGAGCTAATCCTGGTGGGTGCTCAGCATCACCTCCTGAAACATTTAGCCTCTGGCGGCTTATCTCCAGCAGCTCTGATTGCTGAATACTTCTTAAAGGTGGAAATCACTGCTCTGGCTGGAGCCGAGAGCAGTGCAGGGCTGTTGTGAGCCCATACCCCGCGCTGCGGTGCCTGGCAGGGGCCAGGAGTGGTTGGGCCTACCTGCTCTAGTGCTGGAGCACGTCTCCGAGGTGCACGAGACTGGTGCTGGAGCTTCCGTCCCTGGAGAAAGCTAGAATTGTCAGGCTTTTGCTATGCTTAAATCAGCAAAAGCAAAAAAATAACATGTAAGTTGAGAGGGGGTGAGGCTGAGTCAGCAGGGCAGGGATGGGAGCAGGGCGGTTCCACACCTCAGGGAGCGGGCTCTGTCCGAGGTGCTGGCTGTGTGCAGGCCTCTGCCACCTTCCTGCGGCCTGCTCTGGGTCGCCTCCGCTGCCTGCAGCGACCCCGTGGGCCCGTGGAATCCAGCTGAAGCCGTCCCGTTGCTTTGGCTGTGTTGTCAAGTGCAACCCGAGCGATTTGCGGATGTGCATTCGCACACAGATGTATCCGTCTCTTGCTTTGTCTTGCAAGAAGACCGTGTAAACATCACGTGTGTGTTGAGTGTTTGAAGGACAGGAGAGGCATGGTCTGGTAATACAAACGAGTCTGACAGATGCTCACACTTGCCGTGCATTACCAGAGTATGTGTTTAACATCACGCCAGTTATCAGAGTGACGCCTCTCCTGCGACTGATGGTGATGAGGCTTGAAAGCCATTTCCTCTGAGAAGTCGCACAGCAGGTAAGGTAAGGTTTCTGCAGTTGGCTGTGGAAAGAATTTGTCATAATCCTTTTCTTTATCAAGAAACTCCACTCTGCGCAGGATTCAGATGGGAAAAGTAACCCCCAGTTCGCATCCTTGCAAGCATCCCCCCCCTTTCTTTGATGGTTTTTTCACTTGAGTTAGTCTGGGGCTAATCAGGCAAGCTGTTCCTGATGAGTCACTTTCTCTATCTCTTCTCCTGATTTATGTATTGAGGCCAGAGCTGCTGTTACATTTATACTTCAGATTTGCTTCGCCCCTGTAGCGTTTCTTTCATGCGTTATTGTTTTATTTATACCCCGAGGTTTTTACAGATGTGCTGGCACAAACAGAAATGCTAATGCTTCCCAAATGCTCAGTGCAGGCTGATATTTAAAATAATTGTCAACAGATCCATTCCGAACTGCAGTTGTTTAGCTGCCTTCATCGCTCACGCAAATTTGAGATTTGGGACATGTGACAACTTTACTCTCTCAGGCATGCATCCAAGACTGTGCCTGGTGATTTAGCTGGAGCAAGATTACCTAAATCTGGTGCCACTCTGCTGTTCCTGCATTGCTCCCTGGGTTGTTAGCTCTTATCTGGCCTCTGCCTCTTCCAAACCCAAAGACCTTCTCCCCCACAGTGAGCAAGTGAGCACTGGGGAATGTAATTTTGTTCTACAGCACAGGCTGATGAGCTTTGTGGGAAACCTTATTCATCCTGTCCTGTGAAATTAAAGCTGCCCCAGACATGGTTGATGGCTTGGTGCGATGCCAGCTCGCTGGTGGAGTCAGAGTGAATAACAGCCGCAGCAGGTCTGGAGGGTCTGCTGGTCGTGTGTGACTGGGGTGATTTTTCAACAGTACTACTGCAGAGCCTCTTCTCTGCTTTTTTTTTTTCTTTGTTTTTCTTGCTGTCTCTCTGTAGTGAGCCACGTTGTCCTAAAGCAGCTGAAACTGTGCTGCAGAATGGCCAGTGGGTGAAGCTGATGAGACACGCTGAGGATGAGGGCCGTCAGAGTGAGAGGCACAGCCGTGTTATCAGAGAGCAGGCTTTTGCAGCTTGTTCAAGTAAATAAATTTAAGTAAACTTAAGTAGCTGCTAGCTGCCACGGACAGGTAACAGCTGTAGTTATCTCCTGATGTTCTCATGCAGACCTGTCAGAGCTGTGTCTGTCAGAGCGACAGTGGCTTCTCCCAGGCCTGTGACACAGCTACTGAAACGTTCTGCTTTATGAATCACTGAAACACAGCCTGGCTTGGGTTGGAAGGGCCCTTAAAGCCCACCCAGCCCCCTGCCGTGGGCTCGTTGCCACCCACTGGGTCAGATACAGCACAAGAGGTCGTGGAGGAAGTTGGTGAGGATAAAGGCAGTCAGAAACAACGCAGTGCATTTTTGGTCTTCAGTGTTCATGCGTGTGCACTAAAACCTGCACGGGGCTCACTGTTACTGACTGTAATGAAACCAGTCTGAGCAGACATCGTCCTGCAGGGGCCAGTTATTAGGAGAATTACAATGCCTTTCATCCCCTCGGAGAGCACTGTAGATGTGAGCTGTAAGTGGCTTTCATTCAGCTGTTACACCAAACACACTCCTCTTACCTCACGTTATTGGTAATTCAAATAGGGAATGTGTGGAAATGCAAAGATCAGAGCATTTTCACGGTGTAAACTGAGTTGCTCCCCGATGGTAGTGCTGAATTCAGGTATAGTGGAGTCTGATAAGGCATACGTGTAAGGAAATACGTGGGAGCTCTCTCTTTTTCTCTTCTGACTTTGAATCAGTTGATCCATACAGGCACTAAGAAAATTACGTGCAATTAGAGATGTGTACAAAGATAAAACTAAAAAAAATGAGCTCCAATCATAGTGGAAATGGAAGCATTTAATTATTAAGCATTGTTTAATATTTTATGTAGGTGAGCTTGCAACTTTTGATATTTCAGCTTTTCTGTCGAGCTTCATTAGTTCATCACATCTCAGGAGCCTTTTCTCATACAATTTCAAATGAGTAAGCCCGCTTCTAAATTTTTCAGTTTGGAAATGTATGAAAACATAATGGAATATGGCTATAAATTCCCAGTGTCTCTTAGACCCTTGGCCCCATGCATGTGTCACGGCCACTTCAGATAACAACCCTGGGTCTGTGCAGCTGGTCATCTTTAGCTAGTAAATCCTTTTGGCGCTGCGTTTTGTTCTGCTGCCTTGCAAAGTTCTGTAGCTTTTATTTGATATTTCAGCACGAACCTCACATCCTTGTAGAGGAAGTCAGGTTTTCCTGAGCGAATAAGCACTGGTCAGGTTTTGCTGCCCTCGCTCAGCTGCACCAGGGCCTGCTTCTCAGCGGCCCCCCACTCTCCACCAGGGCAGAGAGCACGCAGCACCACGTGAGCCGGCTGCTGCAGGGTGGTGGCGGGCTCCCTGGGTGTAGCATGGCTGTAACCTGGCTTTTGCACCCTTCTAGGACTCTAGCTTACTGCCAGTGGGTGGAGAACCTTCACGAGACGCAGAAGATGATTTCAGTGTACGGCCCCCTCAGTGACTTGCTGAAGTGGATTCTCTGCCACCTGACCAAAGGCATCGTGAAGAGGGAGATGTACGGCCACGGCATCGGCCGCTTCTCTGAGGAGGAGATGTACACGCTGATGGAGAAGGACATGCGGACGCTCGCCAGCCTGCTGGGTAACGTACCCCACGTCGCGCGCCTGCAGGGCGAGGTCACTGTGAGCAGCAGCCCGGTCGCAGGCACCGGTGACCCTGCTGCTGTCGGCAGGTGGAGGCCAGACTGCTGCTGTCCCTGGGTGCCACCCTTGCTCCTGCGGGGATGGGTCTCGTTCCTCGCTGTGGGAGGAGCGTCCTTTGCAGAGGTTTCTTGGAGCTGGGCCTTGCTGCAGTTGGTTGGTGTGAGCAGGAGGTGGGCCCGCCTTGTCAGAACAGATGGTTGAGGCTTGCTGGTTGTGGGTGAGCGCTGTAGAGATCGTCTTGAGGTTGACCCCACTCAGCTAGAACCATGTGAGCGTCGGGTCTGTGTCGTAGCTGGGGCTGAATGAAGTCTGAACTGGAGCTGTCTGCACGGTGCTTCTCACTTGCAGTCTGCCAAGAGCTAGCCACACTGTGTCTCCGTGTAAAATTTGTGTTTTGAGGAGTTGGTTTGGGGTGGACGATCCTTTCCTTTGAGCTTGCCCCTCCCTTGGCCCAGGAACCAAGAGGTGGTGCTGGTGTGGTTGTTCGTTCCCTGTTAGGATCCTTCGAGTGGTGGCTGGGCAGGAGCAGGAAGGATCTCCACTACCCACTCCTGGCTCCTGCGCTCTGGAGGGAGGACAGATCGTGTGCTCTGACTGCCCACGTGTGGACTGGATGGAGGGAGCAAAGTGTGAGAGCCCAGCAGAGTGCAGAAACTGAGTGCCTGCAGAGAAAGGGAAGGAATAGATGCTGCTGGACTGCCAGGGTGTTTTGGAAAGGAGAATGTTTCCAAAGGACCTAGTGGGAGCTGTGCAGAGTTTTCTGAAACGTGGGGAGCTGCTGAATTGCTGGATTGGGAGCAAGAAGGAAGGAGGACGTGTGGGGCATGGACAAGGGGAGAGGGGGAGATCTGTTGGCACTCCCTCTTCTGTCAGTGCTTTCTCATGATGCATTTTGTATGTTTTAAAAATGAAGTTGTCTTCTTGTTGTGTTTAAAAAAAATCATAGTGCCTCTTCACAGAAAACCTGTTTTTGGAGGTTAAGAGGTCAGAAGTTTCCAGGTGAACTTGCCACAGCTTTCGTTAGCAGCTGGGTGGCAGGTGTTAATCATCATCAAAATCTGGTCAAAACCTGCCTGGTTTCAGATCAGAGCCTGCCTGACCGCAGCCTTCACAGGCATGTGGCAACTCCTTGTGAAGACAATGCTCTGATCAAACCATTTCCTCACTCTTGATTTTGCTGGGAAAAAAAAAACAAAAACAAAAACTGGAAATGCCCAAGCTTCTCCAGCAGGTGTTCTTTTCATCTGTTGGAAAAAAATCCTGTTTTTTACCTCGGTGTTCTCTCCATTCTCTGGACTGACCTTCTCCTCCCTCCTCATACACCTCCATGTGTGTCTGCACGGTCTGTGTTGCTTGTGGCCCTCCGTGTGTTTTCCTCCACATCTGCTTTTTTATTGCATGGTGCATATATTACCAGCAGGGGTTTTGTATTTACTTCCAGATCTTTGATGAGAAGGTTGTGCCTTGAGTATTTTAAAAAGCCTTGATGGGCACCAGCTGTGTTATGGCTAATTTCCTACATGACCAGCTGAACGCTGTACTTTTATTTCCGTCTGTCCTTCTGATCTGGATGCCAGGTTGGTCAGTGTACAGTCATTATGTTTGCCCTTTTGATGCTTTCCTGCTCTTCTCTAAGTGCCTGGATCTGCCACTCGAGCCAGCACGTTAAGGTTTTCTCCTTAAAAAAAGGAGCTTTCTCCTTAAGCTGTTCATGGCTGGGTCTGGGTATGCATTGCCCTCAGGTCAGGTCCTGGGCTGGGGACAGGGGGCGGCTGTGGCACTTGCAGCCTGTCTGGGGGCTCTCCCCATGCACGGGGAAGGTGTGCCGCCTGCCCTTGTTGCAGCAAACCCGAGTGGCAGAGCTGCTTCCCAGCATCACAGCTCTACGGGGTGAGGCTCCGAGCCAGCTGGGCTGTCCTAAATTCCTGGCGTTGTCAGGGGAAGCGGGAACCTACACAGCATGTAACTGTGGGCTGGGGACCAGTTTTCGAGCTGTGTTTGAGACTGATGAATGCAGGGCAACACGCAAATACAGAAAGTGCACAGCGTTTACCCAGTACATGGTCATCAGAGAATGGATTGATGCAGCTGTGAAGGAGCTGGGGAGAGCTAACTCCGTTTTAGTACCACATCTGACATGCTATGGGAAGCTATTATTTGTGATTCCTGAGCACTGCTGTGCTACGTTTTAGTACAGAGGGATAACAGCTTTTGTTGTGCTGTGCTTTAGAATTTGCTGCGTTTTACTGCCAGACAGTTTTTCTAAACTCATTTAATAACCCTAACGTTTAATAGCCTACTGAATTACAGGCAGCTTCTGTCATACAGGGGAAGAATGTCCTGGGGAGATGGGATAACTGGATTTGGAGAATTCAATTACATACAGCATTTCACAGAGTTTATGGCACTTTGGGCCAGAGCAGGGACAGCGCAGCCATCCAACATGAGTCACTTCTGTGCCCTGCTTCCCTTCTTAGTTGCAGGTCTAATGCCTGTGCTGAGGAAGCAAGCAACACTGGGTGTTTCTTGGCAAGTGATGTCTCTGAAAGATGATTTGCTTCCCTAGCTGACATAGTTACCGTCTGTGTGTGCTGTGGTAACTGCTTGGGCCCATTCTGGCGGGTGTGTGCCCCGGGAGGCGTGCAGAACGGCGATGCAGAGCAGGACAGTCCCACGTGCTGCTGTTTCACCTGCCTGCAGTCCTGTGACTGTTCCCTGCCGTTAAGGTCAGTGCCTGGAGGTGGGGGCACTGCAGAGGGGTGTGTGAGAAGAGCTGGTGGTCTCCTTGTCGTGCCCACTGGAGGCAGCTTCCTTCCAGATAAATTGGAATGGAGCTGCCCTCAGGATGGAGAGCTCTGGGGGGAGGCAGACCTGGAGTCTGGCTGTCTGCAGGAGGTGGGCGTGCACCCGCTGCTCTCTGCTCCCCGTGCAGGGAGCGAGTCTCTGGGGCTGCCAGTCTGGGACACTGTTTCTCTTGTGTGCAGCTGGTGCAGGCACCTCGTGGAGCTGTCTGTATGGCTGTGCGCTTGCATTTTGAGGGGCTGGGCCAGCCTTTTCCTGGGTTCCCTGTACAAACTGCGGAGGGATGAACCCCTCCAGGGCAGGGGCTGCTGCCGTTCTCACTGAAGAGGTGCTTTGCCCTCTCAGAGGGGTGCCCAGGCAGCATGCTGGAGCAGGACACCTGCCTCCTAGGTGGCAGAATGGAGCGATGATAGCCGGAGGGGCTGTGTGTGGAATACCCTGCTCTCAGTTTCTGAGGTTGCAGCAGTGGGACGTGTCCAGGCGGGGTGGGGAAAGCCTACTTTGCTGGTGTCTGTAGGGCACCTGTCTCTCATCCTGGTGCCTTTTGCAAGTGTGTCGTTTTGCGCTGGGTGAAGGTGAGGGAAGAGAGCGAGCGGAGTGGCAGTCCTGGGAGCGGGTGTCTCCTTTGTAGGGTCAGATGGACGATTTGCGGCTGTGCAGTGGAGAGATGCAGGTTGATCAGCTTCTTCCAGCAGGTGCATTTGTGATTTTGAATGGAGGTTGAACAATTTTGGGTCTGCACCAAAGGAGCAGATTGCATTTTGAAGCACCTGCTGGTTGCAGAGGAGGTTTTAGAAGCAGCATAACTGGCACAGTGTGTATCGCTGCCTGCTGCTGGGAACGGGGGAGGCGCCTGGCAGGTGCTGGCTCTGCTGCTGGCCTGGTTACAGGGGTGCTGGGTGCAGGGGAAGCTGCAGAACGGATTTCACCTGCTGAGCCCTAGAATCAGCCTTTGAACCATCATCAGTATTGAATCTCTGTGTTTGAGCCCTTGTATCTTCTCAGTTGCATGAATTTCAGTAAAAACTGTGTTAAAAATGTAACCAGGGTAAATCCAGCTTCTTAATGTGGAGAAGTGACATCTCCCACTGAAATGCTTGCTGTTGTATTTCCAGGTGACAAGAAGTACATCATGGGACCAAACCTTTCTACTGTTGATGCCACTGTTTTTGGGCATCTGGCACAGGCAATGTGGACACTGCCAGGGACTAGACCGGAGAGATTAATCAAAGGTAAGACATTTTAAGTGCTCTCTGACAGAACACTCCTGGTGGCATTTGCTGTGTTTAAGCCTGAAGCACTTTGTAGGGGCATTTGAAAATTTCAGGAGTGCTTCAGCTGCATCATAAGCTGTTCTTGCCTTTGATGTAGCATTTGTATTCTGTAATAGTTTTTTTTTTTTTTTGCAAGATTCTTGTTTATTTTCACTTTAATGTTCTGCATGGTAATTGTTTCTGTTCCTGTACTTGATCTTCTCCCTGTTTAACATAGCAAAGGCTGAGTAGAATGAATGCTGGGTAAAGTATTAGAAGACAGAAGCCATGAGCCAAGCTCTGCTGAACTGAGTAGTTTCATTGACAGCAGGTCTGAAGGTACTGTTGTCCCACTGCAGTCAGAACCTTTGCTGTTGCTAAGGACACTGGGCAAGGAGAAGAATCCAGCCTGGCCTTGGAGTCACATGGACTGGGAACTAACATGCCATGCCATCCCCCAGCTCTTTTTTTTTTTTTTCCTGGTAGAATGGCGTAGGCATGTGAAATCCTGGTGGCAGCATCTTGGCATTCCTTTGCAGAATAAACCCACGTTGTGTGAGAAATGGAAAGAACTGAGGAGGGAATGGATGTGAAATAGCTGTGAAAGGAATGAAACCGATCTGTAGACCTACTCTGTGCAACAGGTAGCTGCTAAGGCAGAGGCACTTGGAGGCAGAGACTTGCTCATTACTAAGGCTTTGAGCTGAGTGAAACATGCTTGAGATTTTTCTGAGGGTCCTACATACTGGCTGTGCAGTAAGACCCTTGATGTCTAAAGAGCCACAGAACAAATTCTGAAATGTCCATGGGTTTCCAGAAGCCAGTGGTTCTTGAACTATTTTGTGTGTAACAAAAATGAGCAGAGGGCAGTACATGCAAACACCCCAGCAGCATGGATGATGCTCTGTGCCCATCCAGCTGCTCGTGCTGTGATGTGCAGCTTTCATGTACACATACATTTTCGATTTAACATGCTATTATTTTGTTTGAAGTTTTCTTGTGATTTCTCCTCCCCAAACGTACTTATGTACATGGCGCATAACGCACTCCTGTGGGCTAGCAACACCAGAGAGGAGTCCTGGAAAAACCAAACCTTGACTTTATTTTGTGGGCAACGCTGCCATCTGGTGGTGCAAACCCAAACACCCAAATTCCCTGTGTTTTAATTCCCGAGTGGATTGTGTTGATAGGATTCAGTCCCGTCTTTATAAACCAGATTTATGCCAGATAGGCGAGATTTCTCCTGTGAACAACGTAGCATCTCGTCTTGCTTTATTTCTGCAGAGGCTGTGTTGGGGCTGGTTATTTTGCTACACGTGTTTCTTTATCTCATCGTAGCCTTTCTTATCGCGTGTAGGTTAACAGTATGTGCTGTGTGAAAGTTGTAGACAGCCGCTGAGAGGCTCGGCTGGATCTTGCCATTCTGAAACAAGGTTCTGGTGCCTCTTTGGAAAGGACCTGCACAATTCAATTCCAAATGTTGCTAATACGTTTCTGCATCAGCTGGTGAGTTAAAGTGTTGTTGACTGAGTGCATTTACTGGGGGCTGTTGTGCTGTGTTTCAGGTGAACTGATTAACCTTGCTATGTACTGTGAAAGAATAAGGAGGAAATTCTGGCCAGAGTGGCACCACGATGACGATAACACTCTGTATGAGTCCGAGGAGAGCAGTGAAGCAAGCAAGACTCACTCCCCTTTGCAGGACTTCAGTTTTTATTCAAGGACAGAAACGTTTGACGAGGAAGGGAACAGTATTTCTCATACCCCTGACACAGATTACACTGGACACTCCCTCTTTGATTCGGATGTGGACATGGATGACTACAGAGATCACGAACAATGCAAGTGATGTGTACAGGCACCTCTCGTGTTGCAGACGAGCTGTTTCTTGGGATCAGTCTGATGTGTTTTCTGCTCCAGGCTGGGAGGAGGTTTGTACCACCTCCAAGAGACCATTGTGCTTGATGTGGCTGTCACATGCTACCTGGACTATCTCAACCTTATTTCATTTTGTGTAATTGTTCAGATGGAACCAAGGTAAACAGAGATTTAAAACACACACGGGCAAACTGGAGTCCAGAGGGCAACAGGAGCTTTCAATCTACATTCTTGCTCCCACAGAAAAACAGATCCCACAGCGGGGTGGGAGAAACCTCCAGGAGGTGGAGCTGGTGGTGGTGTCTTTACAGGAAATGGGTCAAGGACAAAAGCAGAAGAGGCGTTCATGGCACACCTTTCTCCTGTGGAAGAAAATGATTGATGCTGTGTTGATTTTGGTGCAGGTCTGGAGAAGTTTTATTTGAGAGCTACCTGTACTCTAGGTGCATGTGTGATCACACAGTGTCTGCAGGAACGAACTGCTCTTGGTTCTTTTGGAGATGGTCAAGGAAGGCAGGAGGAAAACGTTCCTGAAGAAGGGAGACTTTTAGTGTGTCTTGTTCTTTGCAGAAGGTTGAAATCACTGTTCTAGATTGTTGTTATTCAGAAGCAGAATGTCAGTTTTAATCTATAATCTCCCACGCACTGGTCTGGAAAGTGTGTTGGCCAAAGCCTGGCTTCGGGCATTTAAATTTCCTCTGTGTTATGGAATCATTGCTGTGTTTGTACTTCCTGCCACTGGCTGCTGCCTGCTACTGATGCTAGAGATTGGGATTTATTACTGATAGCCCGGTGCATCGCAGCAGCGGGCGCTTTGTGCTCTTTACACGAAGACACATCAAACCTGTAAAGTGTGCAAAGCGATTTGAGGTGTTTCTAGGTGCGAGGGGCTGCGTGAATGCAAGATGCTGGCCCAGGTGACCAAATGCTTTAGAGCTGGCTGGGAGGGTGGACCCTGTGTGTTTGCTGGTTTGTAGTGCACAGTCCCTAAAGCCAGTGCGTGGGAGCAGGCTGCGAGAAGACAGCTGTGTCTGCTTGCGGTTGGAGAGGATTTCCGGGAGCTGAAATAATGACTGGGGTTGGTTGTAAGGCCCCTTTGCTGGCATACCTGTGAGTATGGAGAACCAAGCAAGAATAACTGCACCAGTGCTGACGTGCTTGGCGTTGGTGCCTCC
Source organism: Alectura lathami (assembly GCA_013399715.1). Lineage (NCBI taxonomy): Eukaryota > Metazoa > Chordata > Aves > Galliformes > Megapodiidae > Alectura > Alectura lathami. Next base: position 151,357 of record VXAV01003014.1, read on the forward strand.
CTGAGGGCAGAGGTGAGAGGGAGCCTATTGGGACTGCTCACCTGTGTGAAGTTAAGCACCTACACCTGTGTTGCTTGGCCTTGACTGGTTGATTTTAAGTAGAGAGAAGGCATATGGAAGCTACAGATGGCTCTGGTCTTTGTAAACGTGTGTATAAAATCAAGGATTTGCCTGCAAGCGTTGGTGGTAGCCAGCTGAAAATAGTTTAATCGGGACTTCCTCCGTGGGTTAGGGTTCCAGGAATCATGACCTCTCAGCAGCAGTTTTATCCAGTGTCTGTTCTGGGAATAGACAGGACACAAACGCTTTGTGATGTTAACTGTTGGTAGTCCTGGCAGTCTGGAGCTTGAATGAACTCCAGCTTTCGAAGGCAGCATCCCTTTCCTATTGGAGTCACTCCACAGTCCAGGAAAATGTCTCCTGTGGGGAATGCCCCACTGGCTGTGGCTCTGCAAGTGGAGGGGACAAGGCTGCAGTGAATTCCTGTCTTTATTCCATGCCTGGGAGCTGCTGCAGTGCAAGCAGGCAGTTTGGCACGAGTGTGCACGAGCTTGCATCTGTTGCCTAAATTCCCCACACGTTTGTTTGGAGCCATGCTCCTGTCTCCGTTGTCATGGGCAAGCACCATGTGCAAAATGAACCAAAGCTGAGGAGGGGGACGGTATGATCCAGTTACTTAGGACCCTTCTCAGGAAAGTAAGCACAGGAACAGGTCACAAGAACATGAGTCTTGGGCTTGAAAGCACAAGAGGCGATGGTCTGACATGCCTGGGACACTCTGCAGATAAGTCAGGGCAGGTGCAAACACTGAGGCACTGGCGTTCTGCGTAAAAGGCATTTATGTCAGGAGGCTCCTCTTTAAAAACACTGATGTTTGGAGGTTGTGGCAGAGATATTCTCATTTATTTATCCATGAAGTTTGAAGCTGTATGTTTGAAGGCTGTGCTTTCTCCATCTTTTCAGCGTGAGGAGAGTGTGTTCCAGGTATGGAGTCCCTGCTGGCAGCAGATGAGATCCAGTGACGAGTCACACGTTAGGAGTTCATCGGAGAGGGTCATCTTCGTAATTTTCCTGGGCTGACATATCTGTCAGTGTCACCGATGCCTGGGGCATCCCAAAAGGCAAGTTAGCCAGCAGCCAGTGATGCCATTTTGCCCTCCCACGTGTAAGCAGCTGGAGCTGGGTATCACGCGGCTGTGCGTGGCAGCGGGCACAGGAATCAGCGTCGCCGACACAAAGCTGGTGTCACGTTGCGGTCTTCTCCCGTGTCTGGAGGTCTTGTTGGTGGGCTTTGTTCCCAGAACTGCTCCTGTGATGCATCTGGTGCTGCTGCGCAGCAGGGCATGTGTACGCACCTACACAGGTACATGCACACACACGTGTACACACACATAAAATCCGCGCGTGTGTGTGAATGTTTTGGTGTCAGAAGGAGCAGCGTGGTGAGAAATAGTCTCAAGATTAATCCTCAGCAGGGCCTTGACTTCTTTTTGGCAAGTGTGGCAATGGGCTCTGTTGCAGGGAAGTGAAACAGAGGGGACAGATCCCAAGGGGCTGTGCAGGAGGAGGGAGCTTTTAGTTGTCAGCTGACATTTTTTTCAGTGATTTGAGCAGTTTGGTGAATGTATTCTGTAGCATGTCACATGCCTTCCATTTCTTAGGAACTACTCAGGTTGTTTTAGAGGAGAAGTTACTCAGAAAGGCTTTCTCCTCCTGACATCTACTCTAGATATTATGTTTCTGTGTTTGACCGTGTTTCAGACTAGGGGTGAAATTAGAAAACAGCATCTATTTAGGAATTTGTATGTGTAATATTTTGTCAAGGTCTGATAGGAAATCCTTGCATTTATTTATCCTGTTCAGAAACAAACATTGACTGTTAGACTCCTTTGAAGGATTGAAACCAAGCCTCTCTCTTTTGGAGGCTGGTCTTGGCAAAAGGTTTCTGGGGGAAACAAATGTTTAAAAAGAAATTGTTTTTGTTAACGTGAAAAAACGTTAGATCATCTTGGTCTGCATGGGGAAAGAGTGGACAAGAGTTGTCTTCAACAAAAACAGAACGCATTTTTTAAGTTCCCAAAATTTTGCTAGAAGAGCAATGTTTCCTTAGTCCTGCAATGTTTTTTGCCGTTGATCGTTTCTGTTGTATTATTTCCATGCTGAGGGGCTGTGCAGGACTACGAATTGTCTGAGAGCATCGTAGAAGCACAGAACATCCTGAGCTGGAAGGGACCCACAAGGGTCATGGAGTCCAACCCCAGGGCCCAACAGGGGCATGCAAAATCCAAACCCTGTGTTTGAGAGCAGTGTCCAAATGCTCTTTGAGCTCTGGCAGCTTGGGGCAGGGAGGGTTCAGGACCCCGTGTTGTGAGAGTCAAGTGTGCGGGAGCCGCTGGGGACCGGGCCTGGTGATGGCTCCAGCCACGGCCATGGGGCTGGTCTGGGGATGTGACTGGCTGGGCATGGGAGCAGGCAGCGTGTGTGAGGGGGCTCGCTCATGAGCTGGGGTGCGGCTCTTCCCCCCTGATTTTTTAATTATTTTAAACACTGCCAAAGGCTCAGTGTTGCATTTGTTTCCATAATGCTGCTGTGAGAGAGAAAATGGTAATTGGTCTTCTCCTCATTTGGCAAATGGGAATTTAGAGAAACCCCTGCATTTTCACACAGTTCAATTTAAAACAGCCTTTTTTTTTTTTTTTTTTTTTTTTAAA
>VXAV01003014.1:154092-164311 GCA_013399715.1 Alectura lathami
TTTTTTTTTTTTTAAACAGTGAATGGCAGTGTTTGATTGTGTAACACTTGGTCATGTCAGGACAGATTGGTTTGTCGGTGTCAGCGTCGCTGGCTCTGTCAGTAGAGCTGGCTGTTACCAAGGGCTGGGCTGCGTAGGTCCTACAGAAACCATGCAGATGTGGTGCTGGGTTTAAGAACCAAACCAACCCTGATGTTTCAGATCTGGAGGACTGTTCCCATCCAATTACAACACTGCAAGTCATGCGTTTTGATCTTTAAAACCTTGGCAATGTCCCTCCAGATCTATATTCTCTTTGAAAAAATGTTGGCTGAAATATTTCTGCAGCAGTAGTTCAGGCACGAATTTCCTTTTGTCAGTGATGTCTGCTCAAGTAATCATGACAGCTTCATACTGTTTTCATTGAAAGGGTTGTGTCTGTCAGATACCGAGCTGTGCAAAATATTGCCTGCTGGAAAAGTGTGTTATGTGCAGATTTATGCAGGGCAGCTCACCAAGTGAAATTTCTGTGGCAGGGGATGAATTCAAGTGGGTCTCGTCCTTAGATGTTTGAAGAATTTGGATCTGTTCTCTGACAAGTAGCTATTTAGTCTAAGCCCCCCATCAGCAAATCCTGCAAAATTATGAATTAGGCATATCATCAAAATAAAGCCAGCTGTGCCCTTTAAACGCAGAATTACACTGGACAGCCCTGCAGCTGGCATATGGAAGTGGGTGTATGTGGCACAGGGGGGAGTCGTGCCCGCGTGTCCCGGTGGCTGCGATCTGGAGGGGCATCCAGGCATCAGTGCCTGACCTGTGGGCGATGGGGGGCCCAGGTACTGTGAGTGCCCGCGGTGGTGTTCAGCAGCAGGACGGTGCTGCCATGTCCGCGTGTGCCGCGCTGTGCCTCAGCTGTTCCTCACCACTGAGGGGGCAGCGGAGGGGCTCCCTGAAGCTGCTGCTCAGGTGAAGCTGCCGGCGTTGTGACAAGGGACAAGGACGAGGATCTCTGCAGGTCTGGCTCCTTTACAGGCGTTGCAGTGACTGCAGCTGACCAGCGCCCGGCCAGGACCATGGGCTGTTGTGTCCCGCTGGCACCTGGGTGAGGGGAGGCCTTCTGCATCCCCCCGTACCGCGTGGGTCTCCCACGTTTGGGTGGGAGGGGGTGTGGGTTTTCAGGCGGGCGACCCCAGCCTTCACGGCTGCGCCTTCGCGGAGAGAAGTGTCGCGACGCGGATCAGCTCTGTCGCTGCGATTTTGGGCAGCGCTCTCTGATGGCTGTCGTGGAGGGCTTCTCCTGCATGCCTTCCCTACGCGTGCCAACGCGAAGAACTTCTCAGCAGAGATTTTCACAGGTCCCCGAGGTGATTGGAAAGGAAATGGGATGTCTGTGCGCAGCACAGGAATCTCAGTCGATGAGAACGCTCTGAGTCGCTGCAGTGCTGAGCTGTGAGCACCGCCTCCTGTTTGCCCAACTTGCACATGTCTGAGGCCAGAGATTGTTATGGGCATAGAGTGTGACTCATGCATAAAAAGGACTGTAGGATTTCATCGAACGGTTTCCACTTTCAGCTCAACAAACTAAAACAGAAATAGAGCATCTGCTTCCAAAAGGCATTCAGCTTCTGCAGAACAAACAAAATCCTGCCCCTGTGAAGTCACTGTCAGCAGTGCCGTTGGCTTCCGACCGAGCTTTCAAGTGACCCAGAATTTGCCACTTTTCCCAGTCCTCTGTCTGATTACCCTCACTTAGAGACTTGCCTTACTGGGGCTGTTCACTACAGTAAGGCAAACCAGATGTGACCCTTGATTTTCAAAGTCTTAAAAAATAAAAAAAATAAAAAATAAAAAAAGCTTTTTAAGCTTCACTGGTTGTGATGATACTGTCACCGGTCACAACGTTTGCGTGCATTCTTCCCTCGCTTTTTAGTTTGTTCTTTTCTCGAATGTATAAGTTTTTATTTTTCAGAATACTTGAAGAATGCAGGTCCCAAAGTTTTAACTTTAGAGTGTGCAATCCAGCAAGAATGAGGCGTGGGTGGGTGGGTGGAGGGGGAAGCTTTTATCCAGCTGTGTACGGCGTACAAGGTTTTCCTAACAAAATGAAGTAACAGGTTGCTAAATGAGGACTGTAATGCTGTGGGTGCATTATGTTGTTTGTCTATGAACTCACGAGACATACATTGTTTTAGCACTGTTATTCCTACTAGTTTATAAAGCCATATTTAAAGTTGTACACTTAATTGTAACATAACTTTAAATTGTGCACTGTGTTGATTCCTGTATATATATATATGAAAATCTGTATATTTTGTCTTTATGCCTTATGTCAGTGGTGTGTAAATTATAAGTAATGGATCTAAAATACCTCTCTGGTCCGTGTCCTTATTCTGAATGTCTCTGCTTTCTGCAGGCATGTGAACTTACCTGTGAGAGCAGGGATGTGTGGAGCTGTGATGGCCACTGAGTCCAACCCACATCTCCCCAGGCACACGCCTTAGCCACCACCGTGATGCGGGTCGGTCGCTGTCGCTGTTCCTCTGTCCCCTGGGCACTGCAGGGATATTTCCAGGGCAAGCTCAGGATTGCACTTATCCTTGCGCAAGAGGACGGGTCCCAGCTCCTCTCTCTTTACTCTGGGGCTAATGCTGCCAGCATGAAAACAAACAGTCCTGACAGCATCGGGGGAGTGTGTGCGTACTTTAAGAACTTTGCCCAAAGCACCGTGCTGGCTAGTTTCAGTGTACAGTAATATTTTGGAAAATGTTGAGCATTTGTAAGTCCTTGGCCAGCCTTGGCATGTGGCCCAGAGCACAGTGTGGGAAAGGAGTGGCAGGTGATGAAGGTGCATGACTGTGTTTGCAGGTGTGCTCACACCATCAAATTCACATAAAATCCTGCCTCATAGTCAATGACATCAGCGTTGCAGGCATATACGTCTATGTTCAGGTGGGTTCGATGGGCTGTTTACCCAACTTTGTGTTTTGAGACTGGGGGAGAGGACAGGTAAGTGCACCTCACCTGCCTGAACAGTAAAAAAAAAAAAAAAAAAAATACAAGTCAGTGTGTATTTTAGCTCCTGTAGCATTAGTTTTGTGGCCTGTGAAGTTGGAGTTGATAGATTTCTCCATGAAGACTAAAAATTTCAATGTATTTGGCAAATCCTGAGGTAACAAACGTGTACCTAGGTTGAAATACAGGTCTGGAATCATTCAATATTGCAAGCTCAGAAGAGCTGGCAGCCCACACAGCCCTTCCGAGGTGAGGTCTGGCAGCTCCAGTGATCTTCTGTGGTGCTGAAATGCTCACAAACTCTGTCTGTGCCCATATCTCAAAGACTAAATTACGGCGTGGGAGAACTGTTTTGGACGTTCATTCACAGGGTGCTGCTCTTTTGAACAGTTGTGGTGAAGCAGCTTGGTGAGTTCCTGTGCACCAACCACTTCAGTCACTGGCCCATTGACATTGCCAGATAAAGGTGTTAGCTTAAGCCCCAGTGAAAGATTTAAGCCAATGCTTCTTACCTTACGGCAGTTCTGGGCCACGACTGCATGTGCAGCTGCTTTCTGCGGTGTTGCTGGCAGGAGCTCATTAAATCATGGTAAGTGGTGGCAAGCCTGATGCTTCCTCCAGAGAGCTCTTCTGGACGGGTGTCTGAGTATGTGATGTGAGAAGATGGGGGCTGGTGGCCCAGGGGTGCCCCAGATGATAATGCCCCAGGACAGCACCTGTAAGGCGAACTCCACAATTGAAGCTCCCCAAACAGTTGTTTGCCACCCGCCGGATCCCGAATGGGAGTATTCCTCCTTTGCCAGTGAAGCTGTTGGTCAGAACCAGCTGACCAGAGGTCTCTGCCATCTCCATCGGGATATCTGCTGCCAGGCTGGGGCTGCCCAAGGTGTCAGTGTCCCGTACCTCCCGAAGTGCCCAGGGGAAGCTGGGGCATCTGTGCAGGGTCCAAGGGAGGCCTGAGACCAGGAGTGGCACCAGGAGGCCAGGTGGTCTACCTTAGGGCATCAAACGGTGGCTGAACACCTGTGCTTAGGCAACTGAATCCCACCCTGGATAACCAGTTTGAAAGAAAATAGCAGAATGTTGGTGGTGTCGTCAGTAAAATCCAGTATCTGTATCATGGCAGGACCCAGATAATCTGGCCAGCATGACTCCTTGCACAAGCGCATGAGCTCTGGGAGAGGCTTAGGCTGTGTACCATCAGGTTTACAATCCAAGAAAAAAGTGACGCAGCAAGCGTGGAAAGAGAAGGACAGTTGAGTGACTGTTGTCTCAACGTCAGCTCGCAGTTTGGCCATGTACATTTATTGTGTATTAAGGCCTTGCTAGGCACCTCTGGATGTCTGCATTGCTGCAACTCGTGGAGATCCACCCGAGTGGCCAAGGCAGCCGAGGGCTCCTCAGCTGGGCAGGAGCAAGCGCCCACTCTGAGGTGGGCTGAGCCCCTCCTGCTCGGGACTGCAGGGCCAAAGTCGCCAGGGTGGTAGCAGCAGCCAAGCATTTAGCTCATGAGTGTACCCTGCAGTCAGACATGGAAATTAACGCTTCAGTCTCAGCCGGAATCCCACCCTAAAACACCCGTGTCATAACCTGGGACTCCAGCCACCACCTCGCTTTAGACATTTTCTCTGGGTGGTGATGAACCGTTGTAGGCACAAGAAATTCAACAAAACTTTAGGCTGCAATGTTGAGTGCTTGAGTTAGGAAATACCAGGGTTAAATTGCCCGTGTAGTTTCAACATCACCTCTTTTTGCATAAGTATTGGGTTGCGTATTTCGGTTCTGTCTCTCACTGTGTTTTTCCTAAGACCTCTGCCTCATCTGGTGCGTGGGGCAGAGCCTGTTGAATTAATGATGAGCTGCTGGTTATTTCATTTGAAGAGTGACTCCCAGGCCTTACTCACTGCACAGTATCCAAGCCCTGCAATGGAAACAGAATGGCTAATTTCCTCATGAACTTTTCTGTGACAATCATTACCATGGATTCTGGGTGCTTCAAAAATATTTGCAAGTTTATCATCACTACATCCCTGTCGAGATGCTGTAATAGACAAGACTAAGAAGATAGAGTTGTTAAGAGCCTTGAAACGAAGTGCAATAAACTGGAACATGATAAAGGAAGAGCCAGAGGATGGGGTCAAAGAAAGGAAAGATGCAAACAAGTAGTAGGCATCCCAGACATCTTAGCAGATGCACTTTATGTGGGTCAGAGAGTCTTAGAGAAGTGCTGATCGCTATAGGCTGGAAGATTAGGGTCTGAAGCACAGCTTTGTTTGTGAAAATGTGAAGGAAATGATTTAAAGGAGAAATGTGGTACAGAATAATAAAATTTGGAAACAGGACTTGTGGGCTGACACCTGACATGCCCTTTTTGATCCTTCACAGAAGCCCTGCTGCAGTCGAGGGTGTGCTGCCCTTGGAGACGGGAGGGAAAGACGCTTGGTTTTCTCTGCCAGGGCATGGAGTCTCGAAGGCTGGGCCATGGTTTGCCCTCGTTTTGATGGCAGCACTCATGTGGGAGCCACCTGAAGCACAGTTGTTGCCTAACAAGAAGCTTTGATATGCTGAAGGGCAGGATCTAGACCAATATGCCAAAGACATCCACGCATACAGAAAGCGCCATAATTTCACGTAAAGTGATTCACTGTGACAAAGGAACCTATAATTATTCAGCGGGCAATCTCCACTGCATGTTAACAGGGCTCTTGTCACCGCGACTTCTCAGCACCCCTTAACGTGTGAATACGTGATCGCAGGAGCTGCCAGCGGGGCAGGGAAACAAGGTTGCTCCCAGGAGGATCAGGAGTGCTTGGAGGAGGAGCAAGGTGCCTGGGGGGTCTGGGGCTGGGAGCAGGAAAGACTGCCCCACAGCAGCCTCTGTGCTCCCAACCCTGTTTTTGGTCCTGTAGCATCAGTGCTTCATTGTCACACAGCGATTTGGAATGGGAAAATGCAGAGGGTTTCTGACAAAGCAAGAATTGCCATGAAAGCAGCTGGCTCCCAAATGTGAGCTTCTTTTACTCCTGTAAAATCAGGGTGTGAAGTTTGTGCCTCCTTTCTGCTGAGTTGTTGTGCAAGTTGTGAACAGCCACTGCTTTTCCTCTCACAGCTCTGGAAAATTCTGCCGTAATGTTTCAGCTGTAGAGCACTGTTGCACATTTTAAAGGTGGGAGTGCATCTATTCTGTGTTCGCAGGCTTAGTACGATCTGAATAGTAAATATTCTCCAAGCTGTCTTCTGAAAGTCAATGTCATTCCCTGTAAACAAATTCTTTGTTATTCCCACTAAAACAATTCAAAAGATTATATTACTATAAAATATGTGAGCTGGAAAGTGCCTGGATTTTATTGCAGCCCATAACCAGTACCAAAAGCCTGTAGATTACCAAGGGGGTGTAAAAATTTGAGGAAGGTATGACGACTTTCTAGCTGCTCTAACTATTGTTAATCGATTTATTTGCTTTCTGCTCTGAAGCCAAAAGCAAATCTTAACCAAAGGGGAAAAAATGTGACTAAATCTGATACATCATTTATACAGCTCTGCGCAGCTCTGAACCTACTCAGGGAATCAGAGTGCAGAGCGTTCCTTTTAGAGCCTGCTTAACGGAATGGTTCACAATACCAAATCCCTGAGATAAGTCATTAAAGAAGCCTTCAGTCTTTTATTGAAAGCCATGAACATATTAGTGCTTTTACAATGAGCCTAAAGATGTGACAAACAAGAATGAATAGTGTGATTGCCAGCTAATCTCTCTGTGCTTTTTGGAGCTGGCTAACAAGTTGGATAAAAGTCAAGCACTGTGTAATGATTTGCCTTGTCTATTATTATATATTTTTTAATCCATAGATAGATTTCAGAGAGCTTTGGGAACATGCATCACCTGAGCCTGGCAGCATTAGGAAAGTGTCAGAGAGGACCATATATGTAATGTATGCTGGCAAATAGCCTTGGCTGGTGGGGAAAAAAGAGCAAACATTTAAACGGATGGGGTAAAACAGGCGCTAACAATAGGAGGGGGATGCAGAAGACAAGCAATCATTTTACAAATGCAAACCTAACGGTTGTTACGTGGAGTTTTACAGTTCTACCTGGTAATGAGCTCTCCTTTCTGTGTAATGAGGGTGATTTAACGCTGCTTACCAGAACTCACCTGCGGGGATGCAGGGCTTGGAGCCTTTCCAGGAGAGGAGGTCTCTCCCTAGGTATCTGTAGACACGGAGAGCAGTGTTTCATGTGCTTCTTCCCTTCTCCCGCGGACAGAGAAAGGACATCTGCGCTGTCCCCAGCATGCTGTCGGTGTGTGTAGCTCTGTGTTTAGCTGTCTGCTAGCAGCAGACCCCTCCCCTTCAGGATTTGGCCTGTCACCTTACTGGCACTGGGAAAACTTCTCCTTGCTGGGAGCAGTGGATGAGATTTATCAGCAGTGCTCCCCTGTCTCTCTGGAGGCAGAGCAGGGATGATGTCTGGTTGGAGATGAGGCCTGGTCCCTCGCTGCCACCTGTTGGGGATAACCTCAGTTACCTGCCCCTGTGGGAGCCTCTGGCACTAGTGAAATCTCTCTCCAGCCCTATAAACAGCCCCCTAGATTGGCATTTCCTTTATTTTATTTTGGGAGGTGGGACAGACGAGGCCCAAAGGGGGCCGTGTCCTCCACATTTAACACTGTGACACCCAATGACAGGAATCTGGTGCTGCAGCGGGCAGGCTCCTGCTCACGGTCTTTAGGAAGCAGATGGCTCTGCTGTGACGATGGCTGGGTCACCTTCCTAAAGAGGCTGATGCTGGCCAAGAGGCTGTGTAGATTTTGTGATAAGCTTTTACCAGTCTGAAAGCAGACTCCTAGGTTTGCTGGCATCTTTAAGGCTTTGGAATGGTTTCTAACAGATTATCTTGAAACTGAGCATTTCTGCTTGTAAATCTGACAAAAATTTCCCATTTCCATCCAGATTCAAGACAGAAGAATAATTCAAAGTGAAAATTTTTTTAGTGAAAATGTTTCATGGGGTTGCTGTGGCTCCAACAGCAGCCCCACATCCCATCTCTTATCTGATTCCCTGATGGGAGCTGCCAGGGCCAGTTATTAATTGCACATCCCCAAAGTTCTGCACTGGGGTTAAAGGGACAGCTTAGGCGTCAATCACTCTGATTTTGATCTGGAGTAACACTGCCCCAAATAACGAAAGGCCCAGAAAAGTCCTGGGCTAGCTGGCTTTTCGTTCTCGCTCTGTGCGTAATCTCTGTCGAACAGAAGTGCCATTTTTAGCTGTAATCTCAGCCTATGGGCTGCTGTACAGGCACTGAGGGTAGCTCGTGTCATCAGGCCACAGCAAACACAAGCAAACAAGGCTTGTTAGGTATGTTAAAATTTTCTCTGTTTGACACATGAATGAAATGCGACAAATACGAGTGATTGACTGACACCAGAGATGTCAGCCCCTCGGATACCCCCCACCTGACCTAATTTAGTCAGCAATCTGACTAAATAATTATTTTTTGTTTATGCAAAACTGTAAATGAGGGAATGATGCTTGCTGTTTAAAGCGCTGTTCCTTCAGCTCCTCTCGCCTCTCCATCCTAGACAGGGCGCAGTCAACCAGTTAACGTGCAAGCCAAGGGAGTCCTGCCACCAGCTTTCAGCGGTGCGCTCACATCATCCCTCAGCATCCATAAAGGAAGAAGCAGGAACAGATTGTCGATTTTGCACAACTTCGTTAAGGACTGAGGTGGGGTTTGTACCTCGTTTGCCTTCCTTCTGCTGTTGCAGCTCAGCCTCCAGCAGAGGTGGCTCCTCCCTTCCTGGTCCTACAGCTGCCTCTTGCTAGGGGAGCTGCAGCCGCGAACATTCCAGCCATAAATGTTCCCGCTTTCTCTCACTGGGAAAATCGAAAGAGCCTCTGGAGAGGTCTGGAAAAAGCTGCAAAAAGGACCCCAACATCCTTCTTTAGGGGGTTGCCCCCATGGCCTTGCTGTTGCTTTTAATTACATACTGTCACCAGATGAGAGAGGCGCGATGTCCCATCCAGTCTTGCTGTCTCTTGCACTGGGGAGACACGCAGAGCTCTGTTATCCCTGCCCCTTGCTTCTCCTTTTGCAGGCTCCTCACTGATGGTCGCTTGCTGTCAGCTGCACAGAAAGTCCCCACTGTTTCCCGATTCACTCCCCTACAGACACCTCTTCTATCCTTGACGCAGTGGGTATCTGGTAGCAGTTCAGTGCTGCTAGCAAGCTCGGATGATTCCCAGCTCCCTCTCTGGTGACAAACCTGCCTCTCAGTTTCTCTAGTTTCCAGTTTCTGAACACCTTGTCTTCCTTTTGTGGTGCCTGGATGCAGCTGCTGAGCACACTTGCATTCTAGAGATGAACACCTCATACCTCAATATTTATGTGTCGACACCAAATACATTGGATGCCAAAAATGCTGTTGGAACAAACCCCACAAAATAACGCTTCCAATGCTCTCAGCAATTCCAATCCTACCCCTTTGGCGGTGGCATGGGAAAATGAATAAGATTTTGTAATCCTAGCTGTGCTTAATCCAGCAATTTTTCAGAGACTCTCATGTTATATTCACGAAGAATAGAGGGTTAATCTCAGATAATAATACTATTATGGCAACGGTTTGCATTTTTTTTTTTCATAAGCACACTAAAATTTTGGAGATGTATTAATATGTTATGTTTTCCCATGGTTTTAAAATTATACGCTTGATATACATTCTATTTATTTTGATTCATTACCGTTATTTAAGTTAGAAATGATCTTTCAGCGTGAAGTGTAGGGGGAAGACACCATGAAGCCAGCCTCCTGCCTTGGCAAATTCCGGGGAACAGCCTCTGAGAGGGGGCCTTTACCCGAAGCTGTGCTTTGCAGGTGCTTCGCCCACAGCCACTGGAGGGCAGTAAATGACCTGAATATACTTTTCTACTTTTATCTGTTTTTTAATCGTTTCGTTTCCCTTCCACTGAGCTCGTATCTTGTCAAGAAATAAAAATTTGACGCTGATGCGAGAAAGGGGATTTGATTTTCATTTCCCTCTGCGGGTTTGGCACATTTTCTTCATATTCTTGTTAGTTCAGCTTATCATCAGTGTGTGGAGAGTATGTGATACCATCCCTTGTACTGCACACAGGGCAAGAGGGGAGCCGGGGGAAACGTGTTTGTACAACTTCACTGTTTACACAACTTTCAAGGTCAGGGCTTCTCCCCAAGAAAAAAAAAAAAAAAA
>VXAV01003014.1:167244-206109 GCA_013399715.1 Alectura lathami
CCTTTCCCTTTCCCTTTCCCTTTCCCTTTCCCTTTCCCTTTCCCTTTCCCTTTCCTTTCTTTCTTCTTTTTCAAATCTTTTAATATCTGAGGCTTTCCCTAGCACATCAACAACCAATTCCAGAAACTCAGCTCCTTTCTGTGAGATCTTGGCAGCTCATTTGGCCTCCAACTTCCTCATTTATAAAGTAGGAACAATAGGTTTTCATTTTTTCATCTTCTTAGGAAAAGTACACTGAAACTGTGATTTTCTCATGTCCTGAGATACAGAGGGACATAAAACTCTTTATAAGAGGTATTTTTTAATATTCATATTGAATGCCATTATCTTGGGAGCAACTTGTGAGGACATAAAGAAATGGTGTTGTGTACAAGGCTGGAAACCTGCCATGGTGCATTGCAATCCCACCTGTGTACCTAGGGAATGTACCTAGAGAATTTCAGTTAAAGGAATACTGAAGTTTCTCCCATAACAAGCAATCTCTGCTGCATGGAAAAGGAATTATTGCCTATGGTTGGTAGGCCTGTGTCAAGAGAAAGGTGAAGCAGTGCGTAGAAATGACAAGTTGTTTCCAGAGCACCATGTTAATCTTGACTTGTAGTCACAATCCATAATGACAATCCATAATGACACAATCCATTTTTCTATTTGAGCATTACCTGTAAATCATTCAGTGACACACCAGACCTTCCCACCTGAGTTAGGCTTGTCACTTGGGTCATAGGAAATGGCACTTTAAATTCCTCCTCTAATTCAAAGCACCGTGACCTGATCCATACTTTTTCACTGGTCTGTAATGATGGATTCCCAGTTTCTTATGTTCTGCTTTCCATAAGTGCTCTCATTAATACATAGGAGGCAGAGGTGTGGTCTCCCTAGTCCCTAACACAGCAGCTGTATGTTCAGGAGGAGGGCAAAGAAAATGAATTGCAAGTTTGAATTCAGACTCATCTGGTTTTCTTAATTCCCATTTCCTATTTCATTTCTTCGAGAGACAAAGAGGACCTAGAGGCACCGTTGGGTCCAAAAGGGCATTTCTGATGTTCTTGTGGGCAATCCCCAAAACACGGACAGGTGTTGCAGCACCCACCACCAGGACTTCCAGTGTGTGCTCAGCTCTGCCCAGGGCCCAGAAACATGAGTAGGAAACACACCTTTGCTATGAAGCACATCAGGTTTAGTACCAAGAATCTAGGAGAGTTCTTGTCTCAGAATATGGGCATCTCTGCCCTGAGGGACTCATCCTATCCCAAAGTATGTGCACTGGTCTCATGACATGGGGCCTTGCCTGAAGGGTGGAAGAGCCCAAGGGGCCCCCTCAGCAAGGAAGAACACCACAGTGCTATGATGGGGATTTAAGCCACAGCTTTGAGCAGTGGAGAGTTTCAGTTCAGCTCTCCGCTCGCACTAAAGCACTGACACCCTCACAGCAACACATCACCAGGGCACAAAGTGCTCCTCGTTGCAGTCTCTCCTCATGGGAGGGAGATGTTTTGTGACAGTGGCTCCCCCCATAGTGATCTAGTCTTTAGCAAAAATGACCACAACGACAGCCGAAATTCATGGAAATGCTGAAAAATATGTGATCTGTGTCAAATTGGAGGAACATTTTAGTTTGAGAGCTGTCTCTGTTGCCTGCAGAGCCGAAAGCCAAACACCTCTCTCAGGCTAGGAACTGAATGGTGGAAGGGTAGAGAGGGACATGGGTTGCCAAGATCAGCTATGTCTGCACTAAACAAGTTGTGAGAGAGGTCTGGTTTTGTTGCTGTTATTTTTAAGCCACTAAATAAGCAAGAAATATTAATGACATCAGTAATCCCTCCTGGACACGTGCCTGGTCATTAACTTCTCTTGTTTTCCTAAGCAAAAGCAACAGCATCGCATTGTGTTGATGTGTTTTCAAGAAAGTATCACCAGCAAATAATCCTCTTAAGGAAGCGCTACTGGCTGGAGGCAACGCTTAGGGCTAAAAAACACAAAGTGGGCTCGAACCAAAACAACTGCTACCCTCCATGCTACTCTCTTCTGGGCCACCACCAGAATACTAATACAAAGCAGTCTGGCTAGCCTCACAAAACTAAAGATTTTGACCCCTTTTGATAGAAAAAAACTATGTTTGATCAGTGAACAGTGTCACATCTTATAAAAGGTGGAGAATAAATCAGGTACCAGATAATTATAGTGTCAAAACAGTAGATCAAGTTCATCCCTGCTGCACACCAGTGGAATTCTGATCTTTGGGAAAATTTATTCAGTATTTTTACCTGCTAGGTTCAATGGAGGTGGTGCTAGCTCGTCTCCAGTTGGCCTTCGAAGATTTTCCCAAATGTTATGAAATCTGTTCGCTCTACACAAGCACCATGTTAATGGAGCAAATTTAGAAGGCTAATGAAAGCTCCGTGCTTTGCACTCTCAAATTTTGCATCTAAAGAGGATGATGAGGACTATCTTTGTGCAGAAATAGACCCTGTGGACTATTATGACTTCCTGAGGAACTTCAAGAGCTTAATAATAAGCGTAGAGGTGAATGTTGCAGAGGAACAGTAGAAGGGACAAGGTTTTCTATTCTCTTGAATTGATATTCCTCACCAAGCACATTTCAAGTAAAGATTGCTTTTAACCTTCTTGTTTTTAACAACTTCTGTTTATGCGTATTAATCTTTTTTTTCTTTTTTCTTTGCTTATCAAACTACAGCCTTCCTAAATGCTCTTCACTCTCCTAAATCCTTCTGTTTTTGTCTTTCTCCTCATAAAGATGGGTGCACAACACATATAGTTCTGGGAGAGAGAAAGTCTTCTGTACATAACAATTTTTGTCTTGTGATCTTTGTGAACCCATTTGCCATCGCTTCCACTCTACTTCAGTGAAACTTTTTTTTTTTTTTTTTTTTTTTTTTTTTTNGCAGGGGAACTAAGAGCTAAATTCTCCATTAAGTCTGTAATTTGTTACAAGTAGCCCTTCCTCAGAGCATGGGGCTGCTGGGGCAGAGCCAGGGTGGCGTGCAGGGGACGTGGCAGGACTGGGCAGCGGGAGGGACAACAGCCTGCAGGGCCTCTGCATCCCGTCTTGCAGAAGTTGGAAGAAAACAGGAGACTGCAGGGAGAGAAAGGACAGTACTGTGCTTAGCTGGCTAATAGCATCTGGAGGGCTGGACTTCACCCCAGACAGAGCTTTTTGACAACATAAACAGTTTAGGTGACTATATATTCAAAAGTAGCCACACCTGTGTGGTCTGCTCTTAAGGCTGTGCAGCATGAGTGCCTCAGGCCCTGGTTCTCACGGCAGCAAAATGCAGCAAAATGGAGACTGATGCCAAACACAGCGGCTACTGAAAAAATGCTGGATATCCAACAAAATAGGCACCACGGCTGCCTGTTCATCTTGCTTAACTCATGCTCAAACTAGGAATGTGGTTGCTATAGCTTGTGTGTACTCAGAAGGCAATGCCCCACTGAAGACTTGGTGCTTGCATGCAGATGCTCCCAGAAATATCAAGGATGTGCTCAGAAAAAATATTGCATTCAAAATATTGCATCTGTGTGCAAGTGCATTAAGCCCAGCTGTTGAACCAGCTCACAGGGTACCTTGTGTATCTGCAGTCAGCCTCACGCTCCGGGACGTATTGGATCTGGCACATGAGTGTGGGACACTCACTGTGTGACGCGCAGCTGCAGTGATGTAAGTGATTGGCAGAAAAAGCCAGGCACTATGTTAGCAAATTGTAAGGAGAAAAGAGCAATTAACCAACATTTCTCAAATGCACTTATCTTGGCTTCTAACAGAAAGAGAAAAAACTGTGGTAATGTAATTAAGAACTGTATTGTAAGACAAATGCATGAGACAGCTTTAGAGTCACATTAATTTTATCAGTTCCTAACTTCTGAAAGATTATATTATTTTGTCATTTGTTAATATAATTATATATTTTATATAATATAATACATACATTTTATATAATTATGTAATATAATTAATTAAATTTATGGCATGGTCTTAGATACCTGACAGATGTCTCCTGCTCTCTTTCCATACTGCTGAGGCATAGGAACACTCCACTAGTGGTCATGATAACATTTCAGAAAGCGTTCTCTGGGCTGGGCAAGGTGGTGACGTGTGGATCAGGTGTTCTGTGGACATTCTGGACTGGATACCTCTTGCAGTGCAGGAGGAAAAATGCTGTTTGTGCACATCTTTGGCCTGCAAGTCTGACTGCAAGAGTAGCTCAGTGGCAGTGAACTGATGGGGCTGTGTTGTTGTATTTTTAAGGTGGGATTTTATTTCTTCATTTATTTTGCTTTCTATTGTTCTTACTTCCCCTGGTTATCATAAAAGTTCACATCCCACCCAGCTCTTTTGTCTGTGTTGGGTCTACAAGGATTTTCTACCAGAATAGAATTTAAGCAGAATGTTTCAGTCCATGTATGAATTTTTCAGACAATAATAAAGCTGGTGGGACAGACTATAGACATTATAAGCTTGTACTTCTCTTGTCCACTCACAGAGGGAGAAACCAGTCCTTATTTATTATGAGGCAATTATATGAGCTAATGATCAATTTTTCATACTCAAAATGTAATATCTATGCTTTTCATTTTCATCTAGAACAAATTTGACACAGATTTGGGCCAAGCCAGTGATGATTGCCAGCTCCTGTTATACCCTTAAAAGCTGAATAATATAGATGGCACTTGCAGCGTTTTAGTAGCAGTAGAGTAGTCAAAGAGCTGAACAAGCAGCATTGCATTTCACACTCACTTTTGTCACACAGGTGTTCACATCTGCTGTCTTCACCGGCACTCTCTGCAAGGTCGGAGGAGATAGAGGTGAGATTTTAGCTCAAGAGCAGCTATGCTCTAATGCAGTTCTGTTTTACATACTGGAGTGTGATATCTCCATCTGCACCCAGTCATGTAATTGTATCTCTCACGCCTGTTCATGTTTTTCTTTCTCCTCTTTACTGTGGTAACGGGGATTTTTTTTTCTGTCTGCATGCAACTTTGATGCTTTGCGGTGAATACAGCTGCATGAGCTTAAGCCTGTCTTCCTGTTCTTAACAGCAGAAGGCAGAATTCCATATTTGCTGGAGTCTTCCTAGCTAGGAAGGCAGCTGGCCAAGCTCATCTCTGGAGAAGCTACTGCGGAGGTTTGGGCCACTGCAGTGCTGGATGCTGTGGGCTCCCGCTGTGCTTAGCATCTGTTTGGGTCCATTGCTCTCTGATCACTTGGGATGGCTACGTACTAGGGTCACTGCTGGGGTCTCTGGAAAGGGAAGATGGTATTCAACAGAAGGAGGTCTCGGTTAAGCACATCCAACTTAATTCAGCTGCTTTGAAGTTAGATGTCTTAATCAAAGCTGGTTCCCTTATGGCTCCTGCATTCCTACACTAGAATTAGATCATGAAGGCTCCCTTTGGAGGGCTATGCATAGAGCAGGTATCTCCGGAGAGCATTTTGTGTCATCACTAGACAGCTACTTACAACAGATGGCAATGAATCACCACTGCAGACTTCTGTTTCCTTCCGGTGATAATTAAAAATCCATAAATCAACAAGGTGAGGCTTTGCCACCTTTTCAGCATTGGAAGTTAGGGCAGGTGGATGTTTTTGTCAGTGTGCTAGGTTCCCATATTTAATTCCTTCTTTAAAATCTTGGTTTTCCTTGTTACATAATTATATCCTGTCTTCTGATACTGTCTAGACTGCACTTTTTCTGTCATAGAGATTGGTCAGGGGTATTATTTTATTGTTAAGATCTTTGGGGCCAAGCATAATTGCATACTTTTCTCTTGTATGTCTGTAGCTAAAATCAATTTACATTCTGGACTTAAGGCTTGCCATTATGAACAGCTTAATGCAATGACTGTGATGTCTGTGGTTATAAAACCAACACCAGAAATTGTTCCACCTACTACAGAGGACTTACCATATTCAGTCCTATTTATGTCAGCGGGTCATACTTCTCTCTCTCTTTATCTTTCTGCTTTGGTGAGGAAGTTAGAATTTATTCTCTGTTGGATTACTTCAGTCTTAAAGCAAAAGAAACCAGACATAAAATGTATTTTTTGTCTTTACAGAAAACAAAAGGATTGACATGATGGACTCCTAGTTTTAAGTATATGTCATACTGGGACAAGAATGGCAAAAATTGCTTCTCAAATGCTCAAGGCCCTAGTACCAGGAAAAATATGCAGAATCCAGCATTACAGACAAGGGTGTAAACTTTTCCTTGCTTGCATGTAAATTTTCAGGACACATAGGAAGAGAGATCAGCTACTCTATTTTATGCCAAGAAACAGTGGAGGAGGGCAGACTTGCAGGCTCGGGTGTAGAGCAGAGCTTGGGTGGGAAGTACGTGGGGGCTACCTGAAAACTAGGACCAAAGAGGAAAAGTTTGATGACCTGGGAGAAGAGACTATGCTGAAAGCTAGGGGTTGACAGTCATGTTTTGAAAAGAGGATGTAAAAAATAAATGAATTAATAGATTGTGACATGAAAAGTGAAGGTTTTTGTTGTTAGTGAGAACAAGGTAGCTTAAATTATTCCTTCTAATAGAGCTCATCGGAGGGAATAATTTAAGCTACTCATAAATATTGTTGGGATCTCAGTTCAGCCAAACTAAGAAAATAATTGGGATAGCCTAACAGCTCAGAGAAAGTGGCTGATCCATATGCGGCTATAGGGTAAAGGACTGGATGAGGCTGACATGTCATGAAGACAGATGATAAAATCCAGAATTCTCATCTAAGTTCTGCTTCCTTTGTCTCAAAAAGAGGTGTGAGAACAGAAGCTGCTACCTGGGCAGCAAAGGTGCTTGTAAAAGTAGAAGGTGCTTCCATCTGAATTATGGTTGAAATGTCTGAGGCCGCTCAGTTTGGAAAGATGGTAAGGAAGTGGGACCATACTGGCAGAACAGAAGGTACTGGGAGTGGAGGAAGTAAAGGGATCACATATTCTCTCTGTCAATGGCAGGTAAAATGAATATCTAAGCTAAAAGGCTCTGATACTACCTGAACTGCAAAGAAATACCTTTTAACAATTCAAAATAAACTTGTGAAACTCATGGTGGCTAGCTATCATAGAGCTCCAAGAGGTTAGCAGGATTAAGAGTGGATTAGACATTTACTATTAGGGCAATTACAGATAATGAAAAGTCTACAGTCACATTAGATAGGATAAAAAAATGCAAAAGAGATGTGAGCCTTTTTGCTTCGGGGGATATAGAAGCCATTCAAGAGATGAGGGTTAAGCAGACAGTTTCTCCAAGGGCAAGTTTCTTCTTAGTTGTCTGTATGAAGACTGTTTCTTCTTTCTTGTGTTACTGGACATTATCCAACTTTGGTTATTTGACTATTGTAATTTTATGATTCAGTGAAATTTGTTCACAACTGGTGAATGTGGCAATTATACTTCATTCAGGACCAAAACAGATACAACAGTTGCATAAAAAGTAGATTGCTTGTAAGCCTGGTCAGAAACTCACTCATTTAGAGGAGGGGGAAAAAGTGTTTGACCAGCTGCACAGCCAAGAAAATCCAAGGAGAAGAAAGAGAAGGACAGGTAATAAAATGCTGCCAAAAAATGGGGAGGGCAACTTTTTGGGCAGAGTGTGGGCTTGGAGAGGTGTAGAAGAGGGACTGAGGAAATGTTGCTTTTGTTTGATTCCTGCCCTGCTCAGTGAACAGGTTTTTCTATACATGCCTGTAAATAAAGAGGATTCAGAGATACAGCTGACTGTCTGTGAAATCACGATTTTTAACTACTCCTCACTGCCAGAATATTGGCTAACTGATATGGACACAGCAGTAACTTCTGCTTTGTCTTGCTCTGCTATAGTCTGTCTTATGCTACTCTAATTTATCACAGTAACACTACCTTCAGACACACAGACACAGAGCTTCTCCTGCGCTATATTAGGCAGTACATGTTTTGCACACACATATATGTATAAATATCTAACTTTGTATTCTCCCCAGGGCAGAGAACTGTGAAGGCATCTGTTATAGCATCTTTCAGATCATTTAAAAGAGGTCTTGCTGATAGTGTTAGAGATTATGAGGGTGGTGAAACATGCTCTGCATATGGAGCAGAGGAGAATTAGCATCGGTTCATCACTCCTGTGAGAGTTCATCCTGCTGCCCCAGACCGGCCCATGAGAATATTTCTGCAGAGATTAACTTTATCTAATAATAAAAAGTCCACTGACCTGCTCTCGTGTCGCGATTCTTACAGCATGAATAATTGCACCCTCTCATATAATTGGCAACATTAAGAGTGCTAAGTGAAATAATTAGGAAAGAATCAGATTTCACTCTCTTACTTTGAGGATTTTATTCATACCTCTTCCCCTCTTCTGGATAGTCACCACTCGCCTGCACTTCTGCTGGGAGATGTGGCAAGCATCTGCCTCAGCAGCCCTTGCCAGGCTGCTTCTGGCAGGGCGTCAGCAAAGCCCTCAGGATAATGCATGACATCTTCAGCGTATCTGGCCTTCAGCCTCCCAGCAATGCGAGGCGAGACCCGAGCCTGCAGCACAGAGTTTGGCACCAGGTGCCTCTGGTGCTGGAGCTGGGGCTTTCCAGGGCTGGAGGTAGCAGTACACTCCTAGGCACCGCGGAGTCAAATCATTTTGTAACTGCCAGGCTTGTGTCCCACAGGTTAGTGAAGACGGATCATGCCCTCCCAGATCTCTTAAATAGCAGGAGTAACACGTCTACAGGAGAGCAGCCATTCAGAGCCACCTGAGAGTAAGCACATAGTTCTGAGTGTTCAGGTAGAGTTGGTGAGATTGTGCCATCTTGCTGGGTCAGTTTAAAACCAAAAGTGAAAATCCCTGACCATCTGGCAGAATGCAGCTGTCACCTGTGCTGGTTTGAGGTCTTCCTGCTGGTTGCAGGGTAAGGGAAAGCTGGCCACAGAGCAGCGCACAGTTCACAGACAACCCCAGGGAAAAGCCCCACTGATGTGTCCCAGCTTTGACTAGAACTGATCCTCGCAGATAAAACAGAACTATTATTTGACAGCCATCCATTGCTGAAAAAAAAAAAAAAAAAAAAAAAAAAGAGGAAAGGAAAACTCAGAGAAAGGTGGGAATATGAACTGCTGAAGTGTAACTTGGAACAAGGCAAGTGTGAAATGTATTGTGGTACTTCTTAGGTCACATGCTGGGGTGGACATCTGGCATATTGACTCTTGTGATGGATGCTGTTGCTTTCAGTGGGTCATGCAAGAGGCGTGACCCTACATATGCTGGGTGGTGGGGGAGGGGAGCAGGACCCTGCGGGTGACATGCTCCTCATGGCCCCGCACCAGGTCCCCCTAGCAGCCATGAGTGACTGGTGTGAGGGGCTGTGCATAGCTGGGGTGGGGACCAGTGCTGGTGCAGGATCTGTGCCTCCACCTGGAAGGTGAGACCAGCTGAACAGGTTTCACGGGAATATCTGGCACTGACCTGTGCCCTATAGGAGACGAGAAAAGTGAGGTGAGGAAATCTTGATGTTAGTACCATCCAGTCATAATCTGGGAATGCACACTGGGGACAGAAGGAAGATCTAGGGAATTTCTGGAGACATAATGGAACCAGGCATCCAACTGTGAACACAGAAGATAAAGAAATGGGGAAGGTGGCCAAGGAATACGTGACCTCAAACGCTGCAACACCATGGGTCTGTGATCTTTGCTGCTTTACAGTTAACTCTATCTGGTGTGGCCGTGGTATATGGCCATGTCTCTAGCATATTGTCCCTTTTCTTTTGTGTGGGACTCCAAAACACAGGCACCTCTCACAGAAAGCACCCATTTCTCCTCTCCTCCTTCCCTGACTCCCATAGGCAGCCCCACAGCCCCATTCCTCAGCACAGCCCCCAGGTCACACCAGAGCTGGCCTCGCCAGCTCGCTCAGCCTCACATGTCGACATGTTCTGCTTATGCCTCACCATGTGCCTGGAATTTGCTTTCATGGGCTTTGGGAAAGAGCCGTGAAGATATGGTCGACAGTGAGAACAGCCAAATGTACATGGAAGTGGTGGGTGGCAGGACAGATGTGAAATGGGGACTGGTGTCACAGTGCTTTGCAGACAGTTAAGCTGCAGCTCTCAGTAGTCCATACTCCTCTTCAGAGCATCTACTGGTAAAATACTGCAAAGCAGATCCCAGCCCCTCTTCGTTAGCCTGCTATTCCTGCAACCCAGTCTAAATACTGATGCCTTTTTCCCTTGTGGCTGTTAATTTCCATACATCAACATAAACAACAATAAATATTAAATAAAAAAAAGGTTATAGTCAGCTAAAATGTAAGGGGAGGGGGAATTAGTATAAAGAGGAGGTTCCAAGTCAAGAAGGCATCAGGCTGCCTACTGGGAGCAGAAGAAAGTAACACGGCTGCAGATGAAGATTTATAGGGAGATCTCTAACCGTGCGCAGCTGAAGCTATTTCAGAAAAGGAACAGATCCAGTCATTTAAGCTAGGCTTTAAGCTGGATTCTCCCTGCCTTAACACTCTTTTATTTTGGCAATTATAACATTTGTGTTTATCCGCACTTCTCAAACTTCATGTAATCTGAAGAGTTTGCAATAGCACATAGTATGGCGGATTCAGACGCTAGGAACAGCTTATGGAGTGAGATTATGTAGAGAGATACTTAGCATTTTTGTCACATTCTTTTCAAAATGTCACATAAACAAATAATTTCTGTATTATTGTTGTTTCTACAAGTAACAGTTGAAGTAATATCATTGTGATCTACATCTTTTCTGATTTTTGCTGTTCTTATATGGAAGAAAGAGACCAAAATGATGGGAGACACGTACTACCAAATGAGGAGTTACCCATATTCAAACGAGTCCTCTCATAGTAATGATATAATTATTATTTCTTGATGCTGACTAGAACACACAACTCATAATTGGTTAAATTTTATTCAGCTTAACTGGTGTTAAACTAATGTGTAACTCATTATTAAAAATTAGAGATGCGTGGGACGTTCAGACATCATAACTATGCCAGTATTTGGAGCTTGTGGCTGGGGCTACCCTCCTTACAATCCAATGGACATGCATCCGATTTCTGCACAGAGACACTCACTGTGCCTAGGCTGGATGAGTTGGGCTCAATGGTGCACCAAGGACTCAGAAAGTAGGAATGCAGAATGAAGAAATCAATGCTTTGTGGCTGGGACTGGTCAAAAACTTTCCTTCAAAACTGTTTTCTTCAAATGGGAAATTGGTGTTTTGACAGAAAAAATGTCATTTTCCTTGAAATTGTTCCTTGTAAAATAAAGTATCCATACTATTTTTCTTTTCATAGATGACTGAAAAAAGTGCTTTTAGATTCTCAGCAAAATTTTGAAATTCTTGAAGGAAAGCTTGCATTTTCTGATCAAATCCCCGTGTGCCTGTCCCTCTGACTCCTGGAACAGCTCCACAGTAGGTCAAACAGGACAGCTCAGGAGAGGTCGTGCTTTGCAGATGACCTCTTTCATCTGAGTGTACGATGCAGAGTCTGACAAGTTGTGTTGCCTGAACTCCCACGTCACTTTTTTTTGCCATGTCACACTTACGCCTCGGTCAAATGCTGCCTGCTTAAGTTATTAGCATTGTAAACTCCTATTATCTTCCGCATGCACTTCATATGTCATTGGCCTCCAGCTGTTGGTGCTAGCACAGGAGAACAGGACTTGACCCGAGGTGCGGAGGAGGAGTGCTAGAGGAGACCCTTGGAGTGAGACAGCCTGGGAAGCTGTCCAAGGGCGTGCATGTGTAAAGAGCGGCTGTGAGAGGTAGGAGATGCACACAGAACCATGCTCTATCACTCAGATTAGCAATTTCCTTATCGTTTCACACTTTTGTGCAATATCAGCTGAGGTCACAGCCAATATGGCAGTGTAAACTAGCCACTAATGCATTAGCTGCTGTGTGATACCAGCACTTGCTGAACAAAGCCAGACAGCGTGGTGGGTGAAGAGCTAACAGCCAGGCCAACTGGTGAGCCTCACGTTGGTAATTCAAGGCAGGGCCATGCTTTAGGAAAACAGTACTGAGGACAGGCTATTCCTACAAGGGAAAAGGCTGCCTTAATGGCAGCAGACTTGCTAAAGTATTTTGTGTGGAAGAATTGCCCCTTCGACTTGGCTGGAAGTCATTACAGGCTGTGGAAAAGGAAGTCTCGATGAAGGGAATCTACATGGAAAGAGCAGGAAAACACAGCTCTGAAAGGTGCCTTGACAGAAGTAGAAAGCAAATGTGCCCTGGGAGGCAGGAGATAGCGGGAGAAAGGAGATGGGACTAGCACAAGAGCCAGGGGATGCTGAAGAACTTTGCTCAATGTGAGGTAACACATCTATGTGTGCAAATAGTGGGAAAAAGAGCAAGAGAGAGAAAGCAGAGGATGAACAGGTAGGTAGGTCAACAATAAGGTCATACAAGGGCCCTCCCTCCCATATTTGCGCTGAGGACTGAGGCAGAGAGGTGTTTCTTTTCCGCTGTCACTGTTACACAGCTTTCCAGGCACAAGCTGACTCCAGGGCTGCCCCCTCTGCAGCAGAGGTTGGCCATTTGTATGTGGTTCAGCTGCTGGGTGAGGTGTGGCCTAGAGGGGATGGAAGGTGGGAGTGTTGCTGCCACTGGTAAGGCACTGTGACTCTGAACTGGGACCTACGGCAGGCAGGCAAAGACAGGTCTCATGTTCTTCCTAGCACTAAACTACAGCTGTAGGTGACCTGTTACCGATGCTTCATGACTAGCTTGCTTTCCACGTCTTTCAGCTTGGCAGACTGTGTGTTTAGCGCTATTTTTATAGCCTCGCTAGTAACAGCACCACCATGACTTAGTGACCGGGAGGCAGAGCATGGCTGTTGTAGGAAATTTTTGAGATCTGTCCTCTCCAAAGAAAACACCTTAAAAGTGGGAGAACAGAAAGCTGGTCACATGAATTTGGGTGAAAGGCTTGCGCCTGAAAGACTCTGATAGCATTTCTTTTACTGCAGATATACACAGGTATATTCCCATTTATACATTCATTCCTTATATTCATTCCTTATATTCATTCCTTATATTCAATCCATTTATACATTCATTCCTTATATTCCTGAATTTATATGTTCCTGCATGTTTGTAAAACCCATGCATACATACACACTTCAGCATATGGAATTTCTTTTTAGGATTATTATTTACAGGAAAAACCTAATCATGCTGACTGCACAAACAAAACCGGATGAAGACAGGGATGGATGAAGACCTGAAGAGCATGAATGCCGTCACGGACCACATTGAGGCCCACCTCCTGCCCTGGGCTGGGCAGCAGGAGGAGAGGGCAGCCCCAGCCTCTGGAGAAGGCTGAAGGAGGGCTGTGTCCAGCCTCCCCAGCCTGGGGCCGGGGGGGCTGGGGTGCAGACTGGGTGCAGGCCACTTGTTCTGGGTGGTGGTGGCAAGTACTGTGGCTCTGAGCACTGCTCAGAGTGCACAATGCAGCAGAATGTGATGCGATTGAAAAGGCTGCAGATAAAATCGAGCGCGAGGGAAGGATGAGAACATGTCCTTTCTTCTAGCGATGACTATTTTGTTGTGTCTGTTATCTAACACTGTAATTAGGATGGAATTCAGAAAATGTGAACAAAGTTCGTATTCTTTTCATAACCCCCAAATCTTTGCATTGCTGCATGAAACTTTTGGCTTCAGCTTTCCCCTGTTCATTAACCATGCCAAAATTTTTAATCTAACACCACTGTTAAAGAGTGGCAGGCTTCCAGGGAAATATATCAGCCAGGCTTATTAATTTCATGCCAAGTGCTGGAGGCGTGAATGTAGAGAACGCTGTTTGACTTTGGATAATAGGAATCAGGCAGCTTAAAGGCAGGGGATAAAGATCAGGAGCCCTGTGTCTCCAGAGGAGGAGCAGGTGCAGGCTTCAAGCAAGGCCTTCAGGCCCAAAGGGGCAGCCAATGCTTAAAACAATCTGCAGTGCTTTTTTTTTTTTTTTTTTTTTTTTTTTTGTTTGTTGCCTTCCANAAGGGAAATTAAAAAGGGAAGTCCCTTGGTAGACAAAAACAAATTAGGGCAAACAAATTACACAGAGTCAACAAATAAACAAGGGAACATCTGTGAATATATTTCTTGGATTTTCTGGTTCTAAAAGCAACCTGAGAAACAGTAGAGGGATGTATAAAATTTAATCTGGAAGCCGAGCCCCCTGGCCCCTCCTTCCCGGGGAAGGTGATGCTGCAGCTGGGGCACCTGCGGCATCACCCCTTGCCCAGCACTGCTGAGGACCCACTGTGGGACTGTCCTCCACCCATGCCCTGTGACGCTCCCCTCCCACCGTGGCGCTGTGGCCACACCAGCACATGAGTGTCTTCCCTGTGCCAGCTGCTTCCCCTGGGGCTGGGGCTTGGGCTGTGCTGCCCATGGGGATCTAAGTTTTGCTCTCCGACTCCAGAGGAGGATAGCAGCTTATCTAGAATCACAGAATCACAGACTGGGTGGGGTTGGAAGGGCCCTTAAAGCCCACCCAGCCCCAGCCGCTGCTGTGGGCTGGCTGCCACCCACTGGGTCAGGCTGCCCAGGGCCCACCCAGCCTGGCCTTGAACGCCTCCAGGGATGGGGCAGCCACAGCTTCTCTGGGCAGCCTGGGCCAGCGCCTCACCAAATATATAGGTATAGTAAATACATATATGCTTGTATATATGTATATATAGAGATACATATATATACACTTCTATTTATATAGAGGGAGAAATACATTAATAGACACAGAGATATAGACCCTAAACATGCGGGCTTTTTCTTCTGGGAGGTGTGTTGGGATGCGTCGGGACTGGAGATAATATAATTATAAACCAGAAGCTGGGTACAAATCCTGAGACTAGCTCTTCAGGAATGAATTGGGTGGACCAACCTCCCCCCAACAGCTGTATTGACTTTCTGTGCATACACTGTCAGAAAGAGACATTTACCTGCCATTGCGGGGATGTATAAAAAAGCAAATGGAGGAAACTTGCAACTTTCCTCTTTAGGAAAGTTCAGGAAAAGGGTCTGAAAGCAGAGAAAGCAATGCAAAGGGCCCTGAGCCACTCATCCGAGCCCATCTGAGAGCACAAGTGTTTCGTCTCTGCCCAGCGCTTCATGTGGCTCTGAATGATTTTGTTTCCTCCACTTATATCTATTATATTAAAAGTTACTTTCAAAGGAAATTATTACGTCAACAAGAACTCAGAAGACATACATCAATAGTGTTTCCTATGCAGCCCTTTATTTACCCCCCTGCACAACAAGCTTTATCCACAATGTTGCATAATATTTTACCCATGGGTCTGTGGCCTTATTCTGTGCATGGAAGGGGCAACACTTAAAAGGCCACTATTCAGGACTTTGGTTTTGAGTTGCTCTGCGTGTGGTCTCTGCATACTATTCAAATTCTGCAGCTAAAAGTAAATTTCTTGAGGTTCTGCTGTATGGTCCTTCATTGTGGCGTGCAGTGCTTCAGAAACCTTGTTTTATAGTCATGGCCCTAGAGGGCTGGTGGTGATGGTGGCAGTGCTGTTGTCCTACAGATGAGGAGCAGAGGCAAGAAAGAGCTGCAGCTGGGCTTCTTTTGGATGGTCTGCTTGAAATGCCTGGGACCTGGGCTTCATGTTCCCAAAGTGCTTGTATTTGTACACAAAGCAATGCACAGTCGCTGCTGGCTTTTCTTGTGATCCTCTCCCCCGACTCTGCTGGCTTCTCATTCCTTGCCCTCTGCTCTCAGCCCCAGTTTTCATTTCAGCACTTCTACTAATTTTGGTCTTCACACACGTGGTCTTCGTATGCCTGCTGCTTTAGCTTGTTTTCCTCCCTCACTCTTAGTCTCTCTCTTCTTGGTTCTCTGACACAATTTGCCATCTCCTCTGTGTTTGACAGAGGCAGCTTTTTTCCTATGCCCGTGGAGTATTACACAGCGACATCACAGAAAGCGTGAGAAAAACAAGCTGCTTCTTTCTGCAGACCCCAGGTTCTGCTCTACAATTATATTAACTGATCAGCAGTCCTCTGGGCATTTGGAGGCATCTTAAACTGTCCTGAGTATAACAAAAATAAATAAATAAATTCAAGACTGGCAAAAAGCTGACAAAGAAAGCACAGAGCATGGATAGACCAGAGTTCCTTCCTTACAGACTACTGCTGAAACTTTCACCATGTATTTGGATGCTTAGCTGCTCAACTTTCAAGAGCAATTTTTAAATGCAAAACCTGGGAGAGAAGTTAAAATTCAACCTGCTCTGAGTAGAAAGCGTTTATCTGAAAGGAAAATCATATTTTGGAAATGCACTTTCTGCCTCACAGCTTTCATGTGGCTTGATATGCAGATCAAACCGAGTAGGTGCTGGCTGAACATGATCAGCAAAGGTTCATATCAGTCTGATGCACACCAGCCTGGTGGCTTCCAGCGTTATCCAGACTGGTTACACCATGCAGAGAGAGGAAAGGAGTTGAGGCAGCAAGAACTGTCACTTTCTTTTGGTGTGTGGTCGGGCTGGCTTGGTCAGCGGCTGAAACAGGCCGAAAAAGTTGAAGAAACTTTTGTTGTCCAAGATTGGTTAAGGAAGGGAGCCGTAGGAGGAGGAGAAGTTACAGGGGAGGCTGTGAAAACCAGCTTACCCCCAACACCTATGTTTCTCTACAATCCCCAACATAAGAATGAGGCGTTTCTTCTGGAAAAAAAAAGGAACCATCCAGAAGGTTAGTGCAGACCTTAAGCTGGAATATTTAAATTGCGGTGTTGTTAGTTGGTAAAGGTCTTGGCTAAAGTCCTTTTATTTTTATTGTTTTGCCATCCTACTATGTGACTGCAGACAAACATAGCCCTGAGTCTTAACGTGTTTCATAGGATGACCTACCTGAGTCTAAGTGGAAGACAGGAACCCAGGGGGAGTCTGCCTGTGAGGAGTTTTGTACCTAGACTTTATCCACACAGAACATAAATTCTCTCTCAAGCCTGCTATAGGAAACATTCCCTTTGCAAGGGCTGCTGCAGCCACTGCTTAGATGAACCAGCACCCTATTGCTTGATAAGAGAGAAGTCTGTGTCTAATCCCTGCTTTCTGTTACCTTCATTTGCAGCAGCAGACTGTGTATGTAACTTTAAACTTCAGCTTTGGGTCCTGCTTGTATTTTTCTGATGGGCACAGAGTTCACCTGAGGCATCCTTGCAAGCTGATTCAAGATGTGAGTGATTAAGCAAAAGGTACTCTGTTGCTCTTACAACTACAGGAGCCTGTAAGTACTCATTCAGAATGTTGTCTAAATGATTCACATGATTTCAGGAGATATCAATCAACTTTATGTTTTTAGCTTCCAAAGAAAAGGGTTAATTGCACTAAATCCACATTTGTAGCATAATACCTAGCCTGTAAGTCTGATCGATTTAACCATGACCAGCTAACCTGAAGATCCAAATGCTGACATTTAAATGCTTTAGTGTTACTGGCATTATGCTAGTTCCAACATCTTCCCCTTCCCTCCACCCCAAAAATATTTGAATGCCTTTTGTTCAAATGTCCTCTTTTTCCCTAAACTTCTGGGTGATTTCAGGAACTTTGGAAGCTAAATAATGCTACAAACAAGCCCCATATTTCCTCCTGTTAACTTGAGTCACCGGTGGTTTTACAAGCGCGCCAAGAACTGTGATGCAAGCTGGGGTGGAGGGAGGTGGGTGTACTGCCTGCTCTCAGGGAGCATAAAGCCTCCGGGGGTACCAAGAATGGTGGCAAGGAGTCACGAATCAGTCTCCCCGGATGCCTGTGAAAACCTGGCATGCATCAGTGTGACAGGGGACAGGAAAGTGACTTCATATATCAGACAGCTACATGCTACAGATGACCTTGCGTCTTCTCTGTCCACGATTTAACGCAACAGGGCCGGAACACTTGGTATTTTAGATTACCTGTATGCGTTAGAGAGCAGAAGAGCATTTGCTGGCATTCAAAGATCCAGTTACTTTCAAGTGTTGGTCAACTCAACACCATGTTTGGAAAATCTCAAGGCAGAAGTCCAATGAGAAATAACAGCTATATCCTGTCCCAGACCGTTAGTCTGCAGGTTGGAATTTCTCCACCTAGCAGAGCAGCTCCTTGATGAAACAGGAAGAGAGTCTCCTCTGCAAGACTGACAAAGAGCAGGAATCTACCCCTTGAAAAATAAAAAGAAGAAAATGGCCTTTTATTGGCAGCTTTCTGAAAGATTAGAAGGCATCTTGACGATTCGTTACAGAGGAATAACTTGTATCAGGAAAGTGGCCATGACGAGTGTTCACCTGACTCTTAAGTGCTAAAAAAATAACCATGACAAAAGATTATTCTTAAAGTAAACGGGTGGGAAAAATAATTGTCCAAGATGAAATGATACATAACTGGGGCTAATAGGGCCTGAATAATTCTGGTTTGATTCATTAAGCCGCTGAACTGAATGTCAGTATGACTTTTTTTTCCCCCCTATGCTCAGTGTTAAATTCTGGTACAAAGTATAGTCTTTTCAAGAAAGCTGTTTTACTTGGAAATTAATTTACAAATCTAGATTGACGGGCAGATATTTTTGTGAATCAGATCCTGAGCTAAATATCAGACTTTGGTAAAAATTAAGCCATATGGACATGGCCATTTTCCTTGATTCATAGTTTGATTAGTTGAAGAAGAAAGATTAAAACAGGGATGAATGGCTGTGTTAATGGAAGCTGATAGGTCTTGGAATGGGCTCAGTTACAATGTTGATCTCAGTATCTTAAAAATGTAATGTTATTACCCAGGATACGAGACTGTAAGGGAGAAAAAGTTTTTTCATGTACATAATTTTTTCTCCCAAACTCTTTTGATTATTAGGCTATACTAAAGACTTCAACAATGCTATGTATAACACAGTAGGAGACAGACAGATGAAAAAACAAACAAGGAAGTCTTCTCTTAATTAATTGCAGTATTTCTTTCCATCTTCAGCCCATTCTCTATCCCATAAAGTGCTGGTTAACTTCAAAAATTTTATCAAAAGTGATTCTGGACCACAAGTAAGGGTCCGTAGGATATTCCTTTCTACCTATGAGCTTCGTAACTTCCAAGTACTTTCTTGGTGTCTCTGACTGGAACCGTAGAGCCAGAGGAACCTCAGTGACCATCTTATGTGACCTCCATGAGGATACAAGCCAGGCCCTCCCATGTCCCTGTGCCCAGGCAACTCCTACATGTTTAGAACTGTGGCCAGTTCTGAAACGTAAGCTTTGAAGAATCCACAGAATGGCACCTTCTGATTATTTAGTTGTTAATAATGATCATTTAAAAAATCTATTCCTACTGTTTTACTCTAGCTTTGGCTTCTAACCCCTTTATGTCTTTTTTTTTTTTTTTTTTTCCTGAACAAAAAATCCATGCAGCATCAACGTCACGCCCTCATGGAGGTGCTTGATGACAAGAATCAATAACTTCTTTGAGCTCTTTTTGATAGAAATATTATAAATAATCTTCAGGAGTCCTTTACTATGGGACAAATTTTCTGATGTGTACTGTGACTGAGTTTTTTCCTGCTTGCTCAGAGCCTTGGCATCCACGAGCCCCACCTTCCTGCTTTTGCAGCTACATGAGGCAGTGCTTCCAGGGATGTTGTAGCTCAAGGCAGGGGAACAGCTGAAAACTGCTGATCTATCTATAATTGATTTTATTCCGAGAGCAGCTACACAACACGCTAATGAAAGAGAGAGACAAAGTCCAGATGCGCTGCGCACCTTATTCACTGCATAAGTGTTCCAGCTGTTGAGGTGGAAACGCACAGCCTGCCAAACCGGCCATACCCGCTTCACAACAGGCATCGCTTTGAAAGCTCAAGCTGGGTTAAATATAAAGCAGGGAGGAATATCTGGAGGCTTTTCAGGTCTCCTGTTACGTTAGTCCTCTGACAGTTTCTTTAGACACATTGCTACTCAGGAGTTTGGTACTTGAAGTGGAATCCTGCCACTTTTGAAGAAATTTTATTTTGTGTTATGTTACCTGTTCCTGCAAGGGCTATGCAGTGTGACTGCCATTAAAACATCAAAGTGTTCTTCCCTTTGAGAATTTCCCCTTTCTGTCTCTTCTGTTGTTCTTGTTGCTTCAAGGATTGCTACAGTTAAAAAAATTAAAGTCTGGATCTCTTTTCATTACAGCAGAGTTGGTAAATTCCAGCTAGGCATTTCTCAATTTGCATTTGTCAACCTTTAAGCTCATTTTGCAGTGCTACAAAGCTACTTTAAATATTGTTTGAAGGCCTACATTGAATGGTTCTTAATATGTCTTAAAATAGCCTTCCTGTAGTCTTTTACCTCAGTCTGACCAGTGTTTGTTATCATTATACAAGGCTGAAAAAGGGAGGAAGCTGCAACTTTGTTTCTATGCACAAAAATATCATGAAACTCCTTAAGTGATATGACTCCGAACCCTCCCCTATTTTATTTTATTTTTTAAAGAAGTTGAGTTAAGCAAGCAAAAGTTGGAAGGAGTGAGATGAAAGAGAGTAAATTCAGAAATTTCCCCATCTTGCATACCTTTGCAGCGATTAAAGAGAAAACCCTTTAGCAACCAAGTTACATTTTCACTTTAAAAAATCTTCAGCAAAATATAACCTTGCAGCTGTAAACATATGTCTGAATAATTATTCTGGCTTTATATCAAAAAACCCACCTCTGCCAGAGCAGACAGATTTTAATTTAGCATTCCCCCCAGAGCTCTGGAGGGCAAGGTGGATGATTGAGAGGGCAAGGTGACTTGGCTTCAAGGGCTATCTTTATTTGCATGAATGAGTAACCGTAAAGCACAGAAAATATCTTTAAGTAAATTCCGCCTGTCACTGACAGTGATCTAAATGGAATTATAGTTGCATGAAACTCTCTTTTGCTAATATATATATGTATTTTTCTGAGAAGTATTTCCCTCTCACATTTTAAAATCATGCAAAAAAAGATGTGAGAACAAAACAAGCATTCTCAAAAACAACCAAGGGGTGTGATTTAACACAGTGACAAATCCTTCAAACAAATGGAATTTTTCCACTTCCAAACTGTGCTCGGTAGGAGGCGATGTTCATACAAGCCTCCCATTTCAACCCCAAGCAGCGACTGCAGAGCCCACAGCTCCTGAGCCTTCTGATGTACCTCTAAGTTGTCCTGGAGAGGCCTTGTCCCAGGTGAACACCTAGTACAGTCTGTTTTTTTAAGACTGGGGTTTGAGGTTGATGAGCAGCATTTTGTACATAGGAGTTAGTTGTGGGACTGTTTAGCCTAGAGAAGAGGAGAGGGCGATCTATTAATGCCTGTAAATATCTGAAGGGAGGGTGCAAAGGTTCTGCTCGGAGGTGCCCAGTGCCAGGACAAGAGGCAGTGGGCACAAACTGGAGCACAGGAGGCTCCCTCTGAGCACCAGGCAGCACTGCTGTGCTGTGCAGGTGATGGAGCTCTGGCACAGGCTGCCCAGAGGCTCTGGAGACTCCTTGAAGGTCTTCAGAAGCCACCTGGATGTGGTCCTGGGCACTCGACTCCGGGTGGCCCTGCTGGAGGAGGAGTTGGACTGGATGACATCCAGAGGTACCTTTCAACCTCAACCAATCTGTGCGTATAGGGATATTCACTCATTCAGGTCATTTATTTATTCCAGTGAAGATTATGAGCATTTCCAGTAACAATACTCTTCCAGCCATGCAAATTACTCGGTGGAAAAATACCTAAAACAAAAAACATTTGTAACTGTGGCCTACTCCAACACAATGCAGGAGAGTGTGCATTCCAGGAAACCAACCCTGTTAACTCAAGTTCTCTGCTTGGACTGTAGAGCTATGTCTATGCCATACCTCCTAGGCTGTAAGGCTGGCTGGGATATCTTTTTTTTTTTAAAAAAGCTTGAGCAGTAGTATGTGTGGTAGCACTGTCACACTGATTTATTAGTATTTGTTTATCACTCTGAAAATTTTCTAGTTTTCCACGT
This sequence comes from Alectura lathami, assembly GCA_013399715.1. Classification (NCBI taxonomy): domain Eukaryota; kingdom Metazoa; phylum Chordata; class Aves; order Galliformes; family Megapodiidae; genus Alectura; species Alectura lathami. Next base: position 189,211 of record VXAV01003014.1, read on the forward strand.
GGGAGAATTCTAGCACTGAAAAGTTTTGCTTGTGAGCAGGTCCCCAAGACGTGACCTCCTCTAATGCATGATTAAGTCATGACTGAGGTCTTCTGCTCCTCCGGTAGACATGTATCATTGGCTGAGACCTTGCAGAAGTGTGACGGTCTGGCCACTTGGTGTCTGAAAGCTGTAGAAAAAGGAAGAGAGAAGGCTTGGTGTGACTCTGGGTATCGGCTGCAGAGACTGATATGTGGGAACTAACAGAATCTACCTCAGTGCAGATGACGAGGAGCTGCTATAGGACTGGCAATGCAAAGATACTCGCAGCTTTGCATGCTGCTGCCTCCTTGGACTTTTTGTATTTGGCTTTAGAGAAGGAGATTGAAGATACTCTCAGAGCCCTTCCCAGCTTCACTGGTGAAGCTACCAGACACAATTTGACATCCATGGTTTTTGCAGAAACACAGAAGTCAGCTGGCAGCGTGACACGCTTGTAAGAGTGGAGAAACAATCCAGTATTTAGAACCAGATTTGATTATGACAATTATTAAAGGCCAATTCCCAGAAAAAGGTATGCGTAGTTAGCATTTATCGCCACAGGAATTAGCAAGAGTAGGGTTTACATTTACTAATAGCTGTAACCTTGTAGAAATTTTGCAGTGAGATTTGTTAGTGTGGCGGTCTCACTTTGACTGGAATAATTTTTTTATGTGACAGTTCCTGGTTTCTCTTTGTTTGGTCTGCTGTATTTAATAGCTACCTAATTCCGCTAGATTAATAAGAGAAAGATGTATTTTAAATCTAAAATCATTCGTATTCAGAGCCTCTGCATTTTCACAATTTTGCCACGCTCCATCACGGTTTAGGGTCATTTCAATGTTATTCTTCTCCGCTCTATGAAATGTCACTCACAATGGGAGAACACTAGGGAATACTGCTAAGGACTTGTCTACATGGGGAAATTTACTGGCAGAATGATGCTGGTATAATATGAAAGTGGTATTTCATTGGCATTCACCATGTCACTACTGATCCAGGATATTTAAATGACATGGTAACTTTGAAAAACCTCTATTTGATTATGTTACAGAAAGCAATTGCATTTTTCTTTTGTGTGCACCTATTAAAATAAAAATGATTTTTACAAGGTGTTTACTGAGTTAAGTGGAAGTGCAGCAAGCAAAGCTAATTATAGAGGACACAAGATTCTGAAAAGGTACTGGTGGGAAGAGGAAGACCAGAAAAAACATCAGTCCAGTTTCCAGTGGTAAGGAAAAGCTAACAAGGATGGACTGAAGAAGGGCAAAGTTTTCAGTATTTTCTTCTATTTATTTCATGAAGGATTAAGTGAGATGGCTGAAAGAATTAATGCCAGTAGCTAATAGCTAAGAACTCAAGCTAGAATAAAAAAGAAAACATGACAATTTATTTGAAAACTGAATTATTTTGCATCAGCTGGACTGAATTTTCATGAAGCAGCAGGAGAACGAGCAGAGCTTTGGGAAAGGTGCGCGCAGCTCTGGAAGAGTGGATGAGGACAGCTCGGGGGTCTGTCTTCTCTTAAAAGAAAAGAAGGGAGGATCCCAGGAATTACAGACAGTTTTAAACTTAATTGTTGGACATAGATGACAATACATCAGCAATTTGTAATTAAAAAAAAAAACGCCCAACAGGCAATAATGGCCTAATTGGGAATAAAATATACCAAGCCAAAGTAATTGACTTATAGGTAACAGATGTAATGGATGAAGGAAGAATGACATGCAGAATAGATCTTGACTCCTAGTAGAGTTTTACATTATCTCACATGGCAGTCTCATAGGCAAATCAGGGCAAGATGGCCTGCTGTCAGCTGGGTGGCTGGCTAGCTGGAGAATGGGCTGCGAGGCTGCACCAGGCACAACTCTGCTGTGCTTTGGGCAGCCTTAGGCACGTTTGATGAAATAGAAGCTGTAAACACCACATGTGCATTAGTAGGCAGGGCTAGAATTCACAATTATATTGAAGATGTGAGGAATTTATCTGCAAGAATGGGATAGATTTTGATAAATGCAGGCTCCTATACATTGGTAACATAATTGACTGCAGAAATGCAAGAAAGGGAACAACTGCCTAGGGAGCCGTTCAGGAGGAAAAGAGTTGGAGGTTACAGTGATGAATGTACATCCACAGAGTTACATAAGAATAATTAAAACTAAGTATTGGATGTTAGTATGCACGTATTCAAATAGCACGGTGCTTGGTGCTGGAGATCAGTCTTGAGCACCATATTTCAAGAGGGGTGAGGTCAGGGAAGGGCATCAGGAGCAGCCAGCAGCGAACACAGCTTCTGGAGGAAAAAAATCAGGTCTGGCTTTGCTTAATCTGAAGAAGTGAAAAGGGCATAGGACAGTTTTAGTGCACACTAAGCATAAATGGAAGCTGTCTGTGCGATCCGCGTGTCCTTCTGAGATCAGATGAGAAGTAAGGGGGATGTAGGTTAGACACTGGGAAGAGCAGTTTCTGACTGCGGGAGTGGCTGAGCACTTGGGCAGGGCCCTTGGTGAGGAGTCAGTGGGCTGTGAGACCCCCAGAGCCACCTCCTTCCATTCACAGTGTGACAAATGAGTATGCTGAGGGTAACAGTCACTGCCTTACCCGCTTTGTACCCATCCCAAAAGTGTTCAGTTTTTGCATGAAAGAGGAATTATCACAACCATCTGTTGCAATATTTTGGCGCTGTCATTCTGAACACTGAATTCCTGAATTTTATATTTTTTAATATGTTTTTTGCTTTTCTTAAATGAATAGCACACCATAACATGAATTGAATACAGTTGTAACATGTTAACAGAAATAATTAGTTGCTGCTGCTTAGGTGGGACTGAAACTTCTGCTAGATGTACACCCACTCTCTGTCTACACACCCACCGTGTGTGCACGTTGTAATAAAAGAGTTAAAAACTGTTTTATTAATCCCAAAAATAGTTTAATTAAGTATTTTTAGGCTAAGAGAAGAAACTGAAAGTTCTCAGTCACACAGCATGCATTTATTGTGTTAAACTAACCTCTTTAGCTCGTGCTTTTATGTGACATTTTAAAATGTCAATTTGCCATTAAGGTAATAACTAAAGTATGCATTCATGTTCTGACCATGTAAATATGCAATACAGTAAGTAAACATTTTTATTTAAATAAAACTCAAACACAAAGCAACATTTTTATATTCCAAATTACATTCTCACATTAAAATGCTGATTTCTTACAAGGAAATTTCACTGAACTGCAATAGCCTCACCTGCAGTTATTTGCAGTCAAAACAACCTCTTCCTAAGCAATAAATTTTCTGGCCATTTCTGCTCCTAGTGGAGGTGAGTCATATGTATCCACAGTTAGCCCTTTGTACCTTTTAATAACAAAACCTGCATTTTAAGCATATCCTTTTTATTCTTGCATAGATTAACTGGATATGTACTGTACTTTGCAAGAACCAGGTGACTGCTTTCATTTATTTTGTAGCTTCCTGGAATTGCTGAATGCCCATTTGTACCAACTGTCTGTTTCATTTCAGTGTTCGTATTGATTAATAGGCTTATTCTTAAATTACAGGCTGGGCACAATTTCATAAATGAAGGGCACACAAAGCTATATGGAATTAGGCTATTTGTGTATATTTTTTCCTTCTCTGTGTGTATATATGAATGTATACATTTGAAAATACTTGGCACAGGTCTTTGTAGATGTTGTATCTGAAACAGCAACAACTGAACTAAAAGCTCCTGATGGGAGCAGAAGATGGACCCTGGATCCTGCAGTTGTCTTACTCACTGCATAGTATCTCAGCACCTTGTCTGGGGTGCACAGTGCTTCCCAAAGAAACACAGCTGTTCAGCATTCACTAAGAATATATTTTCTTGCACTGCCAACCCTTGCTGGTTGGGTTTGCCAAGGAAATTGAGAGCTGAGCTGACGCGATCTCTGCTGACCTGAGGGAGCGCGGAGTGCAGGGTCAGGTCCGGAGTACGCTCTGAGTAACTCTGCTTTTCCCTGGTCTCCCAGTGAAGTGTCAGCGATGTTTAACACAGCTACTGCAAGTAAGAAGTTAAATCTGCAGTTACGGTACCCAGAATAAATTGTTTCAAAATCAGAGCAGAGTAACTTCAAGTGGATTGGTCTTCGTAAAAAGAAAAAAAAAATCCAATATTCTCCTTCTTTAGTAGTTTAGGGCTCTGCTCAAAGGCATGCAAGCAATCCTTACCAAGAGACCTCTCTGGACCTCTGGCTTGCTATTCCATTTGAGTCCTCCAGTGGAAACCCTCCAGACACACATTTTGCACTCTCTCAATCACTGGCTCTCAGGAATAACATTATGTAGACGATGCCTGGGACTATGTTAGCAGAAATCTGCAAAAATTATGTGATACAGCCTGTTTTGAGAAGAAAAGATACTGAAAAGTTACTGAGCAGTTGTGCTGCAGAGTGGTAACTTGTAGAGTGAAGTTGAAGCATTTTATCCATAAAGGATAATTAATAGCACCGTATACTGATTCTTATTTTAGTCATATTTCCTGGTGGATTATACTTTGAAGGGTCGCAGGCATTGAAACAATATGGATTAGCATTACACATGACTGAAATCTAGGCTTTAGGTATGATAGACCGGTGGAAACCTGCTAAGCAAATATTGTCATCATTGCTATTAATGTTAGGAGCTAGATCTGTGTTTAACTATCCCAGACTTTGATGTTAAGTTTGACCGTAAGCAACCACTTATGTTCTTGCCTTATATTCTTGCTTATGTTTGGCCAACTCAAGGAAGTGATGTAACACATATCATAGGTGTATCTTATGGCCTGAAGTTTTTTCTTTGTTTATAAAGAATGCCGTACACAACTATTTGCAAAGCTTTTTCTGAAGGTTTAAATAATGAATGAAGAAAGACAATTATTTCCCAGGGGTACTTTATTCTTCTAAAAGGCTAAAGGGGCTTATAACATAATCCCAGCTGGGCAAAATCACAGGTTTTCTTTCCATGCTATTTCATGTGTCATAGGGGCAATTGCTGTCTTTCAGTACCAGGAGTTGTTGTCCAGCTGGGAGCTTCAACATCTTGCAAGGGTGATGGACAGCAGAGCTCTGCAAGGTCTGGAGGCAAGATCTGGGGCTCAGTCTTCACTGTTCATATGGCATTGTGCTGGAATCATGGAATAATTCAGGCTGAAATGTTATTCAGTGGCAAACTGGCAGAGGGTTTTGGCAAGCCAGTGGTACACCGAGGTCCCTTATACACACAAGGGCTATACTCCCCCTTGCACATCCAAGCACCTCATTGTTCTCTTCTGCAGTGCCACTGCTGTGAGGCACCTATCTCCAGTGGCTCTAAATCCTTTTCTGAGGCCCCGTTGTCCAAGGCAGACAGAGCCTGCTCTCCGTTCCGCAGTGTATCACCTGAAAACAGGGGGAGTGCAGCGTTCAGCTGTCTTAAAATGCATTTTGCTGGCTTGCAGCCATTCATCCAGGCAGCTCATGTCTCTCTGTAACAATAAGCTGCTCTCCTTGTTTACCACTGCACCAATCTTTGTGTCATTGGTGAGTTTTACAAGATTTCATCTTATCATCTGGATTGTTGATAAAAATTGGAATGGGCCCCTTCCTGCCAGCCCTCTCTTGTGACAGGGACCCTCGGTCCTATTTCCCACAGTCTCTGCATTTCAGCCCTGCTATCAGGACCTGGCACCCACTCTGCTTTTCTTTAAAGAAAATAAAAGACATAGCAAAGCTGTTTGGGTTCTGAACTGCAAATAGGAGGCAGCCCAAAGTTACAGAAACAAATACGTTTTCAGCTGCAGAGCAGGGAATCTCTCTCTGCTGCTTTCACCTGTGCTCAGTGTTCTGCTTGGCTCCTTTCATGTTTGGTATCCCTAAAGCTGTACAGTAAATTCCTTTTAAAGATGGCTTGAAGTGTTTGATACCATCTAGTGTTTTATGAGAAACACCCAGACCAGAATACAAGCCTTGGCAGGTATAAAAAATGAAAAAAGAAAAGAATAAGACAGAGCTTTTATGTTCAGTTTTTGAGATTGCTTTGGAAACATTTCTCTTGGAGATGCGTGCTGTGGCTGTAAGGTTTTGAAACCGCAGCGTCTAGCTTCAAGGGGCTCTTGACGTTTGGCACCCTCATCACTGTCTAAAGCATTTCTCCTGGTCGCTCTGTAAGGCCACAGAGGTGGGAACACAGAGTGTTTTTGTTTGTAGGGAAGATCCAGGCTCACTCAGTGCAGTGCATGGGATGTAGGAGTGCCCCTGAGGAGCCAAGGGGATTATGCGTTTCCATGTATCCACTGAATGGAGAAATCACCCATCCCTGCATCCTGGGCAGCTAGAGCATCCCAGCACCTCCTGCTCCGGCAGGGACCCAGGGGGATGGGGTGGTGCTGAGGTGTGCGCACGGGATGTGAGCACACCGTGGCATGGTGTGTGCTGCATTTATGGGGATTCAGTGAGAAGCTGCGTTTGGTCCGAAATACCTATCCATAAAATGGGGAGGGGGAAATATACACACACACATATATACGTACATATATATGCATTTCATTTTGCCTTGCACTCTTGCTTATCTCAAGCTAGCAGAAAAAAAATCCCCAAGTTTCCATTGGACTTCGGAGGAAGCAGAGGCAGCATATTTTCCCTGTCTCTCATGAAGCATCACACCCCACTTTGGGAACTTCATTTATATGCACATCATATGCAATCTGACTGACTCCTACTGTACCTTTGAACAGATCCAATCAGATACCCATATGCATGTAAATGAGGCTCCCCGAGCTGCGCTCTCCGCACCAAGGAAGAGGAGTTAAAGAGCAGCCTCCTCGTGAAACTTGTTACGGTGACAATCTCATCCTGCAAAACACAATAAAGTCTTCCCCGCCCCCAGCCCCCCGTCTTTCTCTGTGCCGTGCGTGTCAGGAGAATGCCCTGTAACTCACTTTTCCAGACTGAGGTAATTTATTTAAACATGGATTATTTGAAAAATGGGAAGGGATACAGGGTTTGATTTTAATCCCTGCTAACACAGAGGGAAGAATGCTCGTGTCACAACTCAGTGAGTGTAAAAATTAAAAAAGGCTGAGACTATTGTTTGAAAACAGGCAAAATAATTAAAATTATTATGGAATAATCACATATCACACAACAACCTCCCACTCTTCTGAGCAACAATCCAAAACAGCTCCTCCAAAGCAGGCCCAGGGGCAGAGGTTCTGTATATCATTCAAAGACCATCTGTCATTCAATTCCTGTAGCCCCTCTCCACTATTCTAAGGGCAGGCTGAAATTTAGTCCTGGCATTTCTTTCTCCATTTGCTAACAAACAGCAGTGATGGCAGATAAATATGGCAAACAATAGGCGTTTGTAATGAACTGGAAAGGGATATGGATTTCTGGAACCAGCACCAAGAAGTTCCCAGTCCCGCGCGTGCTCTGGGGACCCCGAAGCCTGGTTCTGCCATGTGGCTGCACAGGCAGACATCTGCAGGCTGCGTTAGGCTTTCAAGAATTCAGCCAACCTGCTAAGGGGCTGATTTAAATAAGATCAATTTTTTCTTTTTTTTTTTTGAAAAAAAGGGAAGACTGAAAGCTAATTTCGTTCCAGGGTAGGATAAAGAGCGACACAAAAGGATCATGGATAGACAGCATAAGCGATGCAAAGAGCCCCCTGCTCTAACAGTAATCTTTATTTTTATGCTTTTCTTAGCTCATTCAGCATTTCATATTGATTCTCATAAGGAAAAGCAGCAATGGATCATGCTTTCATGTCGCTCTTTGGGAACTCGTGCCTGCTAAACACTGTTTAAGCCAATGCTCATTTTATCTATATTTATTGTTTGGAGACTAGAAATGAACTGTGACTGTGTGGAGCTGAAGTTGAGCGACAGAATTATTACTGCACCAACACTGAATCAATGCGGTTTCTTTTCACAAATCAACTCTCTCTGAAGCGCTCCAGACCCCATTACTGGAGTGACTCTGAATACTGCCTAAAGCACAGGGAGAGGGACACAGGCGAAGGTCACTGCCAGCCCGTGTCACCCCAAACTTGTGTCCTGCCTGCAGGAAGCAACAAAATTGCCTCAAATGATCCAAACACCACCCCCACCCAAAAAAAAAAAAAAAAAGAAAAAAATAAGAAAAGGAAAAGAGGAGATGCAGGGAGAAATAAGCAGGGAGAAATAAGCAAAGGGGCAAAACTCAGATGTCTGAAGTTCATGAGAGGCGAGGACACCCTTCAGTGCCCAACCAAGCAGGAAGGGGCCTTGCGTTGGTTTGCAAAGGGATTGTATGTCCTACCCCCTGTTTGAGGACATGGAGAATGAGATTGGTCATAGCCTAGAGGGGCTTTTCGAATCGTCTGGGCATCACTGACCAGGTCTGGAGAAAGCCTGCTTCTCCTTGGAGGGAGTTAGCAGGAAGTCTGCAATGCATCTTGACAGGGCTGTCTGTGCCACGTTAGCTTGAAGGATGGCTGTGGTGTCACCCTGCATCTGGGAGCAAGACCTTCCTGTAAAACTAAGGCTTCTTTGTCTTTTTGCAGTAGGTTTGTTGCAGACATGCCACCTCATAAGGGCCAGGCTCAGTTATGCTCATCCTTCGATACTACCTTTATTTTCAGACATTAGGGAGCCTTGGATACAGTTGGAAAGGGGAGAGGGAGGGCACATGCTTTGTCAGATCTAATGGAGAACTGGACTAGCATCATCAGCCTTAGCCCAGACCATAAGTAAGCCTTTCAATAGCTCTCTTTTAGAGTCTCTAACTATAGGATAATTCTTAACAGGTGTGCTATCAGGATTAATTAATTAATGTGATGTAATTAATGGGATCTTGAAAGCAAGGTGACACGAAATGCAAACTAGCACTACAGCAATCAGTCACTTTTTCCAAGTTGATTGCCTTTGCCAGAGATAAAACACCTCTCCAGAAGAGCTTGTAGGTGCTTGTTTCAAAGTGGAAAATGATAAGTAGCATGTGTGAAACAATATGCTCTTAGTATTGCACTTTGCTAAGAGCTGACAACTTTGGTTAGGTGGTTTGCAGATGACTGAGAGAGGACCCTGCCCTGCAGGGCTTTCCCTATTGCCTTTTTTCTAAGCTTTTGCCCACTACAGGCCAAGTAAAAGCAAAGACTCAATGTTTCTCAGGGCTGAGACATATGTGGGATATAGCGTAATAGAAAATATTTTTCTGAGCTGTTATATTGAATGCTTCATTTTCTGAAGGTGCCTTAGCCAGGAACTCTCTTCTATACAAATGAGACAGTCGCATCCTGAGAAAACTCCTTGCTCCGAAGGGCGAGGCTTATTCTATGTTATTTCTGCCACAGAGAAGGGCTGGGCAAAAGGTTGTTGGCACCACAAGAAAACGTTTGGATTGAAACCTATGACTGGAGCCCTGGAGGCGGCTGAAGGCAGGACTATCTTTATGGTGGGACTCCAGGCAAGTTATGGATCAATGTGGAGCATCTTGGAGCACACTCAGCCACTCTCCACACATCACGGTTTCCTAATTGTCATTTCAGGAAAATATCTAGGTGTGGCTGTGCCTTCTTAACAATAATACCATCCATAAAGAAACGAGAGGGTTACTCTGCCTCCGTGGCTGCCCAGTCTGCTCTGAGACCCGCTGGTGCTAATGTGAAGAACTGCCTCAGGTGTCTGGCTGGAGACAGCAATCTATTTGGACCCTGTGGCTTTGGGCATGACATAAGCAGACCAATAAACCAGCTTGTTTTTCCTAAGCTTTTACATGACTTTAAGAGAATAACAATGAGTTATTACTACTTACCTATGCTAAATGAGCCAGAGATGAAACTTCAGGCTTCCCTCCCAGTCCCCTGGGCCATCTCGATACCTCATGATCATTTTCAAAGGGTATAATTTACATTAGATTTTTTTTCCTGCCTTGTGAGCCATAAATTTATAGGGAGCCCCTCTGAAAGACTTACTGCTTTTGTAGGCCTCAGATGAAGTCAATCAAGCCAACTGGTATAAAAGCCAAACTCCCAATTAATTCTGTCCCTGTGGACTGTGCTGTTTGCTGTTAGATTGTGAGGGCTATGGTACACAGGCTATCTCTTTGCTGAGTGAGAGGTTCCCGTTGTATTGAGGCATTTCTCAGTCCACAAAGGAGCAGGGGATGTGCCTCTTTGAGTGCCACCTTGCTGTGGTGAGCATGCTCTGCAAGCCCTTAGCAAATTGTAAATAAATAGCTGAGGATTTGTTTCTTTTTCTCCTCGCTTGCTGCCCTTTTTACTTGCTACATTCAATTATTTTTGGAGCTGCATAATAAACCAAAGTTGTACATTTCAGCATTCCCAGACCAGATTAGAGAGGATTAAGCTTCAAGGGGTGGCAGCTGGTCAGTTTACTGCACATTTTTAATGCAGAAATGTTTCTAAGTGAAAAAAACAATGGAAAAGTGGGCGATGGTAGCAAACTCAGGCTTCAGCATCTGCTCCCTAGAAAGCTGGTTTGTGTGGGGCAGGGGGGCAGATTCCCAGAGGTAGGAAATGAGAGAGGCCAAGGCATTCTCAGCAGAGCCAGGACTGTCAAAATGTTGGTGACAAGTCCCATGTGCACACATGGCAATGTGGTGGTGGTGGTGGCAGCAGGCACCTTCCCCAGCCCCTGGCTGCCAGCATGGGCTCATGCTCTGGACTCGCCTGCTCCCTGACCCTTCTTTGGAGATGGGCCACAGCAGTGTCAATTAGTGCTAATTGCAAGTGGTTTCGTTTGCCAGGTGGCCACCGCTCAGCCAGGAGCTGGTGGGGCCCCTCAGACCCCAACGAGCAGCTGTCAGCCACCACTCGCCTCCTTCACGGCCTGTGCCCCCAGATGCGGGTGCAGGGACCTGCTTCGCAGTAAGCCTGTGCCACCACACCATGTCTTAGCTGCAACCTAGATTTTAAGGGAATATAAATGCACCTCTATTATATATATTTTTTGGGCTAATTAAATTACACCCACCTCTGTAATTCCAAGATGTGTTTTAAGGAGTGTAATTAAATGAAAACTCAAGTCACTAATTAGAACAATTCTTGAAGGGATACGTTCTCCTGGTGACACTCGTGTAGCCTCCACATGTGTGGATGTGAGCAATATGCATCCTGGCATTGCAAAATGTGCAGTAACTCTTACACAAGATTTTGCATAACAAAAAAAACAAGGAAGCAAATTTCTGAGGTCAATCTGCTTTCACCGCAGTGCTCCTTGCTGAGAGGCTGCAGCTGGCTGTGTGCATTCCGAGCCGTGCCAGCAGGGAGATGCCATTGGTGTGTGGGTTGAGGGTTAGTATGTGTGTGGGAAGCCTTGACGTGAAGCTCTGCGACATGCCCGGGATGACCAGGGGATGGATTTAGTGCAGGAGTCCCAAGACCTACTTGTCTGTGACACAGACAAGGGGAGCACCAGCCATCCCGTCCCCATCTGCATCCCTCTGCCCTGCTTGCACATGGCCATTGGTGCACCCAGCAGCTGAGTGAAAGTGAAAGGGGAGGCAGGATCCCCCCTGTAGCTCCCTCGTGAAATTTTAGGGCATGTCTGGTAATGCTCTCCCAGAAACGACAAGGGAATGTTCACAGTCAGATGAGGCAGAAACACCCGTGGGTGAGCGCAGACCATGTGCTGACCCAGCAGCCCCAGACACCCTGGCAGAGGCGGTGATGACACACTGCGCACTCGGCTGCAGGCAGGGCACCTTGGCACTCCTCACGTGGAGTGCCGTGGCCACGTTGCAGTGACGGAGCATGTGGCACTGCCCCACTGCCCTCCAGCAGCACTCCAGGAACAGCTCTGCGGGGGCAGGAGCAGGGAACGCTGATTGCACCTTTACGTTGATGGTAGCTTGCAGATTTAGAGGGATTTCATAGGGAAGCCTGATTTACTTGTGCATCAGTTCTGGACCCATCACAAAACCTTGGTTTCAGGTGCCTCCAGCTTCTGGGAAATTCAGAAGGGGATCTGAGTTTTCACCTATAAGTTGCCTTGTCCCAATTTTTCTTTTAGCTGTGAATCTACTTCCACCTCCTGTTTTCAGCTCCCTAAGGCACTTTCTTAACAAACTGTCTCCAGAGTCATTTGGGATGCTGAAGCCATCGATCACAGCATAAATCTTACAGGACCGAGGGTGTTTCTGTACTGCACGCTGCATGCTGCTCAGGTGGCTGTGCCCCTGCTGGCACACAACTGCCTGGACAAAGAAGAAGGCAGACATTTGTTATTTATAAAAGTTTCTGTGTCCATGCCTTCTCTTCACTGTAGAATGCTGGGTGATTTCAAATGGCATGAAGTAGAGATACCTTGTAACAGCAAAGAGCCTAACAAAGTCCTTAAAATAGATGGACAACTACACGCGAACACACCAGATTACACCTAGAATTATACATTTAAGCACATAGTTTAATAATATTGAAGACAGCTGCATCATTTACAGATGTATTTTATACTCCATTATTGAAATTAACCCTCTTATACTTAATAATCACTGTAATGGGCTGACTGAAATGTTTTGTCCAAGGTGGACACGGAACCAAGAACAGAAATCAATGTCTGGAAAATAATGGCAAAAAGTGATGAAAACAAAGGTTTGTAATGGGCAGCTTTTGCCCTTAGTTATTGTAGCTGCTGCATTTGCCCAGCATTATAAACTCCAGCCTTAGCAGTACTAATAGCAACGCTTCTGCTATAGTGCGTATGACCGAGCACCAGTGCTTTTACTAAGTACTCCCAACATGAATATAATGAGGCTAGATTGCAAACCCTGTATCTATGGCTGCTTTAAGGCTGGTAATATATCCTATCTACTCATCATATATTTTCTGTCCTTCTAGTGCTGTGTTTTTTTCACTTCCCTTGCCAAACCTGCAAATGAATCAATTCCCCATTGCCTTCCTTGTCCCAGTTATCTGCACCTTTTGGTGTTTGTTGGCATCTGCAACTCTGAGTCATGGAGGAAGAGACCACACTTTCAAGTATATCTAGCCTGCTAGATGCAAGAATTATAGTGAATTTTTAAAGATAACAGTTTTATATCAGTTTTTCAAATGAAATTTATTGAGTTTATTGAGCTATTTTTCTCCAAAGTTGCTGAGCATCCACATCTGAAGCTGATGGAAAACATGGCTGCTCAGAGACCTCAGATAAGCAGCCAAAATATAACATGGGCTGAAATTCTTCCGATCTTATTAAGGAGATGCTAACTTATTCCCTAAATCAAATCTCTGAGTTAAAGCAAAGTCTGAGAAAAAAAGGGGGTTTGATTCAGTTTCAGACGAGAACTTGGAAGGCTGATAGAAAACTATCTCCAGTGAGAGGGGAGGTAATCAGTGCCTGGGGAAAGACGTCACCCTTCAGAGGCTGCTGCCAGACCGCTGCTAGAAGGAAAAGGGTATCTTAGGAATAGGAGGAGCAGCAGGAGGGTGGAGGAGAAAGACAAGCCACCAGATGTGGGGGATACAGACTGAAGTCTGTAGTGCACAGGGTCTCTGAAAGTCTTGGGAGGAAAGAGATGGGGATTGATCACTCGCATCAAAGGAACTGGCTAGATCAAAGAGGGTGAGAATATAGAAGGGATCCTGTAAATGTTGTTGCAAAATAATAATTCAAGTAGGAGGGGAGCTCATCACTACACCATGAAATGCTCCTTTTCCAAATCCACATGCTTTCACGTGACTTAGTCACACATCCTATAGGTTCTCTTCTGAGAGCAAAATCTTGCACAGCTAGATACAGTTTTTCCAAGGAAGATGGGCCCCATTTCTGCCATGCCATTCACTCCCACCCACCCTATGCAAATGCAGCTGAAGCCAGTGGGAAAGGAAGGTGCTTCCAGCTCTGGAGTATTGAAGTCCTGGTTGGGCTTCCTGGAAAGCTGAGCTCAAGCACCTCCATTTTGTCATCTCTTTTTCCATCTTTCCTTTCCTGGGTTCATGTACTGCTTTTAAAGCCTAACAGTGGAAAGTTTTTAAACATTTGATATGGCATCAAGGGAAGAATAACTCTGTTGATGGAAAGGAAACTGAGAAAAAAAGGATCTTTTTTTTTTTTTTTTTTTTTTCTTTCTGAACTGGAAATATAATAAAAGCAGAGCCGTGGTGCGATGCACTGTTATTCAGCATGTTCTCTGCTGTGAGCTGACAAGTGAGGGGTGGGGGTGAAGATGGAGTTTCAGCTAATTCCATGAAACTATGCTGATTATCTGAGGTGTCAGATGTATATGTGTCAAGGAGCATTTGAGTCTTCGCTTCTTGTCAGATCATTTTTAGATCAGGGTGCCTGGGGCCCTTCACATCAGCAAAAACAGGATATAAGCCTTCCCCCCTTGAAGATGATTATCAGTTTTAGAAGAAGTACATTTGTATACTTTCAGAAGTCTGCTTGAAATGTAACCAAGCAACTCATTTGGGGAAGGAGACAAGTGTCAGCCCAAACTCAAGGCTGAACTGCAATGCAGGCTTTATAAATTCCGTCTTTGAAAGTAAAGACAGTGGGTCAGCTTTTGGTGCCAGGGAACTGGTGCAAACTGGATTCTCTGCTTGCATTTACCGCACACAAAAGGTAGTAGATATACCTTCATTGCCTGGGGAAGACAGAAACTGAAGTAGTAGGTGGCTTACTTTTTATCTAGTGCCTCTCTGCATGTTTCTGCTAGCTGCATTTTTGGTATATTTTACTTTCCTGCCTCTTGGAAGCATGAGATGCTGGTGGTTCCAGGTGGGCAAGTTAAGCTGTATATGGAAGGCATAAGTTCCATGTGAGGTTAAAGGTCTGATTTGTAGCTGTGCTGGGGCCCCGCTGTGTACCTCTGATGCCCACGTTAGGCAGGGTTACAAGTACATTGCTTCTTGTTATGCCGGCTTTAAAACTCCTCTTGCAGATGGGTTTCTCCATCACCGCCAGCTCAGGTGGGTCTGAGATCCCTCTGCAAATGGGTGCAAGTGTTCATGCTGCAATTTGGAAATGGTAAAGGGCCATGCATGGATCCAAGCTCCCACCGAAAAAGATGCAGCACGCTACCTGCTGCAGAGATGGACTGGTGGCTTGTGCTGCCTGCAAAGAACGTTATATCCTGGCTTCCGTTCACCCATGAATTTGCCCAAAGGTGCCTCTTAACAGTTCTTTTTCTTCTTAAAAACCTTCTGCATTATGAAGTAATATTTTAGACCCTTCTCCATCTGCCCGGAGCCAATTCCTTCAAGTTAATAAAATCTACCTCGAGGATCTGGATGCAGCGGGGCTTCTCGTGCTTGCTCCTGTGCCTCCACAGAGGTCTGAGCTCCCTGAAGGAGGCTGTTTTTGAAGGAGGTGAACCTGTGCAGCGAGACCCCAAAGCAAAATCATTCCCTGCCCTCACGTTGCCCACGCACTGTCAGGGAGAGCGCAAGGACGAAGACTGCTCTCGGCAGCCTGAGCTTTGTCACAGCTTACTCTGTGCTGCTTACTTTTCCTCTAATTTGTCTTGCATCATCAGTACCTCTTTGTAAGGAAAACTGTCAGCTTTACTTTTAAATGGTTTTGAGTGCCGAAGATCATCCCCTGTTTTAAGGGTTTTTGCTTGTTAGAGCAACTCCACTTTCCTACTTACGTTTTCTGCTCCCTCAAGGTCTCCTATTTACAGACAATCTGTCTCTGGAATGATTCAGGATGCTGTAGCAATTGATCACTGCATAAATCTTCATGGGCTTCACAGTGTATGCAGCAAACATGCATGAGTCTAAAGCGGCTTTGTCCTGGCACCACAGATTATTCTGTATTAAAATATTGGTGTTTAGAAAACATTAGATCTATTCATTTGCGAACTGGAGGAAAGCACTCCAACTGGTTGTTTTAAACATGCTTTCTGAATTTCTTGTTAATGTTGCTTGCCAAACTGACAGGCTCAGAGATGGCTATCTTGTGTATCTCCCCAGAACAGGCACTGCGCTGGCAGAGAAATCCTGAATTTTCCCACAGCGGAGCAACTTGCAGCCCCGCCAACAGGGCTGTGCCTGGGGCAGGGCTGAAGACAGCACTGCGGGGCCTGCAGCTCTCCCAGCACATCCCAAAACAGGGCATGGCTTCCCAGACACAGAAACGGCAGTGGGTTCTCTTCTTTGTCACAGGGGCCTTCGCTACCTGCCTGGTCCTTCAGCACTCTCTCTGCCTGGTGGGAATTTCAACCATTAGGTTAAATATTTTGTGACAATGAAGACAGTGCTGAAATTGCTGACTGATTTTCCATGGATTATTGAAAAGACACCCAGGCTGCCTTTGACTGCATGTCCCAGAGGTAAAGATCTCTTAGCACGTCAGGTGGCTGCTCAAAGAGAAGGGAATCTCATTGAAGGACTGGTCAAACAGAGAAAACTCAAATCCCATGTTATGTAAAAAAATATGGAAATGCGTAGTGCAGCTGCATACCCCTTAACACTCACCTATTGCATTTAACACTGCCAGGGTCATTCACGAACACGTCATTGAGGGACACCTCTGGTGGCTAGTAAGCCCCAAACTCTTTCCCTCATCGGAGTGGAAGTAAAATCTCTGTCAACTAAAAGGAAAATACGGTGATCAGAGGCGGGCAACAGCACCATGGATGACTTTGTATGCCATGGTCTAAGCACCGTTTAAATGGAGTAAGATAATTTGTGCTTGTTCATTTAGCAGAAGGAAAGTGGAGAAAAACACTTGCAATCTTATGTTTACGAGAACTAGCTGAAAATATCTTACAAAGATGCTGAGAAAGAATATGATAGCTTTAAAGGAAGCCTTTACTTCTTTAGTAAACGGAAGGTAGCTTGGGCTTCTCAAGTGAAATTCCTAAAATGCAAACTCTTGGTTTATTATTACTAATAATTTTAAAGTGGTGTTGATCACTTAAGATTGACTATCAACTGTTACAAAAAAA